>VXAY01007014.1:2721332-2863882 GCA_013399855.1 Oxyruncus cristatus
AGTCTTGGCCTCCAGCCATCGCTGCCCTCCCCGGACTATCCAGGCCTCCGGGGGAAGAACTCACACGAAAGTCCCTTCTCTCCACATCATTTCCACAGGTGGCAGGGGTTTAGTTTTAAAGTCTTTTCCCCTGCTGGAGGGAGAGAGGCGAGGGGGGGCTCCCCCATGCTTCTGTACTCCTTCTTGTCCACTGACCTTGGCAGCTGCATTGTTATCACTTGTTCTCTGCCGCTCCTCTCAGAGCTGGAACTCCTTCTGTCTCAGCTGAGCAGTTTTCCCTGGAGTTTCTTCTCTACTCTGCTACATGCTTTGGCCAGAGGTTTCAGTGCCATGCCTGCCCCTGGCCCAAGGCCAGGGGCGGAGGGCTCTGGCCCCCCACTCGGGGAGGCCTCGCCACCTCACTTACATCATGGCTCCGAGTTCCTTCTGTCCCACACACAACTACGACAACGACAACAACCCTTCTCTTCCGGTTTGTGTTAAATTATGTAATTCGTAGAGACGTCAGAGAAGTCTCTAATTGGCTACCTAGCCGGAAGTTCACCTGGAACTAACCATCTTCTACCCTAAAACTGAGGGGGATGGGCTAAACCATGACACAGGGTCACTTCCTACACACTGATTACAACAGATCCCAACACAGAACTCAAGGAGCACTTCTACTTATTATGCTCATCTCAAGAGCAAACCCATTGGGAGATGATGAGAAAAAGGGAACAGTACTGAATAAACTGAAAAAACTGAAACCTAAGAAGACAGGAAACAGCATTTCAATGCCCAATTTAATTTCCAATTATGGAATGACACTGAAATGATTCAGATTGGATGTGAACACCCTCCTATTAGAGATAAACACTTCTTAGAAGAATTATTCAAAGAAAGGCATAATTTTCTTCCTCACAAATCCTGAAACCTTGTCCCATCCATCCTGAGAGAAGAGCAACAAAAACAGTTCTCAGACAGGAAAGAAAGACCAAATGATGCATTCCTAGTTTTCTAGGCAGTTCATTGTTGGACAGTTTCCAAATGTCACAGATGAATTAGATGGCAAACCTTCCCTTGAGTTCCATGGCAACAGGAGCATTGAATGGCAAATGGAAGGGCAGGTTAATCTAGAAAGAATATTACATCATGTCTTGCTGTGATGGAAAGAACATTGGCATCTGCCACCCTTCCTGGGTTTGGGTTTTAACAGTGGTTTTAAAAAGTGAATTTAGATGAAAATAGAACTAAAGTATTACTTAAAAAAATAAACCAGCTTCATTCCTCTCTAAATTTAAAAACTCTTTACAGTAGTTTTTGTGTTGGTACTGAATGGTGTTTTGCAGGGGGAGAACCACCCCCACATCAATATTTGGATAATTACACTTTAGTAGCCTTCCCAGTAGGGGAGCCTTCAGACCTCTGGGCTCTCAAGTATCCAAACCCCAGGCCTATGTCTGTTTGGTACCTGGCTCCAAGACCTCTTATTCTTCTTGCTGCTGGTCTAGCTAAGTCAGCACGTAACAGATTGCCATTTATGCAATGGCAATTACACAAATGCCATGTGCATTTTATGCACAGCACATAACAGATTGCCATTTGGGGATGTTATTTCTGATTCAAAACCTGAAAGTTTTGGTAATACAGTAGAATAAAGCACTTTATGTGACAGGAGGATACCTTAAAAATTACTCCTGAATCACGATCTCTACAGGTTAAAAAAGAAACACACTATGCATGAGAGGAGGAAACATAATCTTCTAAGATCTTCCTTGAGTTTTTCCCTTATTCTTGCATGTTATATGATTCCTATACATCACAGGAGACCATAAATATACACAGCATTTCTTTTTACCATTGATCTCATGTTCAAAGGAGTTACTTCAATTCTGTACCAGTGAGGATAGAGATGTAAGACACAGAGATTTCAGATTTGAAAATAAGGCTGAAAATTACAACACCCGAGTTGTAAGAAGTATAACTTACCTAGAGAAAAATGGCATCAGATACAGCTTCATTAGAAGCACAGCCTCTGGAAAAAAGGTATAAAAGATTTGAACTTTATGTGTGTTAGAGCAGAACTTGGCTCCAACCAGCACAGGAGGGGAATGTGATTGTTCTGTGTCTTTATGCAGCATAGTACTGGCAGAGTCTTAAAAGCTCCCATTGTCCCAGTACTAGAGAAAAACATAAAAGATATTTTAATTCATGCTCAGAGATGGTCCTACAGGATTCTTTTTGTCTGGGGTGCACAAAAGCATGATTTTTAAAAAATTCTTTTCCTTCCTTTTCTCTTTTTCTGTTTGTTTGTTTGTTTAGGTTTCTTTTTTTTTTTTCTTCTACAGATGTATCCTGTACACCAGAATTAGAGGAGCTGTTCTATCCAGCCTACAGTGAATAACCCTTTTCATTCCTTTCTCTTGCCCTTCCTCAATATAAAGCCCCTTTTGAAGTAAATAGAGAGAAAATGTTGAGATTCATACATTATCAATATCTGCAACTACAAAGTCACAGATTTGTTAACCTGTTTAGAAAGCCCAGAGATACTGAACATTTTCTGTGAAGAGCAGTGAGTAATCAATTTTGTCGGGACCTTCTGTGCAGAAAATATTCCAGTCTTTCTTGTAAGTACTTTTGTGACAGTCCACTGAGGTTTGCTTTAAAAAGTCAGCCATCTAGAGGTTACTAGGTAATTCTCTTCATTTGAGAGACAATAAAGCTATTCAGGAATGTATTATATCTGAAAACCTGTACTGACCAATAATTGACCTTTGGAATACCTACTTACCTCTTTCTAGGACTGTAATATAGTGTAATCTTGATTACAATCATAAATTGTTCAGAATATTAATTATATGGTTAAGCACAAGCTGAGCTATTAGTTTAAAAAAAAAAAAAAAATCTATGAGAGATTCAGCCTTTACAGAGTCATTGCTCTTCACCCAGAGCACAATGCTGGCAATGGAGAAATTCCAAAGTTGTCATCAGTGTAACCAACGGTAGGATCTGGTTTTATTCATGTAGCTGAGACCAGAAGCCACTGATGATTTACAGGCTGGGCAGGTCCTGTGCTGTCACTTGATTCGTGTAAACTGATAGAGGGAAAAGATAAATGGTGGATATAATACCACTCACACTCTTCACCAATAATAACCTGTATGTGAAGAAAAGTATATCTTTCATTATTTATGCCAAATTTCTTTTATTTAAATCATTAGCATTAGTTAAGTTGACAAAAGGGACCAATGAAGTAGGCCAGGGCAACCATATATGAATTTCTGCCTTCAGCTGAAATCGACTTTGTATGGTTCCATAAAATTTACTTGCCTCAGCAAGAGAAAGTAATTCTGAGTTAATTCTGAGTCCTGCTTATGAAATCCAAGTCTAAACAAAGAGTATACCATGACATTATTTAAAGGGTTACATATATGTAAGAAGAATTTGATGTATACTGTTTGAACATATCCATCAGTACAGAGAGGATCTGGTACTGAATCAGTTGTTTAAAAATTGTGCCAAAAATGTGTAGGTACTGTGGACTGTGTTAACTGTTTCCCAAATTATCCTTTGATGCCATTTCTGTTTTTCTCTAACTTTCTTATTAGAATTTCTTAAGAACTCCTTAATGTACTGTATTACTCTATTTTGAAACTTCCTAATCACTAAATGATCAGGAAAGTTCTTATTCCAACTATATTATACTATTTTCTCCACTCCTCAAGGCATTGCAGTTCAAGACCATAAAGATGCTGTATTTACAGTATTTGTATGTTCGCTTGAAGCACTTGAGGGGAACTTCGCATGTCAGTTCAGCTACACTACTACCACCACATGTGCTTCCCAGTTCCCTAACCTGCATGTGTACCCTTCTGCCTGCATAGTAAGATGAGGCTGATGCACAGTATTCTACTCACTTCTCCAGACAGAAGAAGAACTGGAGCAAACTAGGTGAATTTTTTGGGTGCTGAAGAGCCAGGACTCCAAGTTACCATATGTAAGAAGGTTAACAGCCAGCAATGGTATTTCATAACTGGTTATATCACACATGGGTTATACAGAACCCTTCTAATTTTTGACACCGGTGGATTCAAAATTGGTCACAATATGAATGAAATCCCTAGGAAAACATGTGACCGAAGCCCTGAGCAAAAGGACAGTTGCAAAATGTGGAATATGTAACATTTTCCTAAGAAAGGACATTCTTTGATGTTTTATGTTGGTATAATTTCAAGCCTAATCAGCAAAAAGGGAGATTTAATCCACAAAACATATAGCAGCTAGCAAGCTCTAAGTTATGTCTCGGTGCTAGAAAAATAAACTACTTGTTGGAAGAATTGCCTTTTTAAGG
Organism: Oxyruncus cristatus; assembly: GCA_013399855.1. Classification (NCBI taxonomy): domain Eukaryota; kingdom Metazoa; phylum Chordata; class Aves; order Passeriformes; family Cotingidae; genus Oxyruncus; species Oxyruncus cristatus. Next base: position 2,725,663 of record VXAY01007014.1, read on the forward strand.
TTTAGGGCTTGACATCCTTCAAAGATCTCCAACCTGGGGGGAGCTGAACAAAGCTTGGGAATTAGGATGCACCACTAATAGTGGACACAAAGACATAGAATTATCAGGTCACAAGGACATTTGGCAGAAGTCCCAAGAGAAGGAGGAAAATAATAAAGCCAACTCAGCAACTATGCTGAACCACCTCTGACAGGGTAAAAGGTAATTTCAGCAGGGGAAGATCACGACAACCACCTCACGGACCACCAACCCTACTGACTCAAAAGAAGAGAATGACTGAGCATGCGGACTAATTAGCATGAGAAGCGAGAGAATAATTAACCAATATGAGATAGAATGCTAATTAATAAGAGAACTATGTAACTTCTAGCCAATGAATATTAATTCCTTTGTCTCCTAAAATGTATAAATAATAAAAAGTTTTGATAGTTGGTGGGCTTGGTTTGTGGAATACCACTGGGCACTCAGGTTTGCACAACTCTGAGATAAATAATCAATGTCTCTCTCAAGTGTTTAATTATTGACTTGTTGCACACTGGGTAATGAATCTAATTTTTTTGGATAGCAAAACAATTTTAGTATTCCAGTTAGGGCACTGTAAGACCTAACTTTTAAGCACCTTGTTTCCACTGTGAAGTCTAAACCCCTGCTTTAGGTAAATGGATTCCTCTTATAATGACAGAAAAGAATTAGTGACTCAGACTGGGATTTCCAAAATCAATCACACTAAATTGCTTAAAATCATGAGGAGAGGGACAGAGACAAAAGTGTGGATATCATTCAGCAACCTGAGAACATATTTTATTCCATGGGGATTAACAACTAGGAATCTCTCCTGCAAACACATATCCCTGTTTTTTCTTTCTCCTAAAATGAAATATAGATCACTGTTCAGGCAGAGGAGATAATGGGCAGGCCTTACTGGAGGACGGATCACCATGTATACTCATCTAACAGCTTCACTGAAACACCACTCAAAGCAGTCCTCAGAGACAGCTGTGATTGATAGACACATTGTCTATTTAAGATTGTGCTAACTCAGTTGGAAGGGCGGAACAATATGCACAGTCCTGCAAAAAAGGTGTATTCACTGAACAGAGGGTGAATCAAGGTGAAACATGAACAATCAGATTGCAAGGCAGGACTAGTCTGAAATGTTCCTCTGACTGATGTATAAAGGGGAGTCAGCAATGCTACAGCTTAGGTTTTGGACATGGAGACATGGCAAAGCTTTGTCATGGTCACGCGTGCGCTAATGTCTCGCTAGGCAAAGTATTTTTGTTTGGACTATGCCTTGTTAACAGAAAACCAGGCTGAGTTTGCTACCAAACTGGACCTACAGCTCTGTTTTACAAAACAAGGTTATTGGTGGAGTTTTTAAACAGCTGATAAGCTGCTACCGAGATTACGATGCCTACACTGCACATCTACTAAGAGCAGACAACAACAGCCAAACAGAACATTTTTATAAAATAGCTTGACATTATGTGGGAGATGGAGTTATTTTGACTATTTTGCCTCAGGAAAGACCCAGCTTGCCAGAGCAGGTTTAAAAGTCCTCTGTGCAAAATTCCCCCATCACCAGTCTGTGACCAAACTGGTGTTTAGGGTACACTTTGGCAGACATGAATTTAGACACCTTTCAGAAGTAGAAGTATCCTCCACTGTATGTAAAAGGGCTCTAGGTAATTGGCCCTTCTGGGAAGAATCCTCTCCCTTAGCAATGGTTTCCAAAGAAAGCCCTTTTCACCACTGTGTCTTGTAAGGATGACAATCTTGCATGCTCCAAATGTTGCCTGGATTAGGTGTATACTGCTGCATTACAAGGAGAGTTATGTGAAAGGGTGAGCTCAGACAGTGACCACCCATGCTGCTTAATTCCTGTTGCTGATTTGAACCGCTTCAGCCATCTGTCTCCATGAGAGGTCTGGTGTAACACGGTTCCTCCTCAGCAGCATGGACATGAGCCAGTCCATACCATTGCATCTCTGCCTGGACCCGTCCTGTTTAGCACCACTACACAATGACCTTAAGGGGACACGAACCAAACAGTGTCTGTGCAGAAATTAATCTGCTTTAGCTTAGGAAGCCACAAGTCAAAGTCTGTGTAGTTTTACTGGTCTTTCTTTATAGTTGGTGGAGAAATAGATACCTCTGGAGGTGACAAAACTCATCCCAGGATTGGTACCTGCACTGTCAATTCCAATTTCACTCTTAGATCATGAAATGCAGACTATCTATTTTAGATACCTGCCTTTGAGGGCCAGCCATCTCCCTCAGTGGTAAGCGCCGTGTGCTTTCAGCAGGATGATCCTGCCTGGACAAGCAGTATGTTGTGCTGCACCTGAGGTCCTCCCAGACCCACACTCTGGTAGACCTCACGCCCTGATGTGGCACGGCCCCCCTGCACCCCACTGCTGGCACACAAGACATTTGCATGTCAAAACAATCCCCCTAACTATTTTAGCTTCTTTGAGCTGAATCCCACCCCTCAGAGCATTATGTTATGGGACACCATGGAAGACCTGGCCAAACCTTACGTGGGCAGTTTTCATGGAAAGGTGACAGCAGTGTGTACACCAGGCACTGAGCAACATCTGGTTCAGGGTTGTCTCCCTAGGGTAGTAATGGAGGCAGTGCAAACCTGCTCTAAAAGGTGTGTCTTAAGGATCACCCTTTTGGGTGCCTTTGTACAGGGGGAATCTAGGGTGACATGCTCAAATTCAGAGACCTAACTTTTACATCATTACAGATGAACCTTGAAAAGTGATTTTTCAGGACTGGAATGTTAAAAGGGCTCAGGAGAAGATAATTTCCAACATAATAAACAAACACATTAATCCTTATCAAGTGCCACAACATTTCTATCCATAATGCCCATGCATTACTCACTATATCAAAAAAGCTTCCTCTGCTGAAGAGCGCAACAACATGAAATTGCTCTGAAAAACCAGTTAATATTTATTATGCTTGTGACACCATGAGAGTTTGAATGACTGATTTGACAGCCACAGTTGATGATAATAGACTTAGAAGCCATTAAAGACTTGATAGCACAAAATAGGCCCTTCCATTCATCACCTGGTTCTGCCAAACAAAGAATATGCAATACTTGATGTATCTATACTTTACAAAAAGATGAGGATGCAAGCATACTATTGAGCCCTAAATCATGTTACACTTACAGAGTATGAATGAAATATGCATTACCATGTGATGACCATCAATTCATGTGTTTCTTCCCATAGCTGGCCACACCAGGTCTGACTCAACTATAAACAAGCATCTGCCCTTGTGGCTGTGCCACATAGCTACTTTCTGGTGGACAAATTAATCTTGGGCCCTTTTTTAAAAAGGCCTGATATTATATGATGCAAGAGCAAATACAAGTTTAAGAGAGCGGGATTTATTAATACTGGGGATATCTCTAGTCTAACTACCATTGCCTTGAATCCTTGTTTTGTGGAACTGCAGAACTGAGTTAGGCACATCTAAGCGTGCAGATTACAGATTGCATAGATAACCATATTCTCATGGACTTTATCCAGCCTGTACACTCTGGTTTTGTTTCACTTGCTCAAAACAATAGGTTTAGAAATCATATAAATTCCATGGGGATTTGTATGCAGACTGAATGCTGTAGTTTGATTTGAAATGTTTGCAAATGAACCAGTCCCTTCAGGCTCATGATTAAATTTGTGTTACAAGAACTCACTACACCATCACCTGAACATTACTGTCATCTCTGAATGACAAAACAAACATTTTCTGCACCTTCAGAACTCAAGTGAGTTAAACAATCTCAAGGTTTTTTACAATTCCATGTGAAAAAAACACTAATAACAATTTCTTCTTCCAGAGAAAGAGCAGATCCTCTCCACGTGCTTAGATGGTGTTTTATTCTTCAGGTTTTTGGGAACAAAAGGCTAAGTTCTGTTGGAAAACCTGAGGGCATTTCATTTGAGGCAGAAATGTTCTATAGAATGTTTAGTTGTGCTCTCTAAACATTAAAGTGAAAGACTCTGGTTTGCAAGTCATAGAAAACAAGGTAGGAGGTGATCTCAGAGAATCATTAAGGTCTCTTAGCCTGCCAATGCTGGATATGAAATAGTGAGCCAGTAGCCATCTCTGTAGTAATTTTTATTTTTTAAATATGAAGGGATTCTCTTATTAGAACTTCCTGTCTAACACAGATTTAGTTTGCTCTTCTTAGTGATTTACTACAGAAATGACCACTTTCTACATCTGTCACTTAGGTCTTCACTTTCTAACTGGTGCAAGGTCACAAGGGATACGTTAGCAGCACCTGTTAAATCTAAGAGTTAAATCTTTGTTCTGGTTTGTTTTTTTTTAAACTACATCCTTTTGTCAACTTAGTTCTTGGAACCAATTATAATCAAAAGGTTTCTACTAGATGAGAAGGACAGAATTTACCAACCCTTATATCAACAGCGTTGCTGAGACCAAGTCTTTTCTCATTATTTCTCAGTTTGCTGTGTTTTAGCAGGGTTCATACCAGCAATAACTGGAAGGAAACAACAACCCAGATTATAAAACTAATGTGAACTACAAATCAGCTAATTCAGCGTATCATGACCTCTTCAGCACTCCCATCACACCAGATCCAGAGGAACGAGATGTAAAAGTAGCTATATGTGCCCATTTTCATCAATGCATCTCAGAAAACATACATCCTAGTAAGCGGTAGAGAGGACAACTCAAATTATCCTATTTACAGATCAGGAAGGTCTGTAAAGAACATTGTAAGGAAATCACAGAGAACTAATTAATTAATAATTAAAGAGTGAAAAATTATAAAGAACTATGTTGCTATTATCTCTGAAAACTGACAGAGCTTTACAAATAAAAATAAAGAGGCAGAATGGAATCAGCATCTGGAATAACAAGTGGACTAAGAGAAACTGTAACAGCTGTAAAATGCAGAAATAATAATGTGCTTGAGGTCTGCTGAAATTACCTCAATTTCCCACTCAAGCCAGCAGTTATTCTTCTCTTAGTGGGAATAGTAAAAGATTGGCAGGTCTGTATCCAACCCACAGTACCATAGCTAGGGACAAAAACATCCTTAAAAACCTCAACACAAAAGAAGCAGCTGCCTGAAATCACTGCCAAAATACTCAGACAACCTATTCAAACACAAGCAAAGGCAGTAAATAGTAAAAATTGATAAACACACCAAATGGAGCAATTGATGCTCAGCTCTTGTGGTACAAGGTAATAACAGCCCATGCGCATATTCACCCAACTGTTCTCCTTTCTGAAGGGTAGAGATGGACAGAGGGATTGCTCTGGTTTCAAAAGTTCTTGCAATGACACTTGCACAAAATCGAAAGATGGTCAACACATTTTCGATTTTCAGGAATTCAGGATGTATAGCTACCTGATACCTACTCCACCCCCCTGTATTCAACTTTGACCTGAGTGGGGAGTGCAATACGTACACTGCTTTCAAGGTAATATCTCAAAATCACTTTTTTCTTCTTAATAGCTCTGTACCTGCACTTCCAGCTGTCAGGTCCCCGCACTGCAAGGAGGGTATCTGGTCTGTAACTTGCAAAGCTGAACCAGGGAGGGAGGTTTGAGCTAAGCCTCAATGCACTCCCTGAGCTGTCTCCATGACCTGAACAGGGTATATAGGTTTGCATTCACATGTGTCACGTGCAAAGCCAAATTGGGCAAAAAAAATTTAGAAATCTGGGTTGTCTTTTCAGCAGTCTGTGGCAGAGTCCATCTCAGAAAGCTCCTATGAATTACATATGTTCCATTTCAGCTGTGTGAAGACACTGTAAGTGCTAATGGGACCATGTGGTGGATACAAAGGACAGTGTTTGACTGGTTTATCTGCACTGAAGGTAGGTGGTACGATACTGAAGAGTAAAAGAGTCTTTCTCCTGGGAATGGGTCTCAGCACCAGCTTGCATTCAAATGGTAGCTCAGTGTGCAGCAGCAGCAGCAGTCTTGGGAATCTGGAGAGGTTCCAGCTGACTGGAAGGTGTTGCCTGCTTTTCAAGAAGGCAAGAGGAAGGACCCCAGAACTACAGACCTGCCAATCTCACTTCAGTGCTTGGTAAAGTTATGGAGAAGACTACTCTAGGAGGTATTGAAAAACACCTTAAATACAAGGCAGTCACTGGTCACAGCCAGCGCCACTTCATGAGGGAAAGTCCTGCTTATCAAATCTGATTTCCTTTATGACAAGGTAACCCACCCAGTTGATGTAACCCACCCAAGGGAAGCCAGTCGATGTAATCTTTTTAGATATCAGTAAAGTTTTCAATACTGTCTCTCCCAGGATCCTTCTCGACAAACTGTCCAGCACAAACTGGATAAACACATCATGTGGTGGGTGAGCAATTGGCTCACGGGTTGAGCACAGAGGGTAATAGTGAATGGGTGAACATCAGGCTGGTGACCTGTCTCCAGTGGGGTTCCACAGGGCTCCATCTTAGGTCCTGTGCTCTTCAACATCTTCGTAAATGACTTGGACACAGAACTGGAGTGGATACTAAGCAAGTTTGCGGACGACACAAAACTGGGAGGAGCTGTTGACTCCCTAAAAGGCAGTGAGGACCTGCAGAGAGGCCTTGACATATTAGAGTACTGGGCAATCTCCAACCATGTGAAGTTCAACAAGGAAAAGTACCAAATTCTGCACCTGAGATGGGGCAACCCTGGATATATGTACAGACTGGGGAATGAGATGCTGGAAAGCAGTGCCACAGGAAGGGACCTGAGGTCCTGGTTAATGGTAAGTTGAATATGAGTCAGCAGTGCCCTGGCAACCAGGAGGGCCAACCGTGTCCTGGGGGGCATCAGGCAAAGCATCACCAGCCAGTCGAGGGAGGGGATTGTCCCACTCAACTCTGCAGTGGTGGGGCCTCACCTTGAATATTGTGTGCGGTTTTTGGGCACCGCAATGTAAGGAAGATATTAAACTGTTAGAGAGTGTCCAGAGGAGGGCAATGAAGAGGATGAAGGACCTTGAGGGGAAGCCGTATGAGGAGCAACTGAGGTCACTTGGTCTGTTCAGCCTGAAGAAACTGAGGGGAAACCTCATCACAGTCTAAAACTTCCTCATGAGGGGAAGAGGAGGGGCAGGCACTGATCTCTTCTCTGTGGTGACCAGTGACAGGACCCGAGGGAATGGCCTGAAGTTGTGTCAGGGCAGGGTTAGGTTGGATATTAGAAAAAGGTTCTTCAGCCACAGGGTGGTTGGGTGTTGGAACAGGTTCCCCAAGGAAGTGGTCACAGCACCAAGCCTGGCAGAGTTCAAAGAAGAGTTCAAGTAAGTACTGGGCTTCACCAAGAGGAGCACTGATAACAAAATAGAAGACAACATTTCACTGGTATGAATAAACTGGTGCAGTCATGTCTTGAGAGGTATAGGGAAGTCCATATGCTTCTAGTGTTCCACTCTAGAAAAATACAGTAGAAGTAACTGAAAGGTCAAGAGGCTAGATCAGGTGCCGCATAAGATCAAGAAGATAGTAGAATGGCCAGGAATAAATACTTGGTCTCCTAGTCTTTGGAGATGGGAAACTTGGATGGAATATGACCTAGGTTTGTAAAGCCAGAAAAACAGCGGATAAGATAATGTAGAGCTCTTATTCACTGAACTGTCTGCACTTTGAACTACAGTCAGGTTTTTGAACCAGTAGGAGCTTAATTTAAAACATTTGAAAGAAAGTAACTCTCTCCAGAGGGTACTGAACTTCTACAATTTACAGCCATAAGAGTTTGTGGATGCAGATGATATCAGCAGGTTCAGAAAAGTATTAGACAACTCATGCTCAATAGGTCCATAAAGAAATACTAAAGGGAGAAGAAAGACACTCCTTTCTAACAACCCCAGCTGGGGTTATGAGGAGCACAAGGAGAAGGGATAGCAGAAAATGGCGTGGCTTGTGTGCACTGCTGAAACAACATCTCCTGTTGTCAACGGAGAGACAGAACAGGGAGCTGGATAGACCCCTGCTCTGATCCAGACAGGCATTTATTCTGTTCTTGTGTTTTTATCTTCAGTCTGATGTGAATACAGCTATGATCTAGGCAATTCATATTCTGTTGACTTCAACTATTTCATTACAAATTATCCAAAAAAGTAAAAAAGAGCCTGGCAATGATCACATTGAGTGGGTATCTGAATTCTCTTCCAATTCATGAATTAGAGCTTGAATAAAAATGTAGCTCATAAAAAAAGTGAGGAAAAGAAAGAAAACAGGAAAAGTATTCAGTCATATTAACATGTTTAATTCTTTATGCAAGCTTTTGTTAATCAAGCCCACGCAACTGCTGCCATAAAAGGATACTGTTGTTTATGACATGATATAGAGACTAGAGGTGGAAAATGACCAGGTAGGAATATGATTATCTAGTATTCAATTTGTGTGTGACATTCAGAAAGCGGCAGGAAGTAAATAAGGATAATTCCATCATTATCGCATAGTGCTCACACTTTAATGCTTTTATAATGTACAGTAGCTTTCTGGGCCTTTCCACAGTAATTGCTGGGTCAACTCAGAGCACCATCAATATTCTGCAACTGCATTATACTGCATCACATAATGCTAATGGTATTACAGAATGATAGCAGGCAAATAATTACAACATGAAGCAAAGGCAAAACAAAGGAGGAACAGAAGCACCGGGTAGACTGCATGGTGTGACTCTGGATGAGGTGGGAAGGGAGATGGAAGCACTGCATAGTTAATATTGTCATCTGTGTGGTTGTAGCTGATGGGTTCAAAAAGCTATTCCGCCCAATCCGTTGCCCCCAGAAGGCTTGATTCAGTGTGTATCTAAACATACGCCTCTCCTGAGCACGTGAACAAGACCACTGAACATCAGGTTACTGCGCACTTCTTCAGTGAGAAACAGATAGATTTATGGATTTCTATATCATGGCCTGTGACAATGATACTTCTGGAAGTCAAAAAAGAGCGTGTGTCCTCAAGTTTCGGATACGAAGCCTAGATTTTCTTGATTCGACAAGGACCACATAGCATTTCATGATAGAAACAACTAGTATTACACACTTCATTGGAATTTTTCTTTTCTGGAGGACATCAAGTGGAATCCGGACACAGCTGACATATGTAAGGAAAAATTAAATCCTCATTCATAACTGGGTACATTAATTGAAAACTTGAAAAAAACTCATATCTGAAGTGAAATGTTCCCGTCACCCAGAAGTGGGGAGGAAGAAGCAGAAAATATCTATACTCTTTTATAATTTCTTTTCCTTACAATTAATAACACTTATTGCAGTCAAAACATATCTTAGGTCCTTTGCCAACAAAGCATGAACTATAAATGTAAAATACTAAATTTTTTTGTGAAAAGTTGTTTTTGTGCGATTACTTTGCTCTTGACTAGGAGTAAATTGATAGATCATTACCATGAAAGAGGTAAATATTTTGTATATTTCAAAACACTTATTTCGAGCTACAAAAGATATAAATGTTTAACTACTGGCCACAGCTATATATACTTGTATTTCACAGAATCAGAGTGGGAACAGACCGCTGGATATCATCCAGTCCAATCCTGCTGCTCAGAGCTAAGCGAGCTACTTCAGACTGACCAGGTCTGTGGTGAGTTGGCTTTTGAATATCTCCCTGGATGGAGGCTCAAAAACCTGCCTAGAAAACCTCTTCTAGCATTCAATCACTCCCACAGTGACTTGTTTTTCCTTATGTTTAAACTGAATTTTCTATATTTCAACTTTGCCTATCCCCTTGAGTCCCTTTACTGGTATCACTGGGTAGAGTCAAGCTGCGTTTTCTTAACTCCCTCCTCCTTCAGGCACTTGTACACATTGATAAAATCCCCTCTTACATTCTTTTCTCCAGGGTGAATTATGCCAGTACTTTCAACCTCTCTTGTTTATCAGATGCTCCTGTCCCTCAGCCATTTTAATGGTCCTTCACTGGATTCCGCCTACTAAATCCATCTCTCGCTTCTTCTGTGGAGCCCAGAACTGGACATAGCACTGCAGATGTGCCTTTGACAGTGCTGAGTAGAGGGGAGAAATCACCTCCCTTGGCTTGCTGGCAACGCTATTCCCAGTGCAGTCTGGGAGGTGGTTGGCTTTCAGAATTATTTGCTCCGTTATCTTCCCAGAGACTGAAGTGAGGCTGTCCAGCCTGCAGTTCCCCAGGTGTCCTTCTTGCCCTTCTCAAAGACCGTAGTGGTGTTTACTTTCTTTCAGTCCCCTGGAAACTCTGACAGTCACCACAGCCTTTCAAAAATGATCAGTGGTACATACAATGGTACATAGTGTTTTTATCACAGTCTCAAGGTGATGTGGTGGGTTCAATGTTTTCTCTTTTCCCATGTGTTTTTATCTACTTTATTTTTTTCTATGATACACTAGGAAAGACAAATTTGAAGAGCTGGAATTCTTTCAGATTTCAGACTAGAAGAAGAAAGGTTGTGTGGTAAAACCCTTTCTGTGGTTTTGGCTGTTTTTTTCCCAGTGATGTCTATTGGTCTTATATTGCAACAAATTGTCCTGCTTTAGTTCTATTCTGCCATTGTAGAATACCATCACTTCAAAAGGAGTTCAGCAATTTGCTCTGCAGGAGTTAGTTGGAGGAAATATTAAAGAGTTATTCCACAAGTACAGTAATTTATGACTTTGTCAGAAATAATGTTCTGAAGCTGCTTTCTTTTCCAAAAATGCTGCTATGCTTTAGAGTTCCTGAAACTATTATGCACAGCCCTATATACACAGCTACACTACTAACAGAAGCGATACTGTGCATCAGAAAAGGCATACAGATATACTTCTGAATAACAAAGAGTCTTCTTTTGCACTGAATATTCTTGCTTCATGTGTTCTATGAATATACTTTAAAACGCTATGTTGTTAGGCAATTGTTATCATATCCTTTTACCAATTCATAGTGATGTTATTGTGGTTTTTTATTAAATTTCTTCCGTCCTCCAAGATTTTTATGAACTATGAGCTCCTAAAATTATTTCTAAAATGAATAACTTGTTGTAAGAGAGAGAAATTGACACTTCTGTAGAATAATAGGCCTTTCTGTTCCCTAAAACAAATAATGTTCTGAGCCTGCATTGCTGCTAACAGCGGTCTCCAGTTGAAGCATGCTTGCTGACTGTCCTCTGCTTGCACGTTTTGGCTAAATGCAGCCAGCCTCACTCTGAAAGAGAAACAGAATATCTAAATAATGAGTCAGACTGCTGTTAGCAATTAAAAACAAGCAAACAAAAACTAAAAATCAGATTTTATGGCAGAACATTACTTGCATATGAACTGAGAGTTTGGTTCTCAATGAAAATATTAGTCTACAGACACGTTCCTTAAAAACCAGCTGAGATGAATAGTTATAATAATAGTTTTAGTTACTCTGTGCTTCTTATATTTTATACCAATAGATTACCAAGGAAGCCCTGGATCTCTTAGCATGACAATTTCTCCCTTACCTTTTGTGATGAGTTGACCCTGGTACCCACCGAAGCCACTCTCTCACTCCCCTCTGCAACTGGGCAGGGGAGAGAAAATGTAACAAAAGGATCATGAGTTGTGATAAGGGCAGGGAGAGATCACTTACCAGTTACTGTCATGGGCAAAACAGACTCAACTTGGGAAATTAATTGAACTTTTTACCAATTAAAATCAGGGCAGAATAGTGAGAAGTAAACCAAATCTTGAAAACCCCTCCCCCCCCAGGAGCAGACATCCACCTGCAGCTCATGAAGGAGTTCCATGCCGGAGCAGGTGCATGCCCAAAAGAAGGCTGTGACCCTAGGGGAAGCCTGCACTGGAGCTGGCTCCTGGCAGGGACCTGTGGACTCATGGAAAGAGGAGCCCATGCTAGTGCAGGTTTGCTGGCAGGACTTGTGATCCCATGGGGGACCCACACTGGAGCACTCTGTTTCTGAGGAACTGCACACCCTGTGAAGGGACCCATGCTGGAGATGTTCATGAAGAACTGCTGCCCACTCATTCTGGAGAAGTTCTTGGAGGACTGTCTCCTGTGGGAGGGACTCCATGCTTGAGCAGGGGAAAGACTGCTTTCCCTGAGAAGGACTGAAATGTGATAAAACTGACTGTAACCCCCACTCCCTTGTCTCTCTGCAATACTGTGGGGGAGGACGTAGAGGCTGGGAAGGAGTGAGGTGTAGGGGGAAGATGTTTTTAAGATTTGTTTTGCTTCTCATTATTCTCATATATTTTGATTGATTTGTGAGAAAGCCTTGAAAGGGTTATTCCACATACACCCTGCTCATGCATTTGTTCCTGAGCGACAAGAAGTAAACTGCGAGTTTTGGTCTATGTTGGATGTGAAGATGAAACTGAGCAGCCTGTGCAGGAGCGGAAAGATGGGAGATTTTGTTTTGTCTTCCCTGAAGCAGCCCTGTGCTCTTGTTTCTCCAAGATGAGTGAAATGAAATGTTGGTTATAACTTGGCAGTCCTGGCTGATAGTTGAACCTGCTGGAGTACTCCAAATAATGACTTGGCTTGCTATCTCAGAAAAATAGAGAAAAAACATTTATCAGTTTCTTATACTGTCTTTATTTGGAACATCGAGCATTTTGCACATTTTAGAGAGGCAGTTGAACTCAGATGGGCTCTCTAAGATGCTTTTTGTGGGTAGTCCTTCATACTTAAATGAAATCTGTAAATTCAGTTGAATTTCCATCAGGCCTACAAACCAACCCAGAGGAATGCCCTGCATTAAGTCTCACTGCATGAGACTTAATGAAGTCTCATCTGGTATAGACTATACAGAAATATTTTTCCACAAGAAGAACATGGAGCCACATTTGTGATGAGCCTGGGGAAAATAAAAATTATAAGTGGAAATATAAAATGGGAATGATTTTGTGATAAGAATTAAAGTGAATTATGAGTTCCTACTGTTTTCCTAAGGCTTTTCATTAAGAGGTTCAAATATTTTGTGAAACCTGGTGCCATCATTATGAAAGGAGTTTATGCATGCAATGACTCCATTTGAATGGAAGATGGGAATTTAAAAAGGAAATGTTCATAGAATGTCTCAAGGAACCTTTAAAGATCTTCTAATCCAAACCCACTGACATGTGCAGGGACATCTTTCACTAGATTAGGTTGCTCAAAGCCACATGAAAGCTAGCTTTGAACACTTTCAGTGCTGGGGCATCCACATCTTTTCTGGACAACCTGTTCTGGTGTTGCACCAAGCTCATAAAAAAAAATTTCCTTGCTTATGCCCAATCTATATCTACCCTGTTTGTGTTTAAAAACATTATCCCTTGTTCTATCAAGATGATGTCTGTGTATTTCTCCATTGCCTCAGCTGGAGAACTGGAATTGAAGCGTAGACTGAGCCAAGCGAGGTTTTCAGGGTCACAGCTCAGCAAACTGGAGAGCTTTCCATCACAGCCCTCACTTGTCTACCTGATGGTACCTGAAAGAAAATCAAGGACAAAGGTGCCATAGTGAAGACAATACAGAAAAAAAGCATTTAGGGAGCTTTCTCTTTTTAATCAAACCCTCAGCAACATCTGAAGTTAAATGACACTGGTTTTTGTTGCTAGGACATTTGGAGAAAGAAGGGGAGGGGAGGCACTGATTCTTCTGCAGTCTGGCAAAAAATCCAAGGACATGATGATTTCCAGTTCCTGGAGACACCAACCAACCATGTGGGTCAAAATTCCCAAGAAACAGAATGGGAGATCAACCACTGAGTTTAGCCTCCAAGTCATCTTGCATGTGGTGCTTTTTATTTTTTTTTGTAAAGCACACAGGGGAAGAGTGCCTTTAAGAGCTTACCAGAAGTAAACATAAACCCATAGTTATGTCAGCCAGTAGACACTCTACTGTGTCTAATTTAGCATTATGTCTGTCTTCAATTTGTGGTAAAGAAGCGTGGAATTCAACACAGTTGTCAATAGTATGCATTAGCAGTGAGATATACAGCAGGACTATTAATGCAACACTTCTGAAAGTGTCAGACAGCAAAGTTTCTTCTAATAAACCAGGAGACTTCTCCACCAGTGCTGGGTGTCTCCCTTGGTAGGGGCCTTACGGTCAAAGACTTATGCTGGGTGGGTTTCACCTCACACAGCTTCTGACTGCTGAAATGTAGACGTTTGTCTCAGTCTCCTGCAGTTAATAAAGACAAACAGACCCTTTCGTCATCTACTGAAAATGAGGTATGCCACAAAAGTGTTTGCTTTTTTTTCTTTTCCACTGATGCCGGTCAAAACAACCCAGATGGCTGGCAGAAGTGTAAAATCAAATGACACCTACAGTTAGCTATGTTCTTCACGAACAGGCCATTGCTTTAAAGCTTTCAATCAGTGGTCTGAGATGTTAAAACGAAAGCAAACTTGTTCCTTAAATTCTTTTAAAGCAAAACTAACTTGAGTACTTGTTAAACCAGGAAAGAGACAGCAACAAATGCACGTATTCAGAGTACAAGTGGGTATCTTAACCTTAAACTATGGATAAAATACCATATTTTTTCTTTCTGATGCTTCCTCTTGGTACACTAATATATCCACTATTTCTGTGCTCGTTTTTAGTGTTCAACCTTTCACATCCAGCACAAAAATAGTTTTAATGCCAAATTCTGCACTATAAATTCCATTCCTGGAATAAAGTACCTGAAAGTTCCCAATTCCCTTTGTAGATCTAACCTTTGAAATCCTTGTAGACTGGTTCAAGAAAGAGGAATTCAGCCTGAAGCAAGTGCAAAGAAGAACAGTTTTATCATTCATAGGAGTATAGAGAATATTTTGTGTGAAAATATAATGCTCAGATAATTCAACAAAACAAAGGTGCCAGAGAGGTGATGCAATTGATTTTTAAAAATACATCAGAAATGGAGATATTTAATCTGAAGAAAATGCTCTTAGAAGCCAAAAAAGACATAGACTGCCCAAGGAATAAATTAAAATGGGATATTGAAAAAAGGTTCTATTGCTGACCCAGAGAAGTCCTAGAAGAGCCTTCCAGCAGGGCTAATAAGGAAGAATGGGAAGCATATAACTTCAAATGGATCCCAACCACCCAAAGATGTAGTCAACTAATGCACCTGAATTACTGTGACAACAGAAGGCTGGAGTCAGTGGCCCGGGAATATGTTCACAGTCATGTTTTACTCATATTCCTAAGTGCAAACTTAGAGTTTTAGATCATATCTTGCTGGAGTCAACCTGTAGCTTTATCAACTTATTTCAGGGAGGGAAGGTGCCTAGAGATGCCATTTGGTTGGCACTGATAACATCAGATGTCCATGGCACAGTTCTGCTACTTTCCCTGAATCCCTAGCTACTCTATGTCTGCGCCATGACATGTTTCAGCTCAGGTAATCCAGCTACAAGGCAGAGCCGCAGTTCCAGCTGCATCATAAAAAGAAGATAGAGATATGAAAGGGATGAAAACTATCTCAGGCGTGCCTTACCAAATACATACATTTGATACAGCAAAAAGGTACACTCTGAGAAAGAAGCAGCCCTGACCCAGGAGTCAGTTTTACAAAGCAGAGCTGCTGAAGAACAAACCGAGTGCTATGAAATGCCCTCTTTCGCTCAGGTTCAGGCAGGCTCGGATGTGTTGTCTGATCCAAGTGTGTCCTGAAGGAGAAAGAGCAGAGCATTGCCCTTCTTTCTTTTCATGCCAGCTCTCCAGAGTGAGGAAGAAAGATGCTCCTACTATAGCTCCAGGACTTTTGAACTACCCTGATAACGAAGAATATAACTGAGTTTTCCCTACTTTTCCTTACTTTCTGTGTGGCCCAATTCAGTTTCCTACCTATTCTATGAATTCTAATATCTAATTGTAGCTGATAAGTCCTTAATAGTTTTCCTGGTATCAGAGGTGCTCTACTGTAACTCAAGGAAAATAAAATACAGCATTAAGCATTCAGGAGTGCTCCTTTCTGTGGTTTTAAGATGTAAGTGAAAAAATTATAACTGCAAGGCATGTTTGTTGGGAGTTTTTGGCATTACTATTTCCTGACTGCTATGGAAAATGAGATTTGCATAGTAAGGACAGTCTTCAAAGCACTCCTCCTCCATTTGAAGACCGGACTCCTAGAGGAAGACCTCTTCCAACCCCTGTGAACCATCCCAGAGCAGTGCTATAATACAGCTTCTGCTCCCAGTTGTGTTATCTCAATAAAGGACCAAATGCAAAGCTCTGCCTACAGTTCTGACCCTAGCCAACCAGTTTCACTAGCGACCTCAAGGGAGTCAAGATTTAAAATCTCCATTAGATCTGAATTCCACTCCTGCACCCTGGCCGCATTTCTAATACATAAAATATAGTAGTTCTCAAAATTAGCATCCTGCAGCACTTAAACCTTGTGCTTTTCATATGGTGATAGCCACGCTCAAATATACTAGGCAAACCAGGGCAAGCTAGCTAAGCTAAATACAAAAGTCTGTCTCCCTAAAGAACACAGATTAATTTTGGTACAACAAAAGCTTTTGGTTAGGCTGCTCTCACGCAAAAGAATTGGTGGTACATTGTTCATTTTGCTGATGTTAAATGTGCCTTTTATGTTCAAGATCATAAGCAACATACGTTTAACAGCCTGACATATTTAGAGGAAAACGAATTTCCTTTCTGCACACCAGATGGAAATTATAGATGTGAGAGCTGGGAACAAAGCAACAATATCTATAAATCTAGTATTTTATCAACCTATTTCGGGCTGTACAATTAGAAAAGTTATCAGTGACATCACAGCTCATGATACATACTCCCTGAAGTGTCCCCTTCGGGAAGATCAATATGGGTAACTCATGATGAGAGTAAAAGACATACATCATTTAAATTACACTACACTCCCAGGTGATGAGCTAGGTTATCTGAAAGCAATTGCACTGCACATGGCGCTGTTGTCAGACCCCAGAGAGTGCTAAGATTTACACAACCTTCTCTGAATGCTGAAAAAGGAGATCACTGTGATAATTTTTATGAGGCTGATTATTCTCATAGTCCATACCCAATAGATTAGTGGAGGTTTTTGTGGTTTTCGTTTTGGTTTTTGTGGGGTTTTTTGTTTGTTTGTTTGTTTGTTTGTTTTTTAATGGATACATAAGGATTACAATACCTCAAGCAATCAGTAGAAAATTCCAGGGAAAGTGTATATTGATAATTCTTTCTTCTTTCCTGTGACACCTGTCTCAAGGAAGACAAACCAATGACCAGGCTGGATTCATCCCATCTTAGCCTATATCTGAGTTTGTTAACTTCATGTTTTTACAACAAGCAGAGAAAACCCAGAAATTTCAGCGAGAATTAATTTGATTTCCTATAGACATCTACCTTTAAGAAAGGTCATGCCTTAGTGTCTGTTTCCCTCATCACTTCAAAAAGGCAGCTGAATAGAGAAAGGTAGGTGTAGGCACTGTGTTTTGCCAGATTAATTACGTACCATGATTTCCAGTTTAAAACTCCTTCCTGATCTCAAAGTGTCTTTTCACGAGTCAGAGCACAACTACACTGTGGTCATATCATGCACAAACAGGAATAGATTTGGCAGAAAGGTCCCTGGGCTTTTGCCTTATAACTGTCTTAAAACAGTGTGAGCATGATCCCATGCCACCTGATGCAGTGTGAGATACCATAAACTCTGTCTCATTCTTACCTTGTTCAGATTTCCTCTACAATATAGCTTAGTGAGTCATAAACGTGCTCAAAAAAAAAGACATGGCTTTTAAACCTGTTTCATTTGGAGTAGGGAACACTAGATCCAGAGTTGTTTTCTCCTGGAAGAAAAATGTAATTAATATGTTGGGAACTCTCCTCCTTTCTGTTTAAGCTGGGCATATAGCCAGGAGTATGAAAACATGTAGGTTCATCAGGAGAAAAAAAAGAAGTGAAGAGCTTGAGTTCAGTCTTGGTCTTCAAGTACTCAGCTGGGCAAAACCGCTGATTAGAAAAAAGCTGATTATGATAACACAATGATTTGCATCAAGTTCATGACTATCTCCAAAATGAGGTGAGATTTTGTTTTCTAATTCATTACCTCTGTCTACATTTCTCAAAATTAATCCATATCTATTAATACAGTAAATTTGAGGCAGAAACTCTATTTCCTGAAAGATAATACTGAAAACAAAGTACTGCTGCAGGGAATGATGCTGCTAGCTTTCCATCTAACCAAGGGTTCAGCACTACAGGAACATGGCATAATTAGTGCTTTCAAGAGCTGTAGTTCCAATTATAATGTGAAACATATGATAGTTCCCTTGCTTTTTAACTAGTGCTTCAGGTAGAAAAATAAAACTGCTGTACTGCCTTGGCCAATGTGTTTTTCTTCTGTCCCTCTGTAGTTAGTGCAGCCTTATTTTTCTTAAGGTGCCTCAATCATCCATTTTATTTTTCTCCTTTAATAACTGAAAAATGAATGAATGACACATTTCAATTAAAAAAAAAAAAAAGAAAAAAAGTTTAATGGTGCTAGTAGGGCTAAAGAAGCTCAGCCTAGGATCTCACCTGGTATCCAGTCTCCAGAAGTGAGGAATAGCAGAGGTTGTTGCATGCAAATAGGGCAAACATGTTGTGATATTGATCAAATACTCTGAAGCCTGTAGCTGACAGATTTGTTGAGCCAAAGATGCTACATTTGTATGTGACTGGGAAGGTAATGGAAGAGTTAAGAAGAACCAGGCCTCTATGGTGAGTTTGTTTCTGAAATTCTATGTTTTAAAGAACAAAGGAAGGGAAAAAATCTAACTTGTTATGGTCCAACACTTCTTCAGGACTTTGTAAAATCGTGTTGTTTCTCTTCCCACGCCCTGCTCCTGGCCCTGATCTAGGATCTAGATTCATAAATATATGAATTTCCAATTTTGTGAGTCTAGCAGACAGCACCCCACACCTTTCACTAATGAGTGCACAAATACAACTTTTCATGGGGGGCAGTGTCCCCTTGTATCTGCGGAGTGACAGCTAGCAGTTGTAAGTTGATGCCACTAGGGTGCAAAGACACTGCACCTTCTGAGGACCTGTTTCAAGTCATATAATCACAGAACTAATTAGGTTGGAAAGACCTCTGAGATCATCGAGTCCAACCTATGGGCAAACACCCCCATGTCAAATAGACCGTAGCATGAAGTACCACATCCAGTCGTTCCTTAAACACCTCCAGGGATGGTGACTTCACCACCTCCCTGGCCACCCCATTCCAATATCTAGTCATCCCTTCTGTGAAGAGCATCTTTCTAATGTCTAACCTAAACCTCCCCTGCTGCAGCTTAAGACTATGTCCTCCTGTCTTACTAATAGTTGCCTGGGAGAAGAGACCAAACCTCCCCTTTCAGGTAGTTGTAGAGAGTGATGAGGTCTCCCCTGACTCTCCTCTTCTCCAGGCTAAACAAACCCAGCACCCTCAGCTGCTCCTCAGAGGACTTGTGCTCCAGACACTTCACCAGCATTGTTGCCCTTCTCTGGATCCATCCCCGCACCTCAATATCCTTCCTGGTTTGAGGGACCAGAACTGGACACAGTACTTGAGGTGCAGCCACACCAGTGTTGAGTACAGGGGATGAATCATTTCCATGGTCCTGCTGGCCACACTGTTCTTAATACAGGCCAGGGTGCCATTGGTCTTCTTAGCCACCTGGGGACTGTCTTGATTTAAAGACAATGTATGCCAGGAGGTGGGACCTCCAATGGAATAGAAACACCTCCCACCAAATTACTGTAAATTTGAAATGATGAGACTTTTGAGCAAAGTGTAGGAACAAATAACATTTTTTACTAAAAGAGAAAACAAAACACAACCAAACAATAACCAAACAAGAACAGAGTAAATGTACTCAAAAATCTCTCTTTCACCTCTGCGCCGCTGAGGCGACACCAGAGTCCTGGTGAAGTCACGTGATCACACTGGACCTGGGCAGAGCCACTGCCACACCGGGTGGGTGACATGTGAAGACGTTCACAAAGGGGGGTCTCGAGTCTCCCCAATGCGCCTGCAGTGGTGGCAAGGTGGCACTGGGGCGGCTCCCATGAAAAGCGGCAAAAAGCAGCAGAAAGCAGCAGTTGCGCTGGCGGTCGAAAAGCAGCAGAAAGCAGTGGCCATGGCAGGAACCTGACATGGGGTGGCTGCAGAGCTGGTGCTGCAGGAGCTGGTGTGGCACAGCCTCAGGTCTCCTGCAGCTGCTGGAGACTCCCTCTCAGCTGCAGTCCCAGGACTAAGAGGGCTCATTCCATGGCAGGAGAGAGAGAACGGCAGTGGCTGCAGTACTAGGATAAAGAGAGCGAAAGCAAAAACTGCTGGCTTCATCTATTCTCCTCAGTTCTGGCAGAATCTTCACTTCAAGGGATCTATCTCATCTCAGTTCCTGTGGTGTTTTCGCTTCAGAGGTCCCGTCTACCCTACCACCCACCCCCACCCAACTCCATGACCAGCATCCAAGTGACGGCTGGCGTGGTGTGCTACTCTTGGAGTGAGGTGTAGAACAGACTCCCCATTCCTGGGTGGCTGCTTGGGGCAGGTACAGGGGTGCTGCTGCCTGGCACCATGAGCAATCGTCTCTGCACACTGTCCCCACCCAAAACCTCATGGTGGCGTGGAAAAATTCAGCAAGAAGATCTAAACCACAACAGGCACACTGCTGGCTTATGTTCAGCCAGCTGTCAACCAGCACCACCAGGTCCTTTTCCACTGGGCCATTTTCCAGCCACTCTGTTCCCAGTCTGTAGTGCTGCATGGGATTATTGTGGCAAAAGTGTAGGACCTGGCACTTGATCTTTTTGAAGCTCATGCCATTGGTCGTGGCCCATTTATCTAGCCTAGTTGTGGCTCCAAAGTATGGAGTGCCAAAACAACTGCCATAATTTTATTTGGAGGCTTTAAATGAAATTGTGTGCCAAACTCAGACTGATATGAGCAGCGAGCTTGGAATCCTTTTGGACTGATAGTTAACAAAACGCCAGTCAACTTGCAAACACAGAAAAATAACAGAAAATGTTGAAATGCATTAACAGTCTGAGTCCCTCAGATCCACTCATTGCTACCTACCCATGGCACCTTTCACATTTCTCTCTCTTCTGTAGCCAAGTGCTGCATTGACAGGTCTGAATTTACATTCTTTGTGCATGATGTTGATGTTGCCAGAGGTCCTTGCTGCTGACACAGATAGATGCTCATTTTGTTGTCACAAATGTTGTTGACTGATCCTGTTAAATCTGTGTATCTCCTACATGTGAATGTGTCATTAAAACTAGACATTCCCATGTGGGAAGGTTCAAGGGGTTTATAATATTTATAATGTCACTGGTATTACCTTTAATCTAATTTACATATTTTCTGCTTATCAAGTTAGGGGGTTTTGTTTTTCTTTTTTTTTTTTTTGTAGAGACAAACACAGAAACAACATAAACCTTTTGTAAGCAGTAAATAGGGACTTGAAATAGTTTCCAGAAGAGTCTGGTTATTGGACTCCATCTGGGCAGTCTAGTTGTGATTTGATTTCATTTACAAATTTTTACAAGAAAGAAAAAGATCTTTCCTCTCTTGGTGATTGTTTTGAAATTACCTTTCTGAAAGTTCAGTTTTAAACACAAAATTCTCCAACAGCTTTCTGAGGCTGTGCTGTTCTCTGCTGGGAGACAGCCTATTTCAAAACTGAACAGAGAAACATAAAATTCTTTGAAAGCAAAGACTTTGGAGCCCACTTCAGTTCCACTAATAAAGTCCAGATACCAACATGCAGTTACTGAAACAGACGACTCTAGAGTTAAATCCACCTGTTTACTACACAGATAATGTTGAAGCAATAGCTGCTAGCAGGAACCTGTTTCAAGAAATAGGTACAGAACTAGGAGAAAATATGAAAGTAAATACAGATATGAGAAAAATGCTGTAATTTCCAGTAGAGCATAACAATTTCAGAAGTGAAACACTAGCTATATGCAAGAGATTTTGGTTATGTACAAGTGGGGAGAACAGCCAAAGCCAGAGCTGTAATGCAGGAAATTGGCAACCTCTGCCCCTGATATCTGCAATCATTACTCCTGGTATTCATCCCTCCATACACGTCAGTCCTTTCCCGTATGGGCTCCACTGCCTGCTCCATGGTGGGTGGGACAAGGAAAGGAAAAGTGTAATCCTGGCTGTTGCAGCTGGTCCCTGGGCAGCAGCAAGAGGAGCTGGTGTTTATTTGATCCCAGCTGATATCTCCGCACAGAGCTCTTCTCCCATTGCTCCTTCCTAAGGTCTTGTTTACGTCTATGTTATAATTTATATTTATGGTGCTAATTAGACCATACTGCTAGGAGCGACCTGATCCTCTGCATTTTCCCAAGATTTTTCTCTCTGCAGTAGTGTTAGACTTTTAAGTAACATGAACTATAACTGTGCGATGCCTGTTTGCCACATCTCCCATTGCAGCAGATGTTTGAGGGCCTTACTCTGCAACAACTCCTGGTCGCTCACTCACTGCCAGCCAGACAGCACCAATGCAAAGGCAGATGGGAGACATGGAGACCACCAGGCCACCTCTTACCTGTTCCCACTGAAGGTAGTGGTGCCGTTGACTGTGTGTGTGCGCACACGTTGCTGTCTAACGTGGAAGATACACTGACAGTTTGTTTCCCCAGGCAGACCATACGTTTCATAATGAGCCTAGTACAAGTGCTTTTCTCAATGTGAAACATGTGTGAATTTGACACAAAGCAGGCCCTAAAAATGCCGTTCAGGGCCTATGAAGTGGTTTTGACACATAGAACAAGAATTTGAAGCATGTAAATGCAGAGGTGTGAGCTGCCAGTCCCAGGAGCTGGAGGTGATTAAAGGTGGAAAGGTCTAATGACCCTCTGCAAACAATGAAGGAATCCCCCACAGCAGCTATGACCAGTTTTCATGTTTTTTTTGAAAAAGCCTATAATTGCTGAAAGAGAGGACCAGCAGTAATTTACAGTTCAGCAGGGAACTCTTAGGCGCTGTGGTGTTTTGTGGCAGTGGTTAAGGAGAGGATAGACTAGGAAGTTACTACTTTGACGAATCTCTCTTAATTAGGACAAAGAAATCAACAAACAGAAGAGATACTTACCAGAGAAGCAGGAGGCATAAAGATCTGTTCAGCTGTCTATAGGGTGCAATCACAGATTTAACTGAACAGCTAAAGCTCGTTAAATCAAAGTGTTAAATTTCAGCACAGATTTTAAAGCATGAAACATTATCCCAACTGCTGGGTGCTGTGGTCACATTTCATCTCTGGCCAGCAGCTCCTTACTGACCCAAGTGATTGCTTTAGTGTGGTGAGCTGCAGCATCTCACCAGAAAGGAAGCTGGGGGTGGCCACCTTCACCTTGTGAATGATGTTTGAAGCCAGAGACACTCTCAATATGTCTGCCTCCAGTTGAAAACCCTATTTTGCTTACAGGGCTGCCTTTTGCTCCCCTGCTGTCTTCTGACCTCCACCGTGATTAAAATTCTGCACTGAAGTTGGACAGTAGCACAGGGATTACAACAGAGGAGCCTTAGTGGCAAGAAAACAAGCCAAACAAAAAGATTGCAACCATACACTACAGGACAGGTTTTCAGGTCTGAGCTCTGAAGAATATATAACTAGATCTCAGAAAAGCGGACTGGAGGTTTTGGTCGTGTAGCAGAACATGGTGGATTTATTAGGAACCACCACTGTACTGAAGCATGCCTCTACCATGCAATGAAGGACAGCACACAGCTCCCTGAGCTACTGGAGATGCTTGCAGTAAGTCCACACATTATCAGCCCAGCATTCTGACTGAGACAGTCTTTGGTGCTGGGGAAGACTTATCAGCCCAGGCTTACTGAAGGAACTGCCAAATGCTGAGCATTGCAGCTGCAGAGCAGGTCATATGTCATAAATACACTTCAGAAGGTCAGGCACTATAATATTCAGAAATCATTCTGAACAGCCCATTGGTCTTACAGCCGTCAAAGGGTTAACTTCAGCATTGTTGAAACCAGGAAGGTTTTAGTGAACTGAGTGGAGGCAGGAATAACCATGTGATATATAAAGGCTTTCATGTTAGAAACAGTTTTCAGGTCCTCACAAATGTCACTATGCTTCTTTTCAAGTGACCTTGAAGCAGACTATGTTCTTGCAGCATAACAAACTGTCTTAGAGTAGGATTAAGCACACCGTGCCCCATGTTTCAGCTCCATAGCCCATTGAATGTGGGCTCAAAGCCACCTTAGATGTGTATTGACACTGCTCATCTCTCAGAGTTGTAGCATTGTTGTTTAGCTCACGTTGTAGCAATGTCCAACTGGCATTTCTGGAGGCAATTTCATGTGAGCTCTGTGGCTTAATTCTGAGCCAATTTGCTGTGTCCAACTCCCTGTAACCTCCATCCAGCCCTCCTGCCCATCTGCAATGACAACGTCAGGCAAACAAAACTCATGTTATCTCCTGGAAGGGCGCTGGCACAGCCATCTGCAGACCAGTGGGGGTTGTAGGTAGAATCCAAACAAGATCAAATTCAGCTTACTGGAAAAGACATTGTGGATACACAGTGCTGGGCTTCTGACTGCCTCAGCTTCAAACCTCTCTGAGGAGGCATTTGTTACAGGAAGGGCAAATGCAGTCCAAAAAAAGCAAAGCTGTGGATATCTTCCAGACTACTGGACCATAGTGGATTCATCTCAGCCTGTGATCACATTCAACCCTGACAAGGTGTGAGCTGTATTTGGCCGCAGTTGACCTGTCCTGAGTAGCACATCAAATATGCTGGGAGTCTGAAGCTGCTTTTTGTCTTGTGTTGTGGTTTAGGAATGGTACTCCCCAGTTTAGTTCTTTCACTGAAACTCCATCACTGTTCACTCCCCGTCCCCCCTCCAACTGAAAGAACAAAGGTTGAGATAAATCCTTGTCCTATCACTACAGTTTCTGATGAAGAGTCCCTCTCCAGCCTTCCTGTAGGCCCCTTTCAGATACCGCTGTGAGGTCTCCATGCAACCTTCTCTTCTCCAAGCTGAACAGCCCCAAATTCCTCAGCCTGTCTTCGTAGGGGAGGTGCTCCAGTCCTCTTATCAACTTCATGGCCCTCCTCTGGACTTGCTCCAACAGTTCCATGTCCTTCTTATGTTGGGGGCACTAGAACTGCATGCAATACATATCAGAAAGGGATCCTTCTGAACAATTGTTATTGCCCATTTCAGATCACCTTGAGCTTCTAAGACCCTAAAAATTTACAGTGCTCTTTAAAAAACAGAAGTAACCATTACAGCAATGCTCTCCAGGAGAAATTTGAAAAGCGCTGTTAGTCTTCAATTTAAAACACTTTCTTAATCTAGGATTGAATTTTATTAATTAGTATTGATCCTTAAAAATCTGAAGCAGAGGCAGAAGGATTCAGTGTCTTTTAGATTATCATCAGTAAAGTACTTTCATTCAGACTTTCCAGATATGGAGGAATACTTATATATCATTATTGCAATTTTCTGATGATATTTCACTTTAGAAACCCAGGAGTATTTCAAATCCCATCAGTTCATCCAAAACTCTAGTAGACAGATTTTAATGATCTCAAATCCTTGAATGGTGTGTCAGAATAACATCTGTCATTCCTGGTTTTCACTTTCATCCTATATTTCTTTGATAATTTAAATACATTGAAATAAAGACCCCTGATGTAGTGCTTTAGTTACATCTTAAATGTCTTTTGAATAGTTCTTCAACCAGTTATATTCAGTTGCTTATGTAACTGAACAACAGCAACATTTTTCATTGCATGTGCTATACCTTTATGAAGTACTTGAGACCTTTAATAGGGTTGATGCTGCAGGGCACTAAATGTGCAAAGAAGTGGCCAAATGTCATCACCATTAGAGGGGCTGTCTGCATAGAAAGTCTGGGCTGACAGAAAATCATGACATTTGAAAGATTTTCATACAAGGTTGCCAAATTCCCCACATCAGGATAGAATAGAATAGAATAGAATAGAATAGAATAATTTCAGTTGGAAGGGACTTACACTGATCATCTAGTCCAACTGCCTGACCACTTCAGGGATGACTAAAAGTTAAAACATGTTTTTAAGGACATTGTCCAAATGCCTCTTAAACAGCAACAGGTTCGGGGCATCAACCACCTCTCTAAGAAGCCTGTTACAGTGCCTGACTACCCCTTGGTAAAGAAAAGTTTCCAAATGTCAAGTCTAAACCTCCTCTGGCACAGCTTTGAACCATTCTCATGTATCCTATTACTAGATACCAGGGAGAATAGCTCAGCATCTCCCTCTTCACTTCCCCTCCTCAGGAAGCTGTAGAGAACAATCTCCTTTGTTCCAACTAGACAAACCCAGAATCTTTAGCTGCTCCCTATAGGACATGCTTCCCAACCCTTTCACCAGCCTTGTTTCCTTCCTCTTGAAACATTTAAGGACCTTCACATCCTTCTTAAATTATGGGGCCCAGAACTGCAGTCAGTACTCGAGGTGACACTGTACTAACACTGAATACAGTGGGATTTGACTGGCTGATTATGCTGTGTTTAGAATCATAGAATCATTTAAGGTAGAAAAAGACCTTTGATGTCATCAAGTCCAACCGTAAACCCAGCACTGCCAAGTCCACCTCTAAGCCATGTCCCTACGCACCACACCTACATGTTTGACACACCCCAGGATGCAGCTTTCCCTCATGGATGCCAGGGCACTCAGATGACTCATATTTAACCTGCTGCCAACCAGCCCCCCCAGATCCCTCTCTGCAGAGCTGTTCTCCAGCCAGTCCTCTCTCGCTTTCCATTTGTGCCTGGTGTTACTATGTCAAAGATGCAGAATCTGGTATTCGTGTCAATGGCAAATGCACACATGGGTCAATCACTCTAGAAAGATAGTGATTGTGTTAGGCATGTTCTAGACACCTTAGGCAGGGTTCAGCTTGACTTCCCTTTTGGATGTCTACAAGGTAAGTCAATATATTGATACATTGGTATTGATTGCTGGTCATCCTACACTGTCTTTTTAATCAATTACATGGGCTTTTCTATGACAGGTGATTCATCTTACCTATCTTAGAAATGTAGGTAAGCATGAAAAGAAACACTTTCAAAAGTGCTTGTTCATCTGATTAACAACAAAGGCATAGATCAAAATTTGGTCTTATAAATACCACTTTTTGTTTGAAGGAAAGTTTCAGTACTAATGACATATTAGGTGCCTAATGGGGCTAGGTAGGTATTTTTTGATTGATCTTTAGAATTTAGGTGCTTCCTGTTAACATATTTTTCATTTCCAGCACCTGAGGATTACCTGGATCTTGTCCTCTCACTTTATTCAGTTGTACAACTGCAGGAGAGGGATATAACAAGCAAAACCTTTGGAGATGGTCTGGTTCCTAGTCTGTTCCACAGCAGTATATTTGTGTGTTTAGGACAATGACTAAGTCACAGCTGATCCTATATGCAGAAATTTATCTTGAGCCTCTTAAAAACCTTAGCCTTCCTAATCAGTTCATTTCCATTCATAAATCTGTAATCTTTTCCCTGGAACACTTAAGTGCACATGTCATTAACAACCTTTTAGGGGTCAGGGATGTTAAACATTCATTGTCACTGCCATACATGCCTGATATATCTTCTACACCCAGGTTTAGTCGTCTTCTTTGTCTTCCACAGCTATGACTGAGTGTGAAATGTCTATAGGAATATCTATGACTTGTTTCATCTTCTGAGTAAACCTAAAAGACCCATTGTGTGAAACAGTTCAAAGCACCTATCTGTTGGACTGCTACTATAGTTTTGCTTAATGTGTATGCAGAAAAAATGTCTTGGGCTCTGGGCTTATATGAGGTGCTTTATAAGATCAGTAGTGTATTGTGATAGAGAGGCACCTTAAAAGGACAACTCAGATCTAACATAGGTAGAACTGCTTTTCACAGGTTTTTCTCTCTTTCCGTCTGCATTTTACAAAGCTGTCAAAAAAAAAAAAAGTGCCCCATTTGAGCTAGGAAAGAATCTAGGTCTTATCCAATATTAATGGAAAGACAGATTGAAGCCTCTGTGTGTCCTGGGATAAATAAATTCCTATCGCTGGAATTTGACAGCATCATACTATAAAAAGTACATAGAACAAATTCAGAGCTGTCCTAATCTCACAGATAAATAATTGAACATTGGAACATTTTGGTTTTAAGTATATTCAAATACTAAAACCTAGGTTTAAATAAAAACATTCAAATCAATGTTAAACCTACTTCCTTCCCTCTTTTACCCCCTTGCCCAAGCTCTACCACCAATTTGAAGCCCCTGATTTGGAGAAAGAGAGAGAGAGACAGAGAGAGAGAGAAGAAAGAATGAATTCTGTGAAAGATATTCTGTGAGGAAAAATACCAGATATGAATAGAAATGACTTTCAATGTGTATACACCAGAGCACTAGCATTCAGCTGGCTGAAAAATCTGCTAGTGAAATGCCAACCTTTTGATAGGATTTTTTTTTCCTTTGGTTCAGCAGATTCCTTTTTCATTACTATAAGAAATATTGTAGAGTGCGCAAAGCTCTGGATAAAGTGCGTCAACAGCTTCAGCTGGGAAAGAAGCATTCATGTGTATGAATACACAGGATGAAGCGAAATGTCTGCTGCTACAACAGTTGTTACCTTTGACCCTCTGTTTCTTGTCCTCCAGAAGATGAACCTGATGCATGGTAAGGTTTACGGCCAGAAATCCATTAACTCTGAAGGGCTGGAATGTTGCTATTGAAGAAGGGAAGAAAACAAAACAGCACAAAGCAAAGCAAACTTACTGTATTGACATTAAAGCCAAACACAACTGAAATCTCACAGCTCCAGTAGCTGTCTGTTGTTTCAGGATATGTTTCCTGCATTATGCCCATAACATTTTGCAGAAAATACATTTCAACATCCTCAAAGATTAAACTTTAGTATCACACCCAGAAATGAAGTTGTAAAGGCTTTGAGCTAAAGTGGAAGAATTGAATCTTAAAAGGAAAAATTTTGTCTGTGATTACAAGCAAATGAATTAATTTTCTGCTTGTAACTTCTGCACTGCCTGTGCAATGCACAAGGTTTTACCTTAGTACCTAATGTGAGATTAAAGGGAAGATACATATTAATAAAGAGATTTTACCTTAATATCCATTTCCAAGTGTAGCTCAGTAGAGTGGTACGAATAATGGTAAGCCACAGTACCATTAGAGACAAAATCATCAAAGGCAGCTGTTAAGACATGAGGTACATGAGATCTCACATGTACTTCCCGTGAGGGCAGGAGGAGTGATCTCGACTCTGAGAGAAGGTGGTGCATAGTCATGTACAAAATACAAATAAAATAATAAGCTTTAGTTTGGTAAAAAAAGAGCATCAATCACAGATGTTTTTGGAGATGTCTCCAATAATGTCAGCTTAGTAATTTTATCACATGTGAACAGAAAATCAGCTATGGTACTGATGCAAAAATTAGGCATTTGTACTCTAGTGGCATACTATAAAAGCAAATCTCTTTCTTCCTATTTTTCATGATGTTCATAAACTGGTGATTTAGAGCTTCTATTTAAAGACACGTAGCAGATCCAGTAAAGGCATGAGCATAACCTGAGGGACTTTGTCTTCCTTTCCTCCCTAATTGGGTTTTGTTTTGGTTTTTTGTCCTGGTCCAAAATTAGATTGTTAAGTCTTCAAAGCAGGGACCCTGAACTCAATTATCCTCTCATTTTCTTCAGTCAAAGTCATTGGAGCTTCGCTAACAGTAAACTTTCAAAAGGGGGTGAAGAATCATACTTGCCATACTATAGGTCTCCAAAGAAATCTGAATTGCACCGGCATGTGATGCAGCCACCTGAGAAAGTTCACTAGATACTACATGGGTTGTTCCACCTTGCCCATTGTCATTTCTTTCATTATCACATGACTACAGAAGTGTCACCCCTTGCTATTCTTGCACTAGAAATGAGAAGTGCTTCCTCATCTGTAAACGTTGTTTCTGCTTCCGAAGATTCAATTGCAGAATGACATTGATATATTATGGTCAGCTGTACTTTTGGCAAAGATATTTCTTATTCAAAGCAGGTTGGCCTCCTCTCTATCCAACAATTACAAAAGGACTTAGGTCCTCAAATTCAAACTTCATATTTTTTGAAAACCCCATGCTTAAAGTCCTCCTCCCAGGGGAATCAGACTGATACATGTGTTGAATAAGGCTTCATAGCTATAAGTCCCCAGCAAAGAGGCGATTTTTCCACAGGTGCACCATAAGGTACCTGACTAACTATGTCAAGAAGGACTTAGCCCACAGATCTCCTTTCTGTATTACTTTCTTGTTAGTTTAGAGCTGCTTCTATGTCTAAGTCTTTATGGTCTTCCTCTAGCATAAATTCTTTCCCATGCATTATACGGAGGACCTGCCACTTCTCTATAATTTCTGGGTGCAGCCACAGTGGTTACCAGGATTTGGAAAGTCTTCTGAATCCCCAAGGATGGCACTCGGCATTAGGAACAGTATTCTGCTTTGATGAGGACAAAAATCACAGCATAAAAAGTGCAGCAGAAACCTTTGTCCAAGCCATTTTCAGGTCACTGTGACAAAATGTGTACCAGACACAGTGGAAGAGCAAGAGAAGTGAGTATCAAAGGTGCTTCTGAAAATCTGTGGAAAATCCAACTGTTTTACTAAGTCAAAGGTTATATAGAGTAAAGGAACACTTATTTATATTGCTTTACCTTTTTTCCCTTTTAAAATTTTCTGTAATTATGTGTATATATGTAGAAGTATTCAGATATCGATACAGAAACAAACTCCGAACTGATCTCCAAATATCACTTGATAATTCTGATATTCTGTTCTAAATGGCATAGGTTACCTTTTAAATTACCTTTAGAGTTACTTTTTATTACCTTTGTAATTTATTAGCCCTTTTATATATTGAAGCTTAATATAATATGTGATGTAATGCTTTATAATGAGTTAATTTGTTTAAAACGTGCTGCAGTATTTTAAATAGAGTGTTTTTATATAATTTGTCTTAAAATGAGAAGTATTTCTATCTAAGAATAATAATCAGGTTCAAGAACTTTCAGCCTGAAACAGAGTGAACAAAAAATAGTTAAAATGGAATTTTACCTTTACCTGACAGTCCTCCTGCCATATTTATGTATTTTATTTTTGCAATAAAATTTGATGGGGAAAAGGAAAATTATTGATTTTCTTTGTTCCACCTATTAACCTCACACTGGGTTTAGAAAGATATATTCACATAGGGAAAAATAATTAAACCAAACGTACTCCTAATAACTTGAAGAAAATAAGCTGAATATTATGAGTCTTCTTCAGTTACAGCATATCATAAGGATAAAATTGAAACACTTTCAAAGAGGAACATTTTGGCATGTTTGCTTTTATTAGACTGGAAATGTCCCTTTAACAATCTAATCTAAAACTGAATTATGCACATTCTCTCATGTCTTGGAAGAATGAGATTAATTTTAAGGGAGCAATTAATGTCAAACCCACTTATTCTGCCTTTCTCTTGAAAAAGTAGTAGGGCTGACTGCTTACTTTAGCTTTTTACTTCAGTGTTATTGTGTGTTTTCAGGTAAAAATTAGATCAGTAACACTGCTTCATTAAAGATTTTTTTTCTTGTTATTCATCTGTACTTTAAGGAACAGAGAAAATATCACTTTATTTCAAGTGCATGAATCACACCTATATGCTACTCTCTAAATGGTGGTCCAGAGAACATTTTATTATGCTGAAGTTCTTCTCTGGGAACAGAAGACTAGCACTGAATGCGCACACCAGTGGTGGATTGTCACTGGCCAACAGCCAAACACCCACACAGCTGCTCACTCGCCCCCCTCTCCTCTGGGATGAGGAGATAAATAAAGGTGGGAAGATTCATGCATTGTGATGGAAGTCCAATAGGGAAACATAAGCTACTCACAAAAGCAAAGGAAAAAAAAAAAAATTATTCACTGTTTCCTATCAGCAGGCAGATGTCCAGTCACTTGCGCAAAAGCAGGGCTTCGTTGCCTGTAGTAGTTCCTTGGGAAGACAAATACCATAACCGTGGAGGTCCCTATTCCTCCTCCTTTCCCTCAGTTTCTATTGCGGAGCAGAACATCATATGGTGTGGAATATCCTTTTTTCTGAGTATAGGTCAGCTGTCCTGCCTGTGCCTCTTCCCAGTTTCTAGCCCTCTCTCAGTGGAGAGTTTCAAGTTGTAGAGTTGTTGCTTATGCCATCTGTCACTCCATGTTTGAAGTTGGACAAGTCACTTCTCAGTGCCTCAGTTTACTTGGGCTTAACATAGGAGGAAAATTTCTTCTTCAAGACATCAGGAATCACTATTCAGAAAGTGCTTTCAGAGCCATGGACAAAAAGAGCAATAGGAGCATCAAATACCATAGTATTACTTTTAACATTTGTATTTCAGTTCTGTCCTCCCTAATAGTGTTCTGGAATTTGGCTTAGATTTATGCACACTGAATCTTATGGTTTCATCAAATTTCTCTAGTCCTTTAATTTTACATTTTATGTGTATCTCAGCTTTGGTGAAACCATGCAAACAGAAGGTTTTGCAGATATTTTAAAAACAGTTAAGTATTTTATTCCCTTTAATGTTTAGGACTGATGTTTGATTTGTTCATGTTAACAGGTTCAAGTAAAGCCCTGACTACACCTCCTTTAGATATGTTTTTCTGAAAAATAATAGCTACAAAGTTAGTTTTTGGAGTAACAGTGACATACAAAATAAAAAACCAGAGAGAGATCATACCTGTTCTAGAGATGAATAGCACTTGTTTAAAGTTACTAAAAGAGGTTCCAGAGATAAGGAAAGGAAGGGATTTCGTAGCAACCTACTAAATAGTGCCTACTACATGTACAGAAAGGATGACAATGGCCTCAGGTATTATAAACTAGGTCACTGAAAAATTAGGGAAACTAACCAAGTTCAAAAGGATGAGAAAGAGTAAGAAAGACCATGCTGGATTCTAGTAGGATATGCTAACCAAAGACAAGTAAGCTGCATATAGATCCAAGTTGGTTTCTTCTTATTCATATGACTAATAGAATGTTACCAGGGAATACTTCTAGGAGGAAGGCAAGAATAGAGCTGAAGTTAGAGTGGCCTCAGCATGAATACTCAACCTGGTATCTAAGAAGTAGGTGTTTAACCCCAGCTAGGAGTCATTTAGACTCCTCATCACCATCAATGAAGGGTTCCCTCCGCTATTATGTTGCTGCACTGTTGAAATCACAGAGTGGAGGAGAGAACAGAAGTCCCACTTCTCTCAGACAAGGATGTCATAATCTTCTACCTTAATACATGGGAGTGAAATATAAAATGGACACCATGCTTCAGGAGTCAGTGCTGGCCCATAGGCTGCATATGCCTCACACCTGACTGCCTGACAGCCTTCCTTGGTGGCAGGTCAGCCCCCAGTTTCCCATCCCTCTGGACTTAAGGCTTTTACATTGGTGGACACCTTATAGCTCTGTGCTGCCAGCTGGGCTGTTGTGCAGCAAAGTGGGGTTGAGGCTGATCCTGTGAGGGATCAGGATGGTGCAAGACACGATAAGGAGCACATTCCTGCGTGGGGTTGTCCTTTTATACAGCTGGAGCACTGTCCTGTAGGTCATGTGTTGCCTGAGACTCACACCCTTTAAACGAACTTGATTTAGTTCTCATCCCTCTCTGCAAGTACTTTCTATCAAAATGACAGAGCAGTAACAGTCAATAACATACACATAAAAGTTATCATAAAAAAATGAAAAAATATAATGAGAGATTACCCCATAGTAATAAGAGCTACCCAGTAGCTTTTTGTAGGTTTATTTACTGTTTAAAGACCAAATGTAGAATCTTTACACTACCCAATTACCAGCCAACATAAAATGTAAATTCTACTTTCCACCTGTTTCTCTTCTATGTGGTGCAACAATGACTCAGGCTGCACATGGATGGCAGTTTTATAAAACCACAATTCTGACCATTTCTAGTTCTGATCATTTTTAAAGGGTAGGAGTTTTAGAATGTTTCTATTACCCACTAATTTCATGGTCTATGGTTGAACATAAGGCTGTAATTCAATTGTGGATTTTTTTCTAATATTACAAACAACAAGAGTAATGCTGATTTACATTCGTAGTGTTCACAAAGTATTACGTATTGTTATTTATAATATAGGCAATTTATAATACAGGAAATTTATAACATATTCATTAAGGTATTTGAAGTCTGTCACGCTGTAAAAGAAGACTTAATCCATAGAATGTATAAAGGAAGGGATTACAGCACCAGAAATCTCAAAAGGAAGAGATTACTGAGACAAAAAAAAAATGAGTACAGTATGTTCACTTCCTGAGGAACAATCACTTGTAGGCAAGTAACAGACAGTGCGCAGCCTGCTTGCATGTATAATCAATTTTTAACCAAAAAATAGAATGTTGTTAATCAAACACTAGCAAGTCACCACATTATAAGATATTTATAATAGAATACATGTTCCACAAAATACGGCATGGGAGTTAATTAACAAAGTAATGAGGATATCTTATATCTTCTTATGCTTGTCGTGGCAATACCTATTTCATGTTATGTTCAGATGAACAAGAAAGCACAGTCATAATTACAGGAGAAAAAGCTTCTGAAAGATGTGAAATCAATAGCTATCCTGAAACTGGTACCAGAAGAGAAGTATTTTGCAGAGCGATTAAACTTACAACTCACTGGGAGCCACACACTGTCGTAACACCTGATCTTACAAGAAGCTGAACATTTTCCCTCTGCTCTAGCAGACTACTCATGCGAGGATGACAGACAAGGTCCTATGGACAGCACTGGCACTACTCTTGTGCTTACATTTAAACTGGCCCTTAGACACTTCAGGTTTTGAACTAGTATGCAAAACAAAATAGAGGAAAGTGCCTTTAACAAAAATTTAGCAGACCAGAATCAAATTTTGCAATCCTCAAGGTCAAAGTAAGTTCTTTTCCTTCACAGCCTGTGACTCATGCTGCTTAAGGCACCTGGGCTGCATATTTAAATTACGATTATCTTACAGTCTCTACCCAGGCAAAACATCCTTTGGTCTGTCTGATGGATCATATGCATTAATTCTACAGATCAGATTTGGGACTCTTGATAATAGCTTAATTCTCTTCCTTTACTTGTTAGCCAGTCTCTGCACCTCATGCCTTTAGGCTGATGCTGTATATCACTGACAAAGGAGCAGTTTTGCTGCCATCAACAGATGCAGCAGGATCCATGTGTTTTTAGTGAGTAAGGAAGAATAGGAGAAACCTGAGGTGCTCAGGCATAGGGCTTGCAACTCTACCTTAGTTCACTAGCTTATATCTCAGAGACTCCCACTCTGTTGGCTACTT
The DNA here is from genome assembly GCA_013399855.1 of Oxyruncus cristatus. Lineage (NCBI taxonomy): Eukaryota > Metazoa > Chordata > Aves > Passeriformes > Cotingidae > Oxyruncus > Oxyruncus cristatus. Next base: position 2,760,998 of record VXAY01007014.1, read on the forward strand.
TAAAGGCAGCGAAGGCAGAATTAAGTCAGAAAAGTTGTGATGGGGCTGCTAGATTTACTATCATGGGATCTGTTGCCCATTGGAAAACAGGAATTCAAGGATGTGGGAGTCTGATCCTGCTGACATGGGGTAGCTCCTGCTATGGAGTGTCCTCATTGCACCACTAAGGGAGGTTTATTTTTTAATGCCTTCCCACTGAAATCACGAAAATAGAGATTGTCCAGCTAAATTAGTGTCTCTTTATAATAGAGAAGGTTGGTCAATAAAGATAACAGCATTGACTGAACATCAGCAGAGAACAAAGTATTTGACTTAAAACTTCATATGGTAAATGGTTTAAAAACAAGTGAGCTGATAGATTTCAAAAGATAACTGTAAATGAATAATCTTCAAGTGTTTCTTCTTGGGATCCCCTCCAGGGACTGGGGTTTCATTTTGAGGTGTAACACCGTTCTCAATGACCTGGAAAGAAACACTACATCATTGCAGATAAGATTTGTAGATCTTAACAGTGTTAAGATGGGGAACAGTAAACAGCCTTGGTCACTGATAAAGAGAACGGTGTTAAGCAGTGCTTAGGCTACATGCAAAGCAAGACAGATAAATACAAACTCATAATCAAGAATAGAAAATGCAGCTTATACATACAGGTGAGGGGAGTGTAACCCAGATAGTAGTCTAAAAAGAGTTTGAGTATCACACAGGACTATCTGAGTATGAACACCTAGGATGACACTGTCCAAAGGGCTAAAACAATCCTAGGGCACATGAACAGAGGAAACTTCTAATATGAGGAGACAAAAATATGTTTGCATATGTGGCAAGAATATACTTCCTCTTTAGGTTCTAGGTGTCCCGAACATTGTTGAAAAATTAGAGTTCAGGGAGGAGCCATGACAAAGATTGAAGGGTTGAAAGCTCTGCATTGAAACACACTCGATTTTCCTTATCAGAAAGTTCAAGGATGAATAAATCAGTTTATGAGAATCTATATATGGAAGAAAATCAATGAAAAACTCTAATTCACAGACAAGCTACAAATTTTTAACTCCTAAGGCCTGTGCTGAATTTCAAATAGCTGAAAATGTTAAAACTGGCTTTTTAATTTTTTTTCTGTTGTTTGTTTGTTTTAATAAAAGCGACCTTTTTGTGTTCCCCACTCAAATGCACAGTAATACAAGAAGGGAAAATTTTGCCCAAACTACATGAAGGGTAAGAATATGAGATCTTAATGACTTCTTCTGGCCTTCTAGTCTTTAGTGTATATTCTACAAAATGTTTTAGCTCTACAGTGTTCTGTTTCAGAATGAGTGTTCTGAATCTTTTTTCTGCTTCCCTTTGACCTGGGAATGTCATTATAAAAGGACAACCAAGTTTACTAAATTGTACTAAATTTCATCCACTGTCCTGGCAAATTTTGCTTCCAAAAGAACAGTGCATGTAAAACATAGTGAATATTTTACACTATCAGTATTTTGTCTCATGACTACTTGCTCATTCACCATTCTATGTGAGCATCAAAGCCATAAGGATTAAGGGTATAAGAATAAATACGTTTTCCATTTGACTGCAAAACCAAAACATGGAAAAAAATCCCCTCCCCAAACTAAAAACCAAAAACCCATAGGTATTAAATTTACAGTAGAATTATTCATTCTTGGGTGTTTGATATATTATGAGGAGATGGAGGGACTAGAGCAAAACAAAGTGAGGAGAATGAGAAGGTGCCTGGGTGGTTTATACCCGATGCCAACAAACCTGCTTACCTCTCTCAGATTCCATTGAAGTGTCCAGTGCTTCACTGTGTCTGAAAGCCATCCTGCAAAAGCCGTCCTTAGCTGGGAGTGCTCTCATTCAGATTTAGTAAGAGAATGAGAGAAATTGCATTCCCTAAAGGACCTGTAAAATGAATGAAATGGTGCCTTCTTAGGCGCTTTTCTGAGTTACAGTCAAATGAGTGCACCTGGCTGGACAGTGCAAGCCTTTTGAAGGCAGTAGTCTACCCTTGTGAGGTGAGCAGAAATGCAGAACAGCCAGAGAGAATCTGGGAAGATGGATAGGATGAGATATCAGAACACTTCACTGTCTCTTCTCTGGCAACATCCACACTCAGAAACAAAAGAGCATAAGGACCACTGGACCACTGGACCACAGTGTAGCCATAAGGCCAGGTGGTACCAGACAGTTCACATGTATATTGCCTACAGTATTTCCTGCTATAGCAAAATACTTGAGACCTAATTGAAACACTCTAAAACAGAGCCACAAATACATAGATGAGAAAGACACAAGTGCCTGAGTTCATACCCAGGCATAATACACATATACCATTCTACCAATGTTTCCATCACAATGCTGCATGTTGCCATTGGTTCAGTACACATTTTAATATGTGTGAGAGTAACTCAGAACACCTTAAAAACATGGTAGCTAGGATATTGCAAATGTGAGAGAAAGAAGGGATATTCATCCACCATCAGCAGACTGTGTGACTTCTCAGTGAATAGAAAGGGATCACTTTGACAACATTGTCAAGGCAGCCTGTTGTGTCTTTGCTTCTGTGTAGTGTCTGAAATTAAGAGACTTGGGAGAAGTGCATGTGAATATATTTTAGAAAATGTGGGAATGAACTGCTTTGACATTTCTAACACTATTGACATTCTCAAGGTGACCAAAACTTAACAAATCCAGGTTGAATTTATCACGTCATTGCATCTATTCCAACACTGCTTATTTTGACTTATTTTGACTTATTTTTTTTTGCCTTTTTTTCCCCCAAATATAAGACTCATTGGAAAAAAAAAAAAAAAGTGGATGACCTACTGTCATCTCATTAGCACTACATCATGGTACACCAGTGAGCTGATGCCCATTTGTGAAGAGTCCAGGCACAAAGGAAAGGGATTGGAGCACACTCAGGTCTTGCCCCAGCATGGAGTCAGTACAGAGTCAGGATGCTCATTTGCATAGGAGTCCAGGACCTCTCCCAGTCCATCCATTTGGTATCCTGCATCACTAGGATACAAGATGATGGGCGTGCTGAAGGTCTGGAGCACTGTTTTCCCCTTCTAGAAATTTAGCTGGTCATGCCCAAGGCCAGGTCACTGATGAGTGGTGCTGTGCAGCAAGAGCTGGAAGAGCCTTTGGGGAGGCTCTCTTTCCTTCTCTTGGGAGCGGCTTTGGTGCCAAAGCACTTGTGTTTGGTGCCCATCTGAGCTGCACTTCAACTGTTTTGTAGCCTTAACTGTGCCCCATCTTGTGCCTCCCTGATCCTTACTCTGGTTCTGAGCTTCTGCATTGACTTCCTCGCTTTACCTTGGACTTGTCTCATCACCATGGATTTGCTGGGTGAATGCTGGTCTGTGCCGGATGCTGGTTGCTTTCACAGGCCTGCTCAGGGACAGTGGGACAGTCCTGGATGGTGGCAGTATTGGCTCCGCCTGCCTTGCTGGGAATCTCAGTTCCCAGTTCCTCTTCTTCGGCAGAGTGATGAAACCTCACGTCTCCCTGGCAGGCAGTGTCTGTGGCAGTGATTTTCAGCCTGTCTTTGATTTCCTACTCGCTAATTCAAATGCAACAGCTCATCTCAAAATGCCTGGAAATCCCTATTTGAGTTCAATTGCCTTCATAAAATGAATTATATTGAGTCAGCTTCCTGAAGATTTCTGTCCACATCTCAATTGACATCTCATCTAATCAGTTACCACGGGTATTCTCAGAACCAACAAGTGTGGCTGATGATATGATACCAATGGAATTACATCTGCCTACATGGAAACAGACCCTCTGACCTTGAGTACTTAACTTCCTAGATCTGACATGAAGCACAAAGGCTCAACAGTGGAAACTCATCTATCCATTGCATTGTGCCTCTTATAGGGGAAAAGGGAAGACTCCAGTCTTTCTGCCTCTCAGACTGCCACTACTTGTCACACAGGAAACCTCTTAAAGGAAAACAGAAAAAAGAATGAATTAATGAATGAATAAATCAGTGGAAGTTTTTGACAAAGTTAACACAGAGATGTAGTTCATGTAGTACTAGCAGGACACCTAAGGGTTTCTCAGGAATGTGAGTACTGTTATAGGGATGCCTTTTTGTGTGAAGCTCCATTATAGTCTATAAATAGAAATTTTAGAGTCATTTTAAGTAGGGAAATTCAGCAGGCTGGAGGGTTGAATTTACTATGCAAATCTTCACCTTGGTTTTAATCCTTGGTTTAAACTGTTTCAAAACTCTTTACTATGAATATTATTCTCTTAGGACAGATAATTAAAGATCTGTCCCAATCTCTGGTCAGATGTTGGGCAGGACAGAAGATGACATTCTTAGCTTTAAACTATAAGGTCTTTGAAGCAGAAGACACTTTTTTTGTTCTGTCTTTGTTAAGCAGATGGGAATCTGAGGTCCTACACCATTGTCATGTAAATTAAACATAATATTAAATTACAGAACTCCTTCTTCACCCACACAGAATTAAATCTCTATCCACCTCCACAACAGGTGGAGGATGCACAATTTTGCTAAAAATTTTCTCTTTTGATAGAGGAAATCATTTTTCAGTAAAGCTGAATTTAATCATAAGGATAGAACTATAGGTAAATTGGAATACCTTCAAGGCAAAGTAAGAGGAAGATAACTATGTTTAAAAGTTAATCCAGTATTTACAGTGCAGGTAAAAAGGAAAGTGAATCTAAATGTATTTTTCTTTTTAAAGATGAGACCTTCCACATAGAAACCAAAAATCTGACCCTTCTGACAATTTTTCTGAAGCAGTGAAATGTAAATACAGGAATGTTAGGTTAGAAAATCATACAAATATACAAAGATCACAAATTTTATTATGTTTCCTATGGACTGTCATTTTCCTCAGAAAACCATCCAGAAAATTATCAGTTTTAGAAGCTGTGTAGAGTTCCAGCTTAGCTGTATTGATCCAGTACAGCCATATACAAGCCAAAATCTCACACATGTGGCAAGGAGGCTTGGAAAAAGGTTAAACTCAGAGGAACTCTAAAGTTTACAAATTTGCTTAAGCTACTTTTACCACTGTTGATCTAAATGAGAGACACCAGAGATGAAGGACCTAAAGTAGTGGAGGCTCTGAGTAGTCCCTTCTGATGTTCTCTCAAGTGGGGCATCTCTCAAGGGGGTGGTGCAGCCGCTGCAAACTGTTACACAGATGGAGAGAAGACGGCATATGTGATGCACTGACCTCCTTCTGGAGGCATGATGAGCATCGCCCTGAAACAGTCTTCAAGAAAAATGGACCTGCAGAACTGCACTAGACAGAGTTGAGTATAATAAAAGGCACCTACAGAGTCCTACACCTGGCTCAGAAGGACTTGAGTGGGAATAAAGAAACTTTGCCCACAGTTCAGGTGATTTAAAGTGATCCAAATCAGGGACATATTCTCAGGGTCATGGGAATTCAAGAGCTATATCATCATTCTTCATACTGGACGTACTTTAATATTTTATTATCAGCATATAAGTATGTATGCTTGAAGTGAGATAACTGTAACCAGTTTAAGCTGCTGAGGACGGTATAAGCAAAATTTCTGCCACTTAATGTGGTTTGAATCTTTGTTCCGCAAAGTTTCAAGACAAGTAACAAAGCACAACCCTCTCCGGGAAAGTACTTGCACATAGATTTAAGTTTCAGTGTTAGCAGCTGTTAAGCAAGCATTTAACACCTAGAGCATGGTCAGGGGCTTTCCTGAATAGGAATTGTGAAATAGAGGCTTTAGTTATAGTAAAAACCTTGGAAAGCCCAACTGTACAGTAGTATATGTGTAGTCAGATCTCCAGCGGGGAATAAATTCTTACTCTCTTTCTCATGTCAAATAGCAATGAATTCTACCCAATTGAGTATGAAAAACTGGTCCAAATGGCCTAACATACCTGTATGCCAAGCCAGGATTTTCCAGGAAACATTTTGTGAGACCCAAAACCTTAAGTTTCAAGCAATTTTTGAATATAAGAAGATAGTAAATAAATATTACAAGGAATCTTAGATCTAGTTGTCATCCCTTAGTTGCATGAAAAATCCAGAAAGCTTTTAGATATCTAACAAAAACTGATTATTGCAAAATTTCTTTTAAGCAAAAAAACCTTCCCTTTTATTCTAATAAAACAAGACAGTTTCTATTGCCTGAATTAAAACTAAACTTGAACTATTTTTTTTTTTTAATCCAGCCTGCCATTAAATAAAGGATATATTTGTTATATGTGGGTGTTTGGTAATCAGAATTGTAGAATGGGTACAAGCTGTGCTTTTTCACCCTAGATGTTTATACCACTTGATTTTAGTTTTTCAGCATGTGGGGAAAGGGTGCAGTCAAAAAAATATTGCTTGGTCTGAAAGTTGCACTTTAAATAATTTCTTATTTCAATAATTTTTATATTTGCCATAGAGAAGGTAACATTTAAATGAAAACAGCAGAAATATCAACTTGAATAAATCGTTAATGCCTGCTTTCCTTTTTTTCCCAAAAAATCTCATTTGTTATGTCATAATAATGATTACTTTCAAGGGCTGTCATTTGCCAGTCCCACACAGTGTAGGAGGGGTGAATGAAAGCTGAAGCACACAGCAGACTTGCACAAAAGGCAAGAGCTGAAAGGATGCTATATAACATTATCTCAGTCATTGTCTAATGATGTTCTGAGTTGTTCTTAAATTTGCTTTTATTTTTTTAGAGGGGTTTAATAAAGCAAGCCTCTAGTGCCTTCTAAACCCAGCAAGTCGTATTTTGTGCTTTTAACTATTTGCTTCATTTTGACCTGCATTTCAGTAAACATGAGGCTTGAAGACTAATTATGTTGTTCAGGCCAAAGATAAAAAAAAAACACTATTATCCTGGACCACTCTTCCCCTCCAGACAGCCTACACAAAACCATGGACATTATTATCACAGATACTATTTAAATCTCAGTTACATTCTTGAGGCCTGACTGCCACTGCCACTGCCTTACAGCAATTTACACAGATGACTCTCGGATACCTTGCTGACAGGCTAATGGAGTCCATGAAATCCTGAGCAGTGGTTCAGTTGTACTGAATTGCACCTGAAAATACAACATGTGTCCAGTCTTTCAGCTACAGCTTGTGCACACATTTAATTTTAGGCACATAAGCAAGGCCATGGTTTAATTTGGAGCAAAACTAAGTGCTTTAATTTGTTCTCCTACCATTTATAATGATAGTATTTCTATTAACCGAGCCACTCCATTACTTATTTATGCTCTTAAAACATTATCCGTTACTATTTTTAAAAGCTTCATTTTTCACTTACAAAGAGCATGGTCCTGATCGAGCTCCCACAAAAGTCCCTTTATCTGCATTACCGTTGCTTTAGCAGATGAGTAGCGAGATGTTACAAGTTGTATTCATTGTATGTCAGCACACCCAGCTGTGCTCACACTGGAGACCAAATAGCAGCTTTATACCAGCCCTGTCACATCCACCCTCCAGCTTACTCACTGTCTTCCCTGATATCTATGTGAAGTAAGTTGCTGTCTCTCAGCAGCTCAGGACTCTGGTGTTCCTATGACTCTTTTTTCTAACCATGAAATGCAGTGGAAGCAAAGATTGGAAAGCACTGGGTGGATAAAGGAGAAGGGTAAGTAGGGCACCTGACTGAGAATTTAGCCCCTCCTTCTTTCAGCTTAGTATTTTACTGATGGCAACAATTCCCAGTCTTTTACCTTGCCAGCAGCCCAGAATACGCTTATCTTGGAGCTTTTTAATAGTCTGCAGCGTGAAACACAGTCCAGCTGCAACACCATTGCTTTAAATGGTGTTCCATTCCTCAACAAGTCTAGGTTAGAAGCACAGTTATGGGACCATAGTAGGCTGTAAATATGCTATTGGCTTGAATGGACTAAAAAACCTTTCTGTGTACAGGGCTACTGTCACAAGCTGTGAAGATAGACATCATTGCTGTCTGTGAACATAATGCCTTCCCAAAATGATAGTACGTGTCTTGTCCACAGGTAAGTAATGTCCACCTTGTTGTGCCTGTGGTCTCACATGGCTATTCAAACTACAGAGAGAATCACCCATCTGTCCAGTGAATCACCGTGCTCCCACAGAAACACCAGACTTAGCAGCCAAGTCTTTGCTAACCACACAGGCCAAAGTTTATATAAAACAGCACAGCCTACATCAAACAAGGAGCGGATACACACATGACCATTGAGACACTTAAACACTTTCTACAGACTACTGGCAACTTAATGTCATCCTGTTGAAGGAAACTATCAATATAAAATAATAATATAAATATGAAATACTATGAAATACAAAATCAATATATATTATATATAATATATAAATAAATAATTTTTAAATTATACAGAAATGGTGAAAGCAAAGAATGGAAAAGATTTAAGGCAAATCTGTGATGTTATCTGATAAATTCTGGAGAATTACTTGACAGCAGAGGCCAGAGATCCTGAATCATTTTAAAATGAGACAGTATAGGGTCTTTTTATACATAGAACAACACTGTGAAGCATCATATCCTTATTATTAATAATCTAATATTTATGTCAGCACAAATTAGTTATACCAAAATCAACAGAAAAATGTAATATAATAACACTACTTACATGCTTATTAGTCTTCAGTATGTCATAACAGAAAAGTAATTTCAAAGGATGCTTTGTAAGAAAATTATATCAAAGTATACAGTCAAATACTCTCTTTTACACTTTGGGGACTCTAAATAGCTCTCAAAATAAAACTGCTAAGCTTCTGGAAGTCAGTGAAAAATATAAAACTGCTCAAGCTAAGTGAAATATTCCAATTGCCTTATGTTGCTAGAACTTTGTATCTCACTGTCAAAAGTCCTTAATGGAGTAACAGCCTTATCATCCACCTATCAGACATGTACTATACCTTGTAAGAGGATATATATTACCTTATATATATGATGATGTTTGGAGCAGAGTACAGTCATTATGAAAAATGATCTCCCAGCCTTCCACTATCTACAGAAATGAGTTTATGAGGTAGCCATGGGTAGTAAGTGATAAAGACAACAGTGGTTGTTCTAGATATCCTAAAGATGGGAGAAAAGGATTTAGACTCTAGTCAGAAATGAAGAATAGGAAATCAGTTTCAGTATCTGGAATTAAGGTAGTGACAGCATGACAATGGCCTAGTTTATTGAATTAAAAAGTGGAAAATGAAGTGTTAAATGCTAAAAATGTTTATATGTATGTCAATAAATAGAAAGAAGCTGCTATAGAGTGAAAGTCTACATTCAGTTAGGAGAAGAGAGAGCAGCAAGGTATTGTCAGCAGGAGAGAGAGGACCAAGCTTCTTCCCTTTGTCTGATTTTGATATATTTTTCTTCTTTAGCTTACAGGTAAGATGAATCTTGTTATTATACAGAGGTGAAGACACTGAAGGTAAAACTGTGCCCTGTTTCACAATTAATAGAGTTACTGACTTCAGTAGAAACAGATACTACCCAAGATCTTCCAAATGCATGAGAAGATCTCAAATCAGGGGCTGTTTCTTCCCTTTTTTTTTTTTTTTTTATAAGTCCGTGATGCTGCAGCTAAATGAATTTGAATTTTAGTAGACAAAACACCAGGAAATTTCATTTAAGTTAGATTGTAATGCAAGATATGGAAGCCCTGTAAGCATTAGAACTAATGCATGTTCTGCCCTAGGTGAACCTTTTTCCCTTGGATTACAGAGGCTAAAACTAGCGGAATAGCTGTCGTGAAATATTTAACATGTTACTTGCAGGACCTTATTTATGGGAAACAAATAAATGCCATATGATGTTTTCTCATATCAGTCATATGACTGATCTTTTCTTAGTCAGACTATTTTATTTTTTTTTACTTCAAGATCCTTTAAAGATCTTGAAAGAGAACTCAGTTTGGATTTTTGGGGTTTGAACTGTTTGGGCGTTTTTTTAACCTACACTGAAAGATTTAAAGGAAACAAATTGCCTGATCCTAACAGTCTCATGTCACAGAAAAGTCCGAGACAAAAGGTTTGTATTGTAAGCCATGGAGTATGTGTTACTTCTAAAACCTCACATTATTATGGGCTTAAAGACAACGTTTTCCCCAGTAACCTTTAGCTTGACCTTTGGTAATTAGCAACTCTTTTTTTCTCAGCCCAGAGAAATTGAGGCTATTATCTAAAAAAGAAAGTTAGGCACCTTAGAAAATGTCTTAGAGTCCTTAGTTCAGAATTCAGTTTGGAAATAGCTAGCTAGTATGGACTTTACATATAATGTGTTTATTGTGCAACTGACAATAAAAAAATTGCTTTTAATAAAAATCAAGAATAGGTTTTCTTCATAGGATTTAATTTTAGTGAATATTGCTGCATCTTGAGATTGTTGTTCCCTAATATTTTTGCTTTAAGTTCCACTTTTTAAAAAATGCATGTCCAGCTAGAAGCTGTCTTGCACAAAACCCGAATAATATTTCAGTGTTGAAGCTCTATTGAGAAAGTGTAATTCAGTTATTTTTCACTATTAGTACATCAATTTGTTGCAATTCCTAATTTCAGGTTCTCTCATTTGACATTTTTATGCAGTGACAAATCTGTGGCAGACTTTCACTGACATTCCATGTGGGATTGAGTAAGAAAAGCTGAGCACTAAGACAGTTCACAGTCCATGGAAGCTAAAGGTATTTTTCCAATCTTCAGAGACCTTTAGAATAAGACTCGAAGATATATAATATTTCTTTTTCATTAAAAAACTGGTATATCATTCTGAGACTACAAACTAGACGTAAGCCAAAGCAAGGTGATTTCATTGATGCTGAAGCTGTTTCTATCAAAGACGTATCTGTGTATTCACACTTTCCATGTTGCATGATGTCATGGAACACATCTGAGAATTTTGACTTATGTTGACCAGAGGTTAGCTCCTTTTTCTTCTTTGACACATATATATTTACTAATTTCTTTGTAACAAGAGCCAATGCATAAAGTAAGTGAAGAAAAACACAGGACAGGGAGAGGGGAAGGTTTCCTCTTGGGAGGTTTTTTTCTCCCCACGTCAAAAGTGAAGGATTTGGAATGTGTAAGTAAAAGCACTCTGGGGCAGGCAAGAAGGAGGCAAAAGACTGAGAGAAATTATGTTTCACTCTTGAAAGGACAGTTAGACGTAATGCAAAAACAAGACATGATGACACATCACTGTCATTATCACGTCTTCTACCAATTTTAAGTTTTAAGGATTTTTCAGTGAAAAGAAAAAAAAGGGAATAAACAAAAGCATTCTTGGACTTTATTAAAAAAATCAGTAAAGTGCAAGTCCATTTAAACTGCCATATCTGAAACATCATGAATGTAATTCAAATAGTTCCAAGCCCTTTGCAAAACCATTTAAACACATTTATGCACATTAAACTTAAAAACCATTATTGGTGCTTCCTAACACTATTAATTGACTAATATAAACTAAACTCAATGCAAAATCTTAATAAATCAGATTGCTGTTAAAGCACAAAGGAAATTTCAGCTAAAACTCTAGAAAAGCATACGAGTCAATAACACAATAGAGCACCTTGTTTCACTGAACACTGGCCAACATATAAGAGAAAATGCGTATCATAGAATGATAAAATATCTTGCATTGGAAGGGAGCCATAAGGATCATCAAGTCCAAATCCAGATGTATACATAAATCATCTGTACATTCAGTAAAATAAACCATGTGCTAATGCTACCATGAATAAATCCACCTCCATTTCAAAGGTACCTCAGACATCAGAATTTCATTGATTTATTCTGTTACGTTTGATTCCCTTTGAGACTGCTTGAATTCAGCCTTTAGTTACCAACACAATTGCTCAAATTTGTTTCAATATCAACATCCTCCTCCACTGGCATCCTCCCCGCACTGTTCCCACAGCAGTGACAAGCAACATACATCTTTGTGAACTAATGCAAGATCCATTAATGTTGCCACTTCAGGATTCAATCAGGTGTTCATTTTATTTAGATAATAGAGAAGATCATCAAAGTTGGTATGATGCAGAATGTATTTGTTTGAAAGGTGCTTTGAAATATAACAAAAGAACTAATTTCAAAGTATCTACGGAAGTGCTAAAAGTATTCAGTTTGAAAAGATTTCGTATGCTATTTATGTTTAGACTAAAATATTTAACTCTCCCAAGACCAACCGGATTTTAACAGTCTCCTTGTAATCCTTGTTTTTAGCACAGTTTTTAATTATGAAAGTATCTTCTTATTCTTACTCAGTTGTCCTTTTATTTTATCCACCAGAAAGCTTTTTATAGCCCACATTTATGGCTCCCCATTCTATTGCAGTGCTCCCGGAGCTGTGGCTTCAGCGGCAGACTGGGAGAATGGCTGGGAACTCTACTAGGAGTGCTGAAATATGAATATATGGCACTCAATCCTCAGGATGAGAAAAGAGGTTTCTTCCTCAGCTTCTAAAACAGACCCACCCTTTTGGTCCCATCTCCAGGCTTCTGAGAAAGAGGTTCCATTTTTTAATGTCACTTCCAATTACGTCCTTGCTTTCTTGACTGTTAATAAGACATCAGCTTGCTCCAGACGACTCACCACACAAATATGACAGCCATGTGTGAGAACACAACTGCATTTCCTTTCAATTAGCCAGAGCACACTGTGCAATGTTCAGCTGGCTCTGTGTCAGCTGCATGAAGACAGGTAGCTGACCCAGCAGAATGTATGATGGGACCAAGTTACCCCTTCAGAACTTTTATAGGAGTTTCAACTGGCAGAGTGAACTTGCACCAAGTCTGTTCTTTACATCATGTGAAGGCAGTATCTCAGACCTGCTATTCCTTACCCTAAAATTGAATTTACTCTTAAAAGTCTCAGTGCCTGCTGAAACACAGTCTGATGCTGGGAATGAAACCAGTTTTTTTACATCTGCATAAGGTACAGGCTAGCACTGAGCACATCCCAAATAAAGGTCATTCTATAAAAGAAGAGAGATGTTCTGTACACATATACCTTGGGGATTTTTTGTTCTGAAATGCACTCTGATACTCAGTAGACATCCTTGAAGGTCCCTGTACCATAACCACACATATCTGGGACTTCCCATTTAAGAGAGATCCAGATGTGAATTTAAGCATATAACCATCAGTTTGCAGGACCAGGACTTCCATATTTCACTAGCAAGTAACGAGGATATTTTAAAGGGTGATGGAAACACGCTATGGAAAAGCTATAAAGATTCAATATTTTGAATTTAGCAAAACTTGTGTGTAGGTGGGTTTATAAGTGTTAATGAATTACCATTGTCTAGGACACACCTGGATTCACTGTAACATACAGAGCTCGGAGAAGAGGAGATAGTCATCCCAAAATGGGTATTTCTTGGGTATTTCTGACTCCTGTGGCTGCAAATACAGACACACAAACTACCAGATTGTTTTAATGGAGGTTCAGGGATGGAGACATCCTTTTGTATGTCAAATAAAACAATTTTTCTGGTTATTGTGATCTGGAAATGATTGCAAAATTTATATTAAAAGCATTTTGACTTGGGGTTCCTGAAAATCTTGTATTTACTCTCAATGTTTATAGTGAATTGGCTTTAAAGTCAATTCAAAAAAACCCTGTTATTCCTAGAGAAAGGAAATGTAGCCAAGGCTGAGGTTTCATCAGATATTTTGTCCTGTTTGACTATTCCTTTAGAATTCTAAGGCTTTTTTATTATTTGTGTAATCCTGTAGGGAAGCTACTATCTACAGGTTTTGAATCTATTATCTTAGGCTGCACAAAAGGGCCATAAGATAACCTCCTTCCCTATCCTTCTGTTGCAGTTGACAGTGACTTTAAACATTCCAATAATGGAAAAGATCAGCGCTAGGAGCCAGCTTACAGCTTTTTTAAAGTGTATATACTAGTACTGTAACAACCCAGAGATAGGAATGCAAGAGGAAAATAGAATAGCTGGTGGGAAGGGGAGGGGGAAGAGAGCAAGGAAGACAGCAGGCAGAAACAATCTTTTAATACAGTGCTACATTTTGGAATATCAACCAAAGCCTAAAATGAAAAAAAAAAAAAAAAACCAAAAATTCAAAGTGACTCTAAAATGTGAATCTATTTCAGCTGAAAGAGTGCCTTGGAAGGCATTCCAACATTTCCTGTGTTGACAGTGACTAAGGCAGGACTGGCTATGAGCTTGCCTGCAGCGACATTTGTCCTGTATCATATACTTCAAGGTCACCCATGTCACAAAGAGCACGTTTCTCATTCAAACAATACACCCTGTTTTATAAACTGCATAGATTTTTTAATTGCTCTCTCCACAAGTGAGAGAGAAGGTTGTAACAGAAGAAAATTGTTCAGCAGTGGTGAAGGTCAGAAGCTGAATAGATTTGTTTAACAAACCATCTCAGTACCATCTTTTTAATCCTTTGAGAGAGAAATAGAGCAGATGTGCAGTTAAAGTTCAGTCTACTTCATTATTAATTTGCCTTTTTTCTTCCCTATTAACTCATATACTGTAACACCTTCCACATCTAAGCAATGGCTCCAGGCAAAGCCAGGGTCTGGCTCTCAGCAAGAAACATGTTCTTGTCTTACTGGGGCTTTCCAATATGATGAGGCCACAGAGCCTCCAGCTGAAAGAAACAACTGAACATTCCCTATCACCTTCACTCCTGCTGCCCCAACAAGCCCTATGGGAAATGCAGCAAAGCATTGACACCCGCAGCATCAAATCCATTTTCCCTTTCACACTTGGCAACTGCCCAGTGTGCTTACATAGACGTACATGTATATGCAGATGGATGCTCATCATCACCTCCCCAGCTCTGGAGATGAGTAGCATGGCTTTAGAATAGTGCAGTATCACCTGCAGATTTTGTCCAAGTGCAACTAGTTGTGCGTGGCACAACATCTGCACAAAATCCGAGTGTAACTGTTGGGATATAACTGGGACCAAACAAAAAAACGTTTGGATAACAGGATTGCAGGCGTTAAACTTATTCTTCAATACACAGAGTAGGCCTATGTACATAATAACCCACTAGGGATTTCACATATACAGTGTATAAATACATACAACCTAAGAAATCAGTAAAATGCCTCCATTAAAGGATAAAGCAAAACTGACAGCAAAGTTGGAAAAGCGCTGCTATAAATAATTAATAGCAGAATAACATACAGATTGGGTCTGCCTAGTACAGCTGCCAGTACATGTCAACCAAGAATATCTGAAACTTTGAGCTAAAATGCTTTGTTCTGGTGAGTGTGATAATGGAGGCCTGGCAGAAAATAAGACAGCAAAAGTCCCCCAATATTATATTATTTGTTGAGGGGCATTGGTTTGCAGGTGATAAGGGCTCTTAACCTAGGCCAAAGCAAGCAGCTTCTGGGGATAAGATTTCTGCTCCACTGATTACTGGTGCATTTCTGGTGAACTTTTCCCAAGCAGCATGGCCTTTTTTCACTGCAGCTGGCTGGTCTATCTACCTGCAAGCTCTGCCTCAGCCCAAGGACACTATCCCAGATGGCTTTTCTTGGCTTTAAGTCTCTTACAATAGGTTTTCTGCTGCATAGAATCCTATGCACCATTGAAAAGGAAAAACAAAACACCTTTAATGAAATTTTCCTTAACTAACTTCTGCAGAGCAGGAACCCTTGCTACAATTAAGACCTTGGAAGGTGAAAATGAAGGCTCTTATCTCCAATGTGTCCATCAGGAAGCATGGGCACTAGACCTTCTAGCCTGAGAGTGCATTACGTTTTCATCCATCCTTTCCTGTCCCTATTTTTACCCATCCTGAGGGAACTGGACCCCAGCATCTGCTTGCAGCTCAGAGACAGTAGGCATATTAGGTGGGAACCTGTGAAGGTCAGGACCTTATGGTGTGTCTCTCGCCACGCTGAGGTAGGCACTTACATGGTATGTGACATGTAATACTCACTGTCCAAATCCTCCTCAGCCCATGCACCTTGTGAGTGCTGGTGGCTCACTCATTAAAAAAACTACAGAGACAGCACACATGAAAAAGGAGTGCCGTCACTGACACCCCTATGCTATGCAATGTCCTAACGGTGGCTGTTCACTTCAGCAATGGATGGATGTCAGACTCAGGAACTCCAGGAGTCCTGTCCTCTGCCTGCTGGGAAAAAACTTAGCCACCATGTTAGCACTGGTACAAAAGCTATCTCGCAGCATACTTGTATAAAATCTTTCCAAAGTTTATATATAAAAATGGTTAAAATACGGTTACCCATCCAGAATAAGTTTTTCTACTTTTTTTTGCCAGGTGTGTGGCAAACTCTGTGAACCAAAAACCATGTTACAGGCTAGAAAGAAGTCAAAAGTTAAAATCAAATATTTTTGTTCAAGAAGCCTGTGATGAACTCTTCAAACCACCCTCCTGTTTATAGTAATGGATTAACTTCTGAGCATGAGCATTATTATTATTACAACTATTATTATTTGTTAATATTTCTACTCAATTACTTATTTTTCTTTAGTTTTCTAATTTGTCTAGTCATCTGCCAGTGACTTCAAATGTTTTCCAGAAGTTGAATTTCACCCTATTATCTTTATTAACCTAATTTCTGATTAGTACACTGGCAGCAGTCATGTAGGACTGATGAAAAAGTAAAAGGCAAAAATCATTCTAACACTAGTCTCAGAGTAAAGAGACTTTCCTGGGGACTGTTGGAAGCTCTTTTTCTTGCCTTGTTAGAAAAGATGCAGTGTGCTTTTGACACCAAAAGGGTCTCATTAAAACACAGACATTACTGAACTCTCTTGATCAAGATCGATTTCTATTTCTTTGTGGTGTGATTAATCTAGGAAAAAGAAGCAGTATTTGAGCAAACTAGCCAAGGGTTATTCATTTATGGATAATAATATCCGTTCAATCAAGAGACCTCACAGAACGGCTTTTTGTTCTGATTAAGATATCTACCCAATTAAAGGTTTCAAACCAATTCCCACTTAAATCAAAGGGAACTTCCTCCACCAACTTCGATGGTTGTTGATTAAGCCTGCAGAGAGGATGTTCTTTCATATACGAAAGTTTTCCCAGATCACTCTGTTTTCCTTGAGGAAAATTAATAGTTCAAATAGGAGAAGGAGGACCCTGAGACAAGACATTGTCTGAGAGATTTCTGAGGAAGGATATTTGCAAAGAGGCAGAGATCAGCAGATATTTTTAATAATTTCTGCATAAGATCCACATTATTTAAGTCTGTACTTAAATATGAATCACAGGTGTAGATATAAGCATTCACAAAATAATCAGAAGGTTGGCTGTTATTTATTTTTGAGAGTGTATTTAAATAAATAAATTATGTGGGCTGATAAAGTTTCATTTGGTTGTTTGGATATTTTGACTTTGTTTTGATTTGGGTTTGATTTTGGTTTTTTTTCTACAAACAATGGTGAAATGAAGTACTACTAGAGAACTATCACACTAAATTTCCACAAAAACCTTGTTAAATCCTGTAAGAACATTTGAAAACCAGTTAATTTTAATTTATACCATTTAATGGAACTGAGTGTTTTACACCTAGTTGGATTAATTCTGGTGTGCAGATCCATCCTCTTCAACAATATGCAAGTCTTTCAATTTTTAAAAGTTGCCTTTTATTTTTTAAAGGAGTATTTAAATTCTAAAGTAGTTAGAAGACAAACTTTAGCATTTAAGAACCAAACTAGCTAGGGTACTAGAAAACTCATACAGTTACTGGAAATAAGCTTTTCCCAGGTAACAAGTGATAGGAAAAGAGGAAATGACTTCACGTTGCTCCAGTAGTGGGTTAGGTTGGCTATTAGGAAAAATTTCTTTGCTGAAAGGATTGTCAAGCATTGGAACAGGCTACCCAGGGAGGTGGTGAAGTCTTTATATGCCTTGGTGAGGTATTTAAAAGATATCTATGTGTCATGTTTAGGGACATGGTTTAGTGGCGGACTTGGGAGTGTTGGGTTAACGATTGTGTTTGATGATCTTAAAGAGCTTTTCCGAACTTAAATTATAGAATGGTTATTATATTTTTGTCAGAATGCTATACAGGCTGCCACTACATCCACTGCTACAGCTATATTATGTGACCAGTTTCTAGATCCCAAAAAGGATTACAAGGAATGAGGAATCTGTTAGGGCCAGGTAGATGTATACATACATGAAGAAGGAACACTTCAGGCAATTTTCAGATTTGCAGTGAAGAATTGCTGGTATTTAGAGACCTTTGGTGTAAAGCAGTTAATGAGTGAGAGGATTTGAGGTTTCAGTTTTGGACTTTGGATATAAAGTCCACCTAAATCCTTCTCTGGATTTGGCCTGTAATTGCTAAGTACCACATCTCTCTGCGTAGGTTCTTTCTCTAGCTGATCTTTCTTAATTCAAAACATATCCAGTTTTTGAATGAGTATCAAATGGCACAGTGTTAATGTGTCCCACCATTGTGCATGCTCATGCTTTTGAATGGAGAATTAATTTGAACACTGAATATCTTAAAGAATGCCAAGGAAGTCTTGCATAATGCCAGCTTCAAGAGAATTAGTGGGCTATGGTGAGAAGAAACATTCTTGGCATCTCACAGTTCTGATCCCCTTGGCTAAGCCCTCTTTGCTTTCAATTATTTCTTAGAGAATATAAATCTTCCACTTGTTTGACAAAATCTGCAGAAATTATTAGCAACTTTTTGTTAAATATAGCACATCTGTGTCCCTACAATATTCATATTTATTTTACTAATTTTGTCCACCCAATATTCCTATCAGAATGAATCCTAAAGTTGAAAATATCATTCCTGTTATTGCATATATTACTAGAGTGCCTATGGATGTAGCAGGCCAGCATTTTTGGAAGTCACAGTGCTGCACAAAGAGAAAACAAGAATACAATTCCAATTCAAAACTACATATACCTAGGTAAAACAGAAAAAAAACGAACCCTGCAGTAGATTAATACAAACAAGTCAGCACAAAAACAGTTAGTAACTTTTCTTTCATATTTCTGAAGATGCAGAATTGTTCCCTAGTCTTTCTTCTGTCTTCCAGAGTGCATAGTTTAAAATGTTGGAACTCAGTATCCTTACCTGCCTGCAGTAAAGGTTTTCAGTCTACCATTCTGACCCCAGAAAAAAGCATGCAAACAGTGACCAAGTATTACTGTCATGCAATAGGAAAATTGAGATAAACGGCATTCTTGAATTCTGGTTTTTTTCAGTATTTTAAAATTCTGTATTAAGTTGAAAGAACAAATGATATACTTACATCTAGGTCTGCCTAGTTTGTTTCATGTTAGGCTAAGCTGGGGATGTCTGAGTCAAAAGGGGAAAATAGATGCAACTGAGTTTCTTCGAGCAAGAATAACTTCATCTCTGTCAGTTTCCCAAAATATCTGTCATCTTCTCATGGGGTCTGAGTCAGCACCTTAATCACAGAATCCTAGACTAGAATCACAGAATCATTAAGGTTGGAAAACACCTCCAAGATCATCAAATCCAACCTTTGACTGAATACCACCATACCGACTAAACCCTATCACTAAGTACCACGTCTACTCTTTCAGTGAAGAAATTTTTCCTAATATCCAACCTGAACCTCCCCTGTTGCAACTTGAGGGCATTACCCCTTGTCCTAACACTTGTTGCCGGGGAGAAGAGCCCAATCCCCATTTCACTGCAACCTTCTTTCGGGTGGTTGTAGAGAGCAATAAGGTCTCCCCTGAGCCTCCTTTATTCCAGGCTAAAAAACCTCAGCTCCCTCAGCCACTCCTGATAAGACGTACACTACAAAATGTTCCATGTTCTTTGTATAAGACCTGCATGTAAACTCTTCTGAATAAAGCATCACCCTCAAGCAGTCAGAAGTTTACCTGACTTAGGGAATGTTTGCTTTTTCATCTCAGGCTTGTGTAGTGAGCCTTCTGACTGTCAGCTGGTTTGGATATTCAGACACATTTTAGTTACAAGGCAGTAGGAGCTGGATTCTTGGAGAAGAAGTGCTGTTTTCTACCACCTACCCAGTGGAACCTGCTGTGGAATCACTTATGCTCTACTCCTGTCCAAACTAAAGAAATGAATTGGAACCACCTGTGCCTACAAGTAATTATGCCTTAAACTCCCCTACTTGACTTTGCATTAGAAGAAACGAAGATCAGTTGTCTAAATGTGGAGATGGTGGTGAACAGGAGAAATACCTTACATCTGGTGGAAGTTGTGTGCTGAATCTGTTCTGCCTGTGGCACTTCAGCCCATCACCAGAGCATCCTAACTTGTTATGTTGCTTTGCCACAACTGTATTCAGCAACTTCGTGTATAACTTAATAAGCAGGTTTTGGCAAAGCTTTGGAGACAAGAGTAAATAAACTATCCAAGTTTAGTGAGTAAGAAATGTGCTTTGGCTTCATGGTCCTCAGATTATGCTCCCTGTGATTAACTCATGGAAGATTGGTGCAACAGATAGTGCACAGCCAATTCTTCACTGTACCTCTGGGTGTAGACAGAAACAATGGGTTATGCTGCTCACAGAAAGTATCCTTGTCAAGCTAGACGCAATACTAAATGCAGAAAAAGTCTTCTTTACAAAAGATGAAAGAGTCAGAGAAAGAGAAAGTGACCCTGACAGTACCCTCAGGGAAGGAAGAACAGAGGAAACCCAGCATGGAAGAACCAAAGTGGAGATAGAGCTGATGAGAGGAAATTAGCCTTCATTCTCACATTTTTAAGGATCTAAATAGTTATTCTCCCTTCCCTAAGATTAATCTCTAAGGTTATTCTCCCATGTCAATCTAACAGCTCCTGATGTTCAGACTGAAAATCACTCCAGTCTCAACTGTTACATGACATTTTGGGTACTCTATGACATATATATCACATGCATCATTCATCCTGATTTTGCCAGCAATTTATTTACTGTTCTTACCTCCTTCTTATTTGAACAGGACGTCACTGTTTTATTTGCCATCTGTGAGCTCCATATGGTCACACCTAATGAAAGCAAGTAGTCTAAAAAAGATGACACCATTAAATAACCTTTTCTGATTAAATACACAGTCTACTTCTTTTAGACTATACTTACCATCACTAAATGTCAAGACAGATAATCTTCTTGTATTTTCTATAGACCACAGAGTTTGGGATAGCTGAAAAAAAATATTGGCTGTCAAGTTAAAACTCCACTAACATTTCCTAAAACTCTCCAAAATTAAAGTTCTGCTGTGTCTTTTCACTCAGATAAGGCACATTCATATCAGCAGCTTTTCCTGAATCTCTAGCTCCATCAGAAAGAAAAAGAAAGCTGATAGGCCTTTAAATTTTTTGTGTTCTAGTCTTAGACACTTGGACCCCTCCATGCATAGAGCTTACCTCTGACTCTGTGGTGTCATTTATGAACCCACTCCCCTTGGTGGGAACAACAGCATGGGAATCCCGTGGTGTGTTCTCGGGCACCACAAGCACTGCTGTGTCTGAGCACTTTAGATGAATGAGCAACACAAAATCAGCTGCATCTGCCTCTCACTTGTCTGTCTCATCAGCATCCTTTGCATTTAGTAGTCAATAAAATATTTGTAGGTTTATATTTGTAACAATGAGGCCTTTCAGACCCATGGTCTCTGCCTTCCCCAGAGAAAGTCTTAGCAACCAGTACAGCATCTACAAGGTGTCCCAGTGGAACTCTTCCAAGAAGATGCTTTTTCTGAAAACCCTTGAGAGAAGAGGCCAGGATTTGCTCCTGATATGTTTTTACACTTTGAGGATATGATTGAGGCTGGCTTACATCTGTGAAACCCCATTGAAGCTCTGGTAGCCAGAGTCAGGACCTTTTAAGCCAGCGGGTTTTGAAGTTTGATTTTTATAAATGAAGCTGAAATAGATGCCAGCTTTATGTGGCTACAAAACTGCTACTGTACACATGAGTAGGGATTTTAATGGTTAGTAGAAATCCCTAGGGTGTTGAATGAGGTTTTAAAATGAATTAAATGAAAATAATTAAATAATGTATTGCTTTTACAATGCGACTAAAAGGGCTATGTCATTAGAATGAGGGGTAATATACAATATTTAATTGTGGCTCTGGTGTTCTTTATAATGAGGTTTGAGTAATTAGTGGGATGATGACTGAGTACTTATTACTTAGTATGAGGTTTGCGTTCCATTACACAAAACATCAGTCACTGTTTCCCCATGACAGCTGTTATGGCAGTGTCACTTTTTCTCTTTTCATGTTACTCCGTTTGCAGATTCGTAGAGTTACCCCAAATTTTGCTTAAGCTTTTCACTCTCTGCCTTGATTGTCTTGACAAATAAGGCCAAACTCCATTGTGATCCATATAATGTAGCATGAATGACTACTAGAAAGGAGATTTGTTTTTCCTTTTGATAAACCTGCTTGTATTGAAAGGCATGCTGCAAAAAAAGGTTTAAAAATTTTTCAGCATAATGGTTCATCTATGAAGTTTATATGCCTATTTATTACAGAATTTAAAAGACCTTTTTGAATTATCTGAGAAGCTTTTTTGCAAACCTCTGTAGATGGATTCTTTCCACACTGTGCCTTGCTCTTCAAAAATTGAGCTCATGGTAAAACATCATCTGAGATCGTCGAGTCTGATCATCTCAAAGGTTTTGAAATGCAAAAAATGAGTGTTTGTTTGGGGTTTAACTAGGAGTCAATATTGAAAAAATGCTTTTCCTATCACATTTTTGTTAGTCAATATTCTATTTCCCTCAACACCATCTGAAATTTCTCCTGTATTCTTGGTCAATCTGAATTCTATTACAATGAGGGCAAGTGACCCTTAAATGGCTGGGTTCCTTGACTGCCTGACGGTACAAACCTTCATTTTTTGGCTGAGGAAAGGCAAAGAAGTTTTCCACTTGTTTCTCTACTCTAGGCCAGAGCAGTTTTAGTGACTATTAAATAGCTGGCATTCTAATGGTAATCAAAAGGTATTAATTTCCTCTTTAAAGGTTGGGTACTACTGAGCATTTCCTGACTACACCCAAGACAGCTGTCCTTTGCCCAATGACACCATCCAGACCTTGAGGACTGACATACTATTTACGGTGAATATGAAAAATGGGAGACCTTTCTCAGTAAAATTAACACATAAGATCATAACACCTCCTGATGTAGCAGAAAAGAAGCCTCTTAACATAAGAAGTGTATTGGCTGTCAGATAACACACTTGGTCTGAACTCTGCAACTCTTGAGTTTTTTTAATAGTTTTGATTTTCTTTTTGTTTGCATGTTTTTATTCTACATTCAAGGAACAGTGAAAGACAATCTTCTGGTACAAGAAGGCATTTTCATCAGAGAATTAAAACATGCAAATATTAGCAGTTTGAGGCATAAAATCAATCCTGAAAAGATGCTATTCTGCAGTTGCTAGCTTGTTTGAGCTGGACAAATAAATAAGGAACCTTCCCTGACAAGCACTGTTGCTTGTGCTCAGATTGACTCATACAGTCAATTTCATTGACTGCAAGCTAACTTTGCTGAATGCCATTAGTTCTTATTGATTTAAAATAGGTTTAAAGTATATGGGATACTCCTATATCTAATGAGCTGTAAGATGAAGGCAGAATAGACCCAGGAACAACATTGGACGTGAAATTGAAAAGGAAAGGATTAAAAAACGGGAAGAGCACATAAAGGCATAGGGCAAATTTAGTTTCACCTAAGTTGGGTCACATAAAAGCTAGATATGTAGGCTGTGTTAATTGCTCGGATTTTCTCCATAGTCTTGAAGAGAAAGGGACAACTCCACAGAGATATTAATTTCAGAAATCTTGGAAAATTATTTTAGGAATGAATGAATCACCCTTTGGGGCATCTGTGTCTCTCCACTGAGTTTAAAGGAAGTATGGGGAATATTAGGGAAATTTTATCTGTGAGAAAAATGCAGTCATTTGAAAGAAAAAAAATTCAACTATTGCACAGAGGAGAGCATACCACTGTCCTAAAGACAAACCATTGTAAATAGGTCAGATTTTTTTTTTTTCTCTTAGATGCCTTATTGAACTCTAAGGTATGAAAGATCTGAAAGGCTTTTTCATAGAGTAAGACTATTAAGTTCTCTCTTTAGCTCTACTAATTTTTAACTAAATGATCCTAAGTATTTTAAAGTACCTGAATACCCATATACGCAAAATTAACCAGCTGTTACGTGTAAGAAGCATCTTACATGTAATCATTAACATTTACATTATTATCACTTAATCCACAGTGGCTATATCCCATAAGACTGATGAGTCCATCAATGTGGACTATAATCATAGAAAAGCTGAAGCATTTAAACTAGGATTTTGGTACCACATAATCATAC
Organism: Oxyruncus cristatus; assembly: GCA_013399855.1. Taxonomy (NCBI): domain Eukaryota; kingdom Metazoa; phylum Chordata; class Aves; order Passeriformes; family Cotingidae; genus Oxyruncus; species Oxyruncus cristatus. The sequence continues at coordinate 2,785,293 of VXAY01007014.1, forward strand.
TTTGCAATCCTTAAACCTCCACCCAACTGTGGACATATTTTGTGTTTGATTTCCAACAGCTTGCTCTGCAGGTATTACTCTACAGAATTACTCCCATCTGAAACATCAGGTGCATCATTCATTACCAAGAGATACCTATAAACAGATGCCATGAAGCTGTCTGACCACTTGCTAATTAGGTGCTCCAATGACTAACTTTCAAGTGTCTGGACACCAGCCTGGTATCAAAGGTTGAGAGACACAAGCTTAAGAGACATCAATTCAGTAAGGAGACACATTTAACTATCCACTAGGAAAGAACATGAGTTTGGGAGTAGGAAAGTGTGTGACTGAATAGGGTAATGGTCAGAGACAGGACACAGGAGACTTGTGATCATAAGATCACACTGGGAGGAAATGTAAAAACGGGCTCAGAAGTGGAAGACAACTCTGCAACTGCCTTGGCCTAGCCAAGTGCCACCTGTTTCTTCCAGGCTCTCCTGAACTCTTGATTGGCAGGGGGTGGGAACCCATTTCTGCTCCCTTGTCAACTTGAGGAGTTTAGATCTTGGTCTCTCACTACCACTGCCCTAAGAAGACACTTATAGCTTAGATTAAGTGCAGGAATCTTCTTCCCCTCCTCTTGAAGTTCCAACATTGCCTGGGGAAAAATAAATCAATATTTCTATAATCAGAAACAGAGAGAACAAATACAGTCAGATGAAAAAGGACAGTAATCGGCCTTGGAACTGTGAGCTCTTTTTGCAGAAAAAAAACCCCTGCTTATTTGCAATACCTTGAAACGGTTTGTGCCTGTCTCATATGCTTCCTGCCTCGGTGAACGCCCTGATTACCAGCTGTGGAATCAAGATTTTCCTTCTGCCTTTTCTTTCTGAGCCTTGAATTTCTGAAATGAACCCTTAGCACTTCAGTAGTCCCTAAATAACTCTAGGAGAAGGCTAAAATATATATTAGCATTTTCTCAGATATGACCTCTTTTGCAACCCAGAAATCTCATCGTTGAGTGGTTCAAGAAACTGATGCTTGTTCCAGATGTCCAGCAGTGTGCTGCTCCTGATCTCCAGGAACAGTACAGCCCTCCAGCAACAACAGCACTTGTGCTCAGTGGGGACTGCTGAACCTGTGGATCAGCAGAAAATGTTGGAGTGCTCTGGGATGGTGTGCAACACGTCAGATCCAAGGGGTTTTTTTTGATGCATTAGGTTTACAGCTCATGTGTCATAGATATTCTGGCCATGTGCAATAAGTATGAGGCTACATAGAAAAATTTGACTTACTGAGCACTTCCTAAATGTCAGAAATGCACTGTACTGAACCGTGATACCCAGGCCTTACTTTGTGCCAGTAAGAGTTCATTTGGTTCATGTTGGTTTCCCACCTCAAAGTACAAAGTTCTCACCATGTGGCAAATAGACATCTATCACAGACTTGACTGCTCCAGGAGCAAGCCCTACCATTGTAAAGCACTGCAATGTGTAACCTGTGTGCAACTCAGTCCTCTTCTAGATTCAGTCCCAGCTGTTAGCTCATATTTGCTAAATAGTGCTATTCTTTACATTGTGTTTGCATTAATAACTGTGCAGCATGAATGTTCAATTTTATTCTTATTTGATAATTTTATTCTTTTGCATTAATTTTAGACTGATAAACACAGGAGATGAAGGCTCAAGCCACTGGTCATTAAGCCTCACTCCACTTTTAGTTGCCCCTGAATAACAGCATTTACTGTACCAGATTGATTTGTGATAGCCAGGATTAGTTTCCAGGAAATACAGCTTTTCTATTCCACATGAATTCTGGGGATAATACCATGAAGGTGTGCAATGACTAAAAATAGTAAGAACAGGAAAACCAAAATTTCTCAGAAATATAACTAAAAGCAGTTCATGTTACTTCTGGTCACTTAGAGGTATTTTATCATCCTCCAACTTCAAATTCTTTTGGTTTCGAGAAGTTTTTAACTTAACAAGAAATCATATTACATGTCATTTTCTTTCTCACTGGTTCATCAGCATCAAGGAAGCCAAAACTTTCTCTGTCCTGATGCATTCTCCATCTTCCTCTTCTACAAATGCCAGTAAGATGAATTTAGCAATCTTTTCTGTACTTTCACGGAAGATAGTAACTTCAGGACAAGAGAGTATGAGTGGTGACTCTGCAGTCATGATGTCTGCTTACTTCCCTAAGCCAAGTTTAGCCAATCTGATTCCTCATATCTAGCATATTAGGTTATTAAGTTTGAACAGATCTCCAAAATCTGCATATCAGTCTGGCTTCTTACCTTGTTTCAGACCCTCTTAAAAACTCACTGCAACATAAAAGTATATTTTTTAAAAGAAAGGAACTTAAAAAGGTCAATATGCAAAAATGTTGTGCCATATCTGTCATATCCACCTGAACACCTTGGTTATCCTATAGCACCTAAAATGTCATGAGACATGTATGTTCAGTTATCATGATTGCTTACTGCATGTCCAAGTTGGTTGTCTGAGATAGTTACCCATCATAACAAGTAGAGACAGATAAACAACCCCAACAGGCCAAACAGTCAATTTGCTCTAGGCACATTTCTAAGGGAAAACGAGCCTCTCAAAGAGGATCTCTGCTTCTTTCCACTGAGTGGAGATGGAACCTAAGGCAGACAAGTCAGGACTTCTGTATAACTTCTAGATGTCTTAGGACATTCTTCAAATCTTAAGTCAGCACCATTCCTAATTGAGTTAAAACCTTGTTTGTGTGTACTGCAACATTAAAAATAACATCTGAGTTATCTGACTGTTAGAACTGGACAATGCATCTTATCCTGAAAGTTCTAGGCAGATTCTGCTGTTACATGCACTGGTTCAAATAGAAATATAATCAGTGAGAACATTTTAAGTCTCCAGAACTGTTTGAATTCCTGACTAATGCAACCTGCACAATGCAATATAGAGAGTTATTTGCAGAACAGTCCAGCTGTGCTTCTTACTTAATGGGTGTAAAATCAAACAATTTTCAATAATCTACTAAAGAATAAAATTGTTTCAAAAATCATTTTGGGGATGGAAAACAGCTCTTCTTCTTTTTTAATATGTGGAGGGTATAAGCATTTGGGTAGACACCTCACTGAGCGGATTAGGTGAGAATCCAAGTTGTGCCCTGAGCCAGAAAAGGGGCTTTCCATTCCAAAACCACCACAGATAAGGTAAAACTCATTTGAAGCAGTGCTGGTGTCTCTGACTTATTTCTTCTTGAACTTTAAGCCCCATCCACTTTACTATAATGAATTAGTTCCATTTCATTCACCATATTAGAGGCACAGAGAAAATATTACTAGAAGTGTGTAGTTAAAATCAGGTCGTTTTTGTGTAAAAATGCAAGGTGCTTGTCACAAAGGGATCTTTATAAATGGCTTGTCTCCCTAAAGCAGATACTGAAAAGAATGGTACACTTTTGAGATTAAAAACAGTGAAACTAACCAAAAACCTACCAGAAAAAAAAACCAAAAACAAACAACAAACTGATCATTTGAATCAAAGTATCAAGAATCAGCTCCGTCAAGAAAATCCTGATGCTATAAAAGTACTCAGGTAGAGGCTTGGGTTTGCATTTTGCATTGAATGCCCTATTAAGGTCTGTGCAAAGCTCATTTTAAACGTCAAGGAAGTGATAGACAGTCTGTATAAGTGTATCTATGCATAGACTAGAAAGGAAGGTCAGTAGGTTTTGACCTGCTCTATGCTTTCTTGATCATATTTTCCCTCATTTTAAGAAAAGTCATGTAATATTTCCCCAGCCTTTTGAATCAGGGCATGATCTAAAGCTTAATAAATTAATTAGAGATACTCATTTCATTCATTTACAGTCAATTTTTTACTGGGCTTTTCCTGAGGCATCCTTCCCTAAGTCTTACTTTCAAACACGCCATCTTGCTGGCCTGAGGTTCAAAAAGAAACCAACACATTCAGAAATTTCACCTAGTACTGATCCATTTGCTCTCAAAAAAACTACACTTCTTTTTTCCCTCCTTGCAAGAAATCAGACATATGAAGATTCAGTTCAGCTTGTTCTGAGATTTGAGATATATATAGATGAATACAAAGGGTAATGTTACAAAAATGTAACAAGTAACCTCTCATCAGCTCTGCTGTGGTATCTGTCAGCATACATAGTCCTAGGCAATTACAACAGTAAAATTAAATATTTTTACTTTAAGCTTCCCTGAGAGTATATAAGGTGACAACCCTGCTTCTCAAGACCTGAAATGTAAGGTATTGGAGATGTGTTAGATCCAGTTCAGAAGGACACATCCTCCTTTCTTTCTGAGTATACCGATTACCTGACCACAGCTGGAAATCTGGGCCAGGCACTTTTATTTCTTCGGTTCGTTAGTTTGTATAAAACTACCAAGCAATACTAATTAGGCTACCATAGGAAAAAAAAAAAAAAAGAAAAAGAAAAGTAAATGAAAGAGCAAGAGTAAGGAAAGATTAGGAGGGTGCACTGCATCTTGTAACATCATGATCAGTTAACTGTGAAATTACTGCTTATCACCACTATACATTTTCTATTACCCTATGGACCTTTTCAAACTCAGTATGTTGCTGATGGAAAAATAAACTTTTTAAAGCTGCAGGTTAAAGTCAAGGTTGAGCAAATATGTATATATGTATTTCAAAGTAAAAAAAAAAAAGCAGAAGATTACAGATATATTTTTATATTTTAGGAAAAAATATTTATTTCTAAGCAATTATTTGTCGAGATGGACATTTGAATAAACAGATTTGCATTAAGACGTCCAGGCATTCTAAACTCTGCCCTGCATGTATGTATTAAGAAGCTCTAAGAAGAGTGTTTTATCATCCGTAGCAAACAATTTCCCCTGCACCATTGCAGCTTGGCCAGACTCCAAATCCTGTACCGGAGTGTATTTTCCAGTGGATATAAAAGGATTATATTTCTCCTTTAAGGGGTATGTTCTGCTCATGGTTAATTTCCACAAGGATGTGATATTGATCTAGTCAGAAAACTGTATTTTAGAACCAAGATTAGGAAGTTTTAGTTCACAGAAATTCCAGTAATTCATTAAAACAAAGATCCAGGGGTTCCTGTAATTTTTGCAATAACATCGATCATGATAAAACTGTGATAATTGATAACAGCATAGATATTATACACACACGGTTTGTTGACTTGTACAGCACAACTGAGCCAATGTTTTAGTACAGCAAAATGTTTTAAGAACAAGAGCACCCTAGTTATTCTACAGTAAACAACTTAAAGAAATGAGATAGCAAAATTTGAAAAATATGTAACTATTGATTTTTTAAAGGCCATCCTTTTAACTTAGTTTACATACTGTATTCTTAATTTTAGAATTATTTTTAGGGTTATACTAGTGATATGAACTATAAAGATGTCATAATGCTCTCTTATTGTAATTGGAATATCAATACTGAAAAAGATCAAACTGTGTCTCAAAAAAAATCTTCAAATTCCCTCAAAAAACAACTAATTTGTCAAACTATACATCAGAGCCTAGATCTTTTAAAAAAAAGTAGTAGTCTACAGTTAAGAAGACAGATTTACAGTAATAGCACATCTAACAAAAGAACATGAATTTAAGAATGGAATGGTGTCCTTGTCTATTACTGGTCTTCATTTCTGATCTGATTTATCTCCTATCAAAGTTGATGAAAATATTTCCAATTACTTCAGTGAAAACTGGATCAGTAACTGGATTCTTTAGTAGATGCACAAACTAAACCAGTTATTGGCATAAACCAAAGGCCAACAGGATATAAACCAGTGACCTCCATCTCAGATGAAATTAAATGCTAAGAATCTCCCAATAATAGCTATGACAGTTAATAATGTGTTTATTAGGCTATCCAGAGCATTAAAGTTTAACGGAGGTCTCTTCAAAATAGCCATGATGTAGCCATTCTCATACATACATCACTTCATTGCATCTTCTAACAGTAACAGGATTCACTACAATTCACTACAACTAATCAGCATTGTGTTACATAAACAGCAACTTTAAAATAATTAACATGAACACAATTTGGTATTCATTGATCACATGGCACTTTGAGTCATCATTTGTGTTCTTATAGCCTGGAAAGTCTAACTAAATTACATCGGGCTCTAACCTGCATGTATGTACTAGAGCTTCAGTCATGTCTGTCCGTAGGGAAATATATCACCTCTTGCAACTGAACTACAAAATGACATCTAGGTTCAGCAGTGTTGGACACGTCTGGGATGGGAGATCCTATGACGGAGATCTGGCAACAGGGACAGAGGCTGTTGACGCTAAACTCTACCTGGACACGAGGTTTTCCCCACAACAATAAAAGCTGGTTTACTTTTCATAAAAGGAATTGTGGCATGTAAGATGTCCAAACAGATATCAGAGGCAAGTAAGCTTCTAACCAAATATGAGAGCTTGGTGTTTTTAGTCGGTATTTACAAGCGTGCTCTACTAAGTCCCCAGACTGTCTCAGCAGGGAGACAGAGACTCCTGACATGGGAAGCATGAGTCACTGTTGTTCTCTGGTATAGCTCATGGGTTATACAGCTCATATATATGGGCTATAGCTCATAGGCTATAGGGTTTTACCTTGTCTTTTCCTGATCAGATGGGTTTTTTGCTGGCATCAAGAGTAACGGTGGAATATGTGAACTTCAGTCACAGACATGACACACTGGGGATGGAGGACTGTGTCCAGGGGCCATGTGCTCTTAAACTGCAAATATTAAATGGAGAAAATTTCTTCTGAGGAAGATAAGTAATGAGAGATACTTTAAGCTGTGCAATGTAAGGGGAATGAGACAAAATAATGACTGTTAAAAGAGACCACAATTTTATTTCTTTTGATGTTTGTGCATGTTCATTCATCCAAAATGGCAGACAGAACAAAAGAACTGCAAGCCAGTGTCTTGTGCCAGTTACACAGATAGCACTCCGCTGAAGTCTTGCCAGCATGTTTGAAGGGCTTGGGTCATTAAATGGGATTGTGTGGTTTTATTTACCTTAGCCTTTGCAGGACAGCAAAGGAATAATTCTAGATCAACAACTGGAAGAAGAATTTAGCCACTGTCATCTTACAGCAAATCATTGTCCTCTTGTATTGGTGTCAAGGAAAGAAAAGCAGAAGGGTCTAGGTACAAATCTAAGAGCTTAGTTAATGCATCTCTTATCAAATTGTTTTCTCAACAAAATCAAGAACATTTACTATAAAATTTCAGTTTGGTCTTAGAAAATAAAGCTGACATAAATGTATGAGACATTGGGGAAAATGGCATTGATAAATTTCTTCGAATAATTAATATAGTCATGGTAGTCATATAGTCACAAGATAACTATGATTTTTTTTAGTAATTGACCCTTGTAGATTCTACAATAGCTTCTGGGGTTAGACATATATTCTGCACTTTTTGCAAATTGTTCATACTATGTATTTGTGCTTTCTATATTTCTGTGGTGAAGTTCATGTTATTGTTCTTATATCTCATTTCAATTATTTAAGTGCTGTGGAAAACAATATTTAAAATTATATATATATAAAAAATATAGTTCCAAAATGGCTTCAAGAACATCTCTGATGAAAATTTCTTCCCTATTACTTTGTTCAAGCAGTCACTGTGATTCTCTGTTCTGCATAAGTGCTCAATTACTGCATGTTTACAACTAAACCAATATACAAATTTATAAATACCAGAGTGGTAACTGCATGAGTTTTATTTTCAAAAATACTAAAGAGATTTTATCATATTGAACATAATGTCAATTTCACACCTAGTTTAAAAAATGGATGAACCTGCATGCACTTAGAATTACTTCAAAATTTTAAAGGCGTAGATGACAAGGTGTAGAAAATATAAATTCATATGAAATTTAGACAATGGCTCTGGAAAAATACTCTTTACTCTGCCCAGGTCTCAGAAATAGGCTAGGCCAGAGTTACTCTTAAAACTACAAGATAAAGCAAAGAGGCTAACTGGGACAGGATAATTGGTGTCAGATGGAAACTGAGACAGAGAAACTAGCACTAGTAAAAATGGAGAAAATTGCTTTAACATTTTGAGCATATAGCTTGAAAATTTAGACACAGTGGATAAACCCATATTGACTTTTGAATTTAATTATGTCCAAGACTTATAGGCAAATCTTGAGTTTCTTGCAAGGACTGGAATTTAACCAGAACAAGAATATGTTCACAGATGAACTGATTTCTTCTTTTGTGTGACAGTAATGCCTCTATGTGAAGGAATTAATTTCCACAGAGCTCTTTCCCAATTTTCCATCAGGACAGAAGTTTCAGGATGTTTTTCCGCTCTCTCCTCCACCCTACCATTCCTTTCCACTAAAAACCTCCAGGAAAATATCTGGATAATGTAAATGTAAATGTAAACCGGTATGGTTTATGATGTCTCCAGAATGAAAATTCAGTACAAAAAGTTTTTTTCATCTTATTTTATAAGCCTTTGGTAGTACCAAGACTATGTTGTGTAAAGCAAGGTCAGACAGCCCAATACTTCCCAGAGCCAATCTAGGCCACATTTGTACTGGTAAACAAAACAAACCTTGGCCTGTTTCCTATATCTGACATCAAGTGATGTGATGCAAGCTGTAAAAGCAAGAGAATATTTTCATATCCTGTATTGAGAGAGGAAATTGAACAGCTGATGAATGGAAATTCATTTGGTCAACTCAGCATTTTCCTTTCTAAATATGGTTAGCTACTCAACGTGTTTCATAGAATCACAGAATTATTTGAATTGGAAGATACCTTTAAAGATGACTAAGCTCAACACCCACTGCCATAGATAGGGACACCTTCCACTGGATCAGGTTGCTCAAAGCCCTGGCCTTGAACACTTCCAGGGACACAACTTGTAACTGACATATTTTCTAATTCTACCATATCATCTCTGAGCAGTGAGTAGATGAACTACAAAAGGAATGGAAACCACCAAATGCAGTAAGCCTACAGACAAGGATTGCTGTGGTTTTGTTTTCATTTTCTATTTTTCCCCCAAATATTCTATTTTTTTTCAGTGTTGCTAAGCATTTAGATAGGAATACAAATTTCTTGCTTGTTTATATTGGATTTTATTCATCATTTTATTACACTGGTATGCACTATCCTCAGCCTTTTCTGCAAACTTTGTTAATCAGTTCTCCTTTTGATATGTCTTTTTAAAACTTTTTAATATCAGCAAACTCTCATCTAATTATTTTCTCTTGTTTATAGATTATCTGTGAGTATATTGAACAGTTGCAGTAGGGATCTCCATTTCCAGTGGGGAATGGTAGGTCAGTACCTCCCTGTACTGGGAAAAGCATTTATCACTGCTTTGGTTTCCTATATTTAACCATGTTAGAACTTTCGCCTTTAATTCATGTGAGTTATTTCTGTAACAGTGCTTGGGGAGTGCTTGACAAAGGAAATTGTGTAGTCTGTTATCCTTTTTGTTATCAGAACTCTTTTAGGATGTCATTTCTGTTTTGAGTGCTTTCTGAGTCTTTCTAACAACTCAAGTAATATGAATTTTCTGTAAACATCCTATATGTTGTCTATTTAATGCATTTTATGTATCGTGTAAATTTATTTTACCCTGTGGTTCTCCCCTATGTCTTCTTTTTAAACAAGAAACACCATTTTGTCATGCTTATGTAGACTTCTTTTTGACATTAAATAGTAGTGTAGCAGACTGGGGGTCACAGCGCTTGCTAGGACTGCAAAAATCCTGGATCTAATACTTTATAAAGAGCTTTTTAGTAGAAAATGTGTGTGCAGCACAGGAGCAAGCCACAAGTTGCATCTCTTCCTACGTGCTCCCCTACTAGTTGCTCTACAGATCAGCCAATCATTTAAAAACTTAGTCTTAGCATCATCCCCCTTTGTGATGCGTTCTTTAAACAAGAGCACAGTGAACTCCCCTCTGCTATTCTTCTGTTTCTTGGCCTTTTGGTTTGATGATTGCTCTGAGCTGGTCACAAAAATCATCATCACCCTAGTTGTAAATTACTAGATGTTTCCTATTTAGAACTAAATATTCAAACATCCAGCAGGTTTCAATGTTTCCTGAAACACTGAACTTATTTATTTGATTTGACTATTGCCGTAAGATGTAGTATAAAATATATTACAATCTATGCTGTATTTCCCATATAGTTCATGCTTTTCTCTTACTGTGTCCCTAATTATCTTCCTCCCATTTTCATGTTTATAGGAGAATATGGTAGATTAAAACATGCAATCTTCCTCTTTTTATTTCTTAGTTTTTTATACTTTCTGCACTATTTTTTTTTTCAGTGCCCTATGTAACTGGGAATTCATTTATTGAGATTGTTGCTCATCATTTCCTGTCGTCTCCTTTACTTTAGGATACACACTTCATCAACTTGAACCACATTGTCCATCTGCATCTACTGGCTCCTTGACCCCTCACCAAGACCATTTGTTTAATTTATATGGGTTTTTGTTGTTCTAAGAGAGAGAGAAAAAGGAGAGAAGGAAGGAAGGGAGGAAGAAGAGAGAGAAAAGAACAAACCTATTTATCCTGGAAATAGTACTTCTGTTTCAGAATTTTTCACAATTTCTGAAGAATCTAAAAGTCTAAAAGCCTTCTCCAATGTTTATCCTACAAGTCTCAGCAACAAATGTCTCCCTTTCCCTTCCTTCCTTTTTAGCACTGTGAGGGTTACTAGCCTGGACTTGGGATTTCTCAGCAGTGTCTCCAGAGATACTGAGGAATAAACTCTCTTTCTCCCTGGAGGACTTAACTCTGGATCGTATCACCTGCCCAGAGGATTTTTTCAGTAGGAATTACAGTAATGTGACAAGAGAAAACCACATAAAGCTTATATAGCCTGAGGCTGTGAAAACTTGATGACACAGAATAATCCTGGGGAGAAGAGCAAGTTTCTCAGTCCTTTAAGTAAGCTTGTGCCAAGGGTGCAAAGGGACTTTCCTGTGACACATGAAGAGAGTTGAATGTGCTACCAAGACAGTTAGTTTCTGCAAAGTGGGGCTTCCCAAAGTGCATACAACTAGAAGGTGGAATAAACCCAGAGTAGTTCTCTATGGTAAGTGAAAAACTGAAGGTTGGGCACTGTGTGGTAAACATCAGTGAAATAAGGTGCTTTCAAACAGCAGGTCTAGGTGGAATTTTAGTTACAAATATTTCTGCAGTTCTGAAGGAGAAGCACTTTCCAGTTTAGCAGAAGATCTGAATGAAGGGAACAACTGTGGCGAAACAGTGTGAACACAGTAGATTCTGCCAGAGAAATCCTTGAGGGTAAAGGAGTATGAAGGTGAACTCTCAGAGTTTTTATTGGATTAGTTCCAGTATAGTGCTGCATGTTGAAATGAACAGAAGTGAGGTTTGAAACAATTTCTGGTCAGGAACCTAGATTTTTTTTTTCTTAATTCCACAGTGCTATAGATTATGAACTACTTTTATGTCACATTCATTAGCTGCGCCTTGCTAACTAACCACTTGGGTTCTATAATAATTGCAAACTTAAACCACTTTATTATTTTTAAACTCTTTTTAACTTAACCATCTTTGACCAACTACATAAAAGCTCTTCATTATTTCATTCCCTCACTGGAGGTTGGAGCCCTTGACAAGTTAACAAGGGTTAACTTATGACATTGCAACAACTGAGTCATAAAAAAATGTCAAAGATGTAAATGAATGAGACAGAGACTCAGCTGTGGAGATGGTTAGGAGAAATGTGTTGCTCCTCCTTTTTTCTATTCGACACCTTTTGGAAGCTCTCAGAGCTGGTGACAAACTGAGAAACCCAGGTTCTTCTTTGGAATTACCATCATTTTCTCATTCCTGTTACAATGCCAGCTACCTGCAAACCATTGCAAAACAGACTTAGCCCCAGCGTGAGCCAGAACTAGAAATCCAATTCAGTGTTTTAAATCAATGAGGAAGCCTTGCCAGAAGTCTTTAGCTCCAAGCCTCATTTCTTTGTCAAGAGGAAAATTCAAATTCAAAAAATTGCATGAGGAAAATAAAAAAAAGTGCTGACCGGTGTGACAGCAGACATATTTTCTTTAATAAAACTAATTAAATATTGGTAGCAGCTCACATAAATATAAAAAAGCATTTAGGAAAAGAAAAACTATAATGAGGAACATGTTAATTGAACAGCTATATTAAGAAAGGGAAACTTTGAGTCAACCTAATTCATTTCCATTCATCAAGTTCTCAATTTCCTCTGTCTCTCAAAACAGGATGTGAAAATATTCTCTTGCTTTTACATCTTACATTACATAAAAAATTGGAATATTTGGGAAATATGTTTTATCTTAAATCTCAGTTTCTTTAACAAATTTCTAACTTAGCTGTGATATCTCTTTTTATCATTGAAAAAAGAAAGAAGAAGACTAAGGCTGCTGAGTCTCTGCCTATTATTAACAAAGTTTAAAAAGATGAAGAAGCTCTGTAGGATATCAATGAAAGCTCTCAAAGAAGTATTTTTAGCTATAGCTGCATCACTATTTTTCAAACAACTACCCCAGGTTAAGCTCATGGCTGAACCCTTACAGTGTTACCTATTCAATTACCTCATGTGGCCCCTCCAGAGCAAGAAAATTTAAACCACAACTCAACACATTAATGCAAGCTTAAAAAATCATAATGTTCAGTTCAGCACACAGTACCCCAAATATAGTTCTTGATCACTGAGTGCTGTGAACCCAATCTACTGTTATCTAAGAAAGCCTAGTGCACACGAAAGTATGGATTATGAGGTTCAGTGCACTTAAACTGCTCTAAGGCAGTGTGTGGTAATCTCCAAGGATATCTGCTAAGGAAAAATGCTGGGAATGTTCTACTTCTGCTTCTTTATGACAGGTACAGAAAGCCTGTAATGTTTCTTTTTATAAAAAATGCAAAGGATGGTGTTTGTAGAGGGGTTAATTATACTCGGACAAATATTTAGCTGTATTATGGAAAGCGGCTTAGCAAGCTATTTGGGATCCCCACAAAACTAGGACAGTTTCCAGGCAGAACTTTTTCTTTATTTCATCCTACGGAACAGTTAGCATGTTCCAGGAAAGGGACCGGTCTCCTGACACCTCTGATAGGGAACAAACATTGCACACAACAGGAAAACAGTGCATTGTTTGGTGATAGAAAAAGAACATGGTAATACAGGGGTATGTCCACGATTTGTGTAAGTGCACTGCTGAATCATCTGGAGAATAATATGACAGTTATAGAACAAGCAGGCCTGAAAACCCTAGTTGATGCTGTGTAAGGTTTCTTCCAAACTGTCTAATTTCCATCAATAACAACTTTCAGGAGTGTCATTTGGTTTTTCAGGTAGCTTTACTGTTCCATAGTAATTTGGGTTTTTTGAAGTTTAAAGATAAATAATCCACTTACTTTTGAAGACTGGAAAAGTAGAGGAATACTACCCCCCTGGCAAATAATGATAACCTTTCCTAATTTTGTAAAAGCTCTAATGTCAACACTGTTATCAGACCATGAATGATATCCCACATTCGCATCTGGAGAAACACAGCTCCCTTTCTTGCAGAGCAGGGAAGAGTCAAAATACACGAGTTCGATGATATATATTTGGTGAACCTTTACCCGAGGTGCACAAAAGGATTCCCATCTGCCCCCTAAAATGAAAAAGAAATAAGCAGCATTTACCAAATTACCAAGCATTTTTTTAATTCTTAGGATCTTCAAATTTGACTTTTTCTCATTGTGATCAGGGAATTGAAGATCATATTTGAGTGCCCAGCGAGGCCAGCTCACTGATAGGGAGAGCTTTGTGGGACACCACCACCAACCTGGGTTCCCCTGCCTTGGAGCTCTTACTGGGAGACACTTGCTCTTCATCCTTTCCAGAGCTGCACTGCATCACAGCAGTCTGCCTGGCCAGGGGTCCCATGGAGCCGGAACCTAACCCATGGGCTGACACCGTGTCCCAGCCTTGGCTAATCCTCATTTCCAGGGAGGTGCCTGGTGCCCTGGGCTGGGGCTGCCCTCAGCTACCCCGTAGCTGCCCTGCTCAGGTCTGTGGTCAGTGAGATGGGCCCACTGCTGAGGTTCTGCCTTGCATGCCTGTGAGTCTTGGCTCACAGCTCCTCTCAAAAAGGACTCTGTCCTCCCTGTCTTCTGACAAACTTTATGTTGAAGCAAAAGCATTTCGAAAAGAAAGAGGCTGACAGCTCTACTTTAGCTGCTGTTTTCCACTCATATTAAGTGGGGTGGGGTTCAGTCCAGATGGTCAAGTAGCCACAGATTAACGTACTAGAAATGAGCAACTAACAGGGGCTAAAGTTAGGAACCTTCACTCCCTCATCGTCTACAATGATGGATACGCTGACTCTGAAGGGAGCATATAAAGCTTGCCCTCGTTCACCTACAGTAAATCTTCATAAATAACCCCCAAAATGTGTTTTTCATTCCATGTAGTATTAATGATCTGTAAGTTAGGCAGCTTGGACATCAAGGCAGTCTAAATAGTGGACGGACTAGAACAAGCATTTACAGAATACCATTTATCCCACCTATCTTTGATAATTGTCTCAGGCTAAGGCACACATCTTTTACCAGCCACGGAGGGAGCTAAATGGCTAGCCTAGACCAAAAAATAAATTGCAATGTTTTTAGATAGAATTCATTTTCGATGCATATTTCCGCACCAATGGCTACTCTGGTAGAGCAGCCACCAATGCATTAGTTAATACACGAACTTTGAGGATACTTGATGGTGATTTATTTTGGCTAAGGTTCTGCTCTGTGTGTTAGAGTGAGAGGCAGGGCAGCTGCCTGCAGCCAGGGTGTCTCAGGGGGATTTCACTCCAAGGGATGGCAATTAATTACAACAAATTAGAAGGCAATTTGAAAACTTTGAACAGATCTCAGGTGTTGTTTTTGCACATTTTGAACTTCTACTGGTTTGAAAGAGATTCATTGAATGGGCTTCTGAATCTGACTATCATAAAGCTCCTAAAACCTGTATTGATTTTTAACTTTTAGTCTAGAAACATGAGGCTGGGAGGGAAATCCTCAGTTGTGAAAGGATAACAGTTTGCTATTGCAGGCAATCACTTTATGTAATACACCTTTGAAAACTCACCTATGTCTGATTGTAATCAATCTTCTTCCTTCTTTCTACTAAACAGCTGTGCAGAACACCACCACACTTGTATTTGCAAGCTTTTCTTGACTTTTCAGAATGAATGTACCGATCAGAAATATATGATTGTCTGGGTTTTAATGCCCAAACTGTTCCATTCTCATGTTTAACAATATACTTCTATAATTTCTGCCCAGATTTTTAACAAATTGACAGAAAAAAAGCCACAAATCATCCTTTAGGGACATTGGTGGGAATAATTCCCTGGTTTTGTGCTTCCTCTTTTGACACAACCAATCTTCTCCTGTTTACCTTCCTTAAACTTGCCTATCTCTCTCTCCTCCAGGATTACTAAGTGTTTCAAATGCCACCTTGGCACTATAGTGAATGTCAGATACATTAGTTCCTTGTCTAGAAAAACAGATTTTCTTTTCTAAGAGAGATATTGTGTTATTCTTGTTTTATCTGGGATGGGTAAAAACATGTTATGTTCTTGTACAATTTATTTCAATGCCATTAATACCTTTTCAAATTTCTTCTAAATCTTTGCTTACAACTGAAAGCAGTCTACTGCAGCTGATGTTGTTCTATATTTTTCTGTTTTGAAATAGGTAATTTTCCAGTCATAAAACACCACCCAGGACTGACAGCGTAATTTTCAAAACTTGATATCAAGTTTCATGATTTTGCATGATAATTTTTCCAGATTTTGGGATGGCAATTTTTTGATGGGAGAACACTGTGTTGCATGAATGAGATTTCTACTCTGCTTGAGGTACTTTTTTTTTTTTTATTTTTTTTTTTTTTTTTATCACATACCCAGTGTTTCCTCTGCCTTCCCTCCTTTAGTCAATATCATGATACTTATTCAACTGAAGCATCTAGGGAAGATGGCAGGAAGGAGTAACTAAATCTTTTTTATCCTCAATACCATGGTTATTGTATAGGATTTCCCCTCTCATTTTCCTTCTTAGAAACACAGAAAAAATATACCAAGTCAAACTGGAAGTCCATCTCCCTCAATATCGTCCTTACAAGAGTAACCTAAGCATCTACTCTGATAAAAACAATAATATGAAAATATAGATGCCACAATCAACCTCTCAGGAACTGGTACTGTGCTCATCTTTTCATTTAAACAACTGGAAAAAAATAATTCTGTTTATTCTAACTTTAAATTTAAAACCCAAACTAGCTTGACATGGGACAAACCTGAATTGCCTCCTGCCTGAGCTTTAAGATGTTTACTGTTTCGTTCTGTCTCTTTTTCTACTCCTGATAATTCTCATGGCTTTTGAGAAGCGGCACTTAAGCCTGTTAGAACTACAAACGTCACCCTTCTACTTTATTTGAGGTGCAAACTCTGAAGACTTTTTGCAACTATGATTTAAGGAAAGTCCAAATGAACAGCATTTTACTGATCCTGTACTGTACCATTTAAGTATTTAAAGCTTGTTCCTTTGAGACGGAGAATCTTAGACAAAGACCTAGTTTTATGCCTATGTAAATTTACACAGGGCAAGGCCAATATGTATTATTCAGTATAAGACTGTATTCTAAAATCAGTCTTTATATTCTCATCTGCTTTAAAAACCTAACCTTAACCAACATAATTTCTTACTTATGTAGTATTTATGTGAATTAGTCTTTGAGCCAACATTTCTATAAATACATTTACCATATAATTCACTTTTATTCTCTCTGTTCTCCAGTTTGTATGTGGGAAGTTAAAATCTTCTGCCATTACACACAATTCCGAAGAATATTTCTTTCTAGCAATATTTCAGAGATCTCTGTTCCAGTTCCCATCCAGTCTCTTGGATACCACATAATACCTCTAATCCTTAGAATATATTTTACAATTTTCCTGAAAGCTATTTTTTACTTAAGAAGATTCTGCCTTTTCTATAACTATCATATTTCTGCCTCATCTTTACAATATTTTGAATTTTTCCCTTTTTTGGATTTTTTTTTTTTTTTTTACCCAAGCTAGCACATTCCACAGTATTGTAAATCTTGACCTTGCACATATTTCTAGCTGACAGAAGTATGCTCTGAGAACTACTGGTACTGATGTGAAGTTACACAGCTTTTAAAACTTGAAAGCCTCATGCAATCTTGTTAGATCAATTTTTTAAGAAATCTGAAATGACATGAATTATCCAATATAGTATTCTGATATTTAATGTCAGGTTGTAGATTATTCCACTTTAAAACTTTTTTCCTGCATTATGTATAATCTTACAGTTTTTGCACACACTTCTGCAGGCAGTGTTTTCCCTTTGAACAGTTACTGATATGAAATTAAAAAAAAAAGAAATGAGAATTTTTATTAAAAATATGTGTTCACACGGTGTGCATAATAATAAACCACAAAAAATATTCAGATTATAATCGAGCACCACTGGAGGGTTTCTGGAAATTCTGACACTGTTAGGCACTCAGACCTGAGAGATCTAAATACAGGCTTGAACAGAGCATAAACACCTGCTAGATGTTTCAGATACACACAGAAATTCTCAGTGCATTCCTAAACTGGTTCTCTTTCAGAGTACTCTTTCTTTAATGTACCTACAGCAATATAGGACTGCTTTGTCTGAAAAGAAGTCATCACTCTGTAGTACAAAGATGGTGTTACTGAATGCATGGCTAGATATGCAGTGTTATGGTGCATTTCCTGCACCATGCCAGTGCCTCACATTGATCTATATAATGCAATCAGAATGAAGAACCTATTTCAAATTGGAAGAAGTCACTGAATTGCCACCTAGGACCTTCTACTTTAAAGAATTTAGTCCTATGTTTGCACTGTCTAAGACTGTATATTTTGGGTTGCCTTTACCAACTTCTCCTTTCACCCCTTTGTGCCTCCCATAACCTGCACTGAACAAAGCTGCTGCCTCCTCAGTCCAGTGAGTTGGTCATGTCTAGAAATAATGCAGAAAGGGACAGTCCTCTGGTTAAGCAGTTGGAATGACATCTCCAAACAATCACAAAATACATATGTGACCATAGTCTGCATAAATCATACAGTACTGCAAGTAATTTTCACAGACACATCTAACACCTGTGTTCACTTTCTACTGAGCAGTGAGAGTTCACAGCAGGACCTCAGTCAGGTACCTAAAGTTAGGTGACCTGAACCTGAGAGACAGATTCCAGTTTAGAGAAAATTTGTAATGGACATAAATACAAGTTCCTGAGGAGTATTAGTAAAGTCAGTGGGTTTTAAAAACATAATTAAAATCAAGCTTGTATGTGTTTTTTTTTTAATGGAGTTGAAATTCTCACATTAAATAGGCCTAAATGTGTTAATGGATGGAAGCTTTTCCCTCTATCTATTTCAGTTCCTTATTTAGAAAGAAAAGCTACTCTTTTGCTTTCTTTTACTTACTTTTACTCAATTTGACATCTCTAGGGCAGCTAGTGTCTCTGGCTGTGGAACTGAAGTCTGAATTCTCTGTGCCTCTGTATTTGTTTGCAATGGTTTTCTTATTGTTGAAACTTCTGAAATCACCAGAACACTCTGGAATCCAGGCTTTCATTTAAAAAATTGAAAGCTTCTATGCTTCATAGATAAAGAGAAAGGCTTGAATACATGTTCAAATTTATCTTGACAGTTTAACAATCAGGCAACAAAAACAAACAAAAAAAAGGAATTAAAACCTTTGAAGTATAATTACTTCTAAATTGATCTGATGATAATTGAAGTTTCATTTAGAGGTTTTGAAATGTTGAAATTAGGCAATTCTGATCTCCATAGTGCAATGGGACAAAATGTTCACTGGAATCAAACACTGCAAAGAATGCCATATTAAAAAATGCATGCTTTAACTGCAAGAACTTAGGTATTTTCAGTGACGACATTAGCTGGAAAATTGATTTGGCACAGGTAGAAAGCTAGAGTATTTCATGTCTCCCCATCATCTACCTTAGTTGAAGCAATTTTCAAAGAATAGCTAATTAAGAAAGAGGACCCTGATATTTCAAACATTAACAGTTCTGGGCAACCAACTTAAACTGAGAAGTTAGACAAGATGCTTATTCCATCTTATTTTTCCTTCACATGTTATCAAGAAGCCTATTCCCAAAGAATATACATGTTCAAAATGTTTGTCTATTCCCCTATTTTATGAGGAATACAATTAAAAAAACTATTGAGCAACCAGAAATATATTTTTCTATTTTTTTTCAAGTTTATACAAAGTCTGGACACACTTTCAGTGATTACTATTTGCTGTACATAAAAATCCCCCAACACTCTTTCTCACCTGGCAAAGGTTTGATTAGATCCTTATTTCTTCTAGATCCATTTGCTCATTGCCAATTGTTTGTTTTCTGTAGGAAGATCTGGTCCCTAAGACAGCTTCAGGTATTAAATAAACTGTGTCTCAGCAGGTTACGTACTTATAACTGCAGCCACTTGAAAACAGTAACAGTAGGGGAGGCAAGGGAGATTATCATATGCATTTGAGAGCAGACCAAGAAGTCAAGGAAAACAAAAGTCTCTCACAGAAATAAATACCAGAAAAAAGTCCAATTGTAGAACAAGGATATTGTAAGTTTTTTTCCTCCTCTAAACAAGAATAACAATGCTGCGGAAACAGGTATTTTATATTTAAAGAGTGAGTACTTTTCAATTGCACCAAATTGAAGCTTGAACAAGACAAGGATTTTCCTTTTGATACATGTACTTCAGATTAATATTGGTGAAGGTGAAGAAAAAGATCTTACCAAATATATGGTAAGCAAAATATATAGTAATACCCACAATAGGATAGATTTCACCAAAACCATTCATTTGGCAGAACAATTCCCAATACTTTATTGGCTTGCCTCATGACTAGGTAATTACTCAAACTTTGAGTCACTATCACCCAGGTAGCCAATCCATACTTCAACAAAATTGGAGAAAAAAAAAAAGTAAGAAAGGAAAGACAGTGAGCAGAAATGCCCTCCATAGATGTTGACTCCACCCCAGATGACTAACAAGGGAAATACAGCACTTGTTCACATTTGCTACTGAAGTCTCAAAATACATAAAGTTAGGTGAGCAAAAGATAATAGTGATGATATAACATGGTCAAAATACATTTCTCATAGTAAAGTATATTCCATATAGCATTTCAATTAGTTAATTATCTATCAATAGGAATATCAATAGGAATATCAACAGGAAATTAGTACCTGTCTGATAGGAAACATTCAGAGATTCTCTTGTTTAGAGATCCTCCTATATTTTTTATAAAATTTGTAATTTTTTTTTGTATAAGTCTCTGTCAGTCCTTTTTATGCTTGTAATAGAGTGATTCCATTGCTTTTTACAATATTGTGCTCTTTATCTGACTAGAAGGGGGGAAAATATTTTTTTTTCCAATTCTAATTACACATTAAATGTAACTTTGTGATTCTGTCATTTAAGGACTTTTACATCCTGAATGTTTGGGAGAAGTCTTAATTTGTAAAAGTAAAACATACTTGACCTAGTCCTTACCAAGATATCCCATCTTCCTGGGAAGGCAAATATTTAAAGACTGGGCTAGTGGTTTAAAGAAATTGTTTTTTCTTGTACAAGTCCAAGCCTAAACATAAGCATCAGTGAGGAAGAGAAAGTTGAATCATCAAACATTTTTTGACTTAAAATAGTTACATTTCTTTCAAGTGCAGCACATGGAAAAAGGTATCAATAATGTAAGCAGATACCAAGGCAGGAGGCATAAAAGTTGCTGCCACCACTGACCGCATCATTTACCCAAAATTCAGGGTCCTGCAGCTTATTTCTGTTAGAAGGAGGAATGAGTGGAACCAGGTACTTTTGATGCTGACCTGTTTATTTGTGAACAGTGGAGACTAAGTTCTTTTTCTCTTAAAACAGCAGGAAAGAAAAAGCCAGAGTCAGTTTCCCTGCTTGCAGTCCCAATCCCCTTCTTAGCTCACCACCATTTAATAAATAGCTTCCTTTCATAGCAGAAAATTGAGAAAAGGTAAGAGTGCTTCTCTCTTTTTAGCTTGGCCTTCTGGTTGTTTTATTTGTGTTGAACTGTGACACTTTCAGTAATTCTCTCCAATTTATCACATCAGTCTGCCTTCCCCTCCTTTCTTGTTACCTGACATTTGAAAAAAATCCTAGAACCACAAGACCTAAGGTAGCATTAAGATGCTCACATTATTACAAACATAAGAAAGGTCTCAAAAATCAAAGGAAGTAATTAAACATCCAAAAATTTCTGGTAGCTAAATTGAAGCATTTCTATTGTTTTTATTTTGGGTCTCTCTCAAAGAGAAGAATAGCTGTTCAGAAACCAATAATTCTACCTAGCCTCAGTGACAGACAGCAATCACATTCGACTAATTTCAGTGAATAAAATAACTTTACCACTGGTTTATTTGCTATCTGGGGGCACTTCTTCATATTCAACAATATAATTTCCTCTGTGATAGTCAATACGTACAGTGTTACTGAATGTCAGGTGTCTGAGCACACCGCCCCACTCCCGTGGATTTGTCTTCTTGGGCTCGGGGCCAGCTTAGATAATGGTGTGGTACCTCACCTTGAAGAGAGCTGTTGTCAAAAGTCCTGCTAAAAACCCTTGGTGAAGCTCCTCCTGAACAGGTCTGCTGAGATGCCCCAGGGAGGAATCGGCCTCTATTCCCAGGAGCTGGATTAACATGAGGCTCTCACGCCGAGGCACTGCGAGTGACTCCACACTTACAACCATGCTCCTTGCGACACACCTGCTGATCCAGACCTGGACTCTGGCCCACAGGCTGACCTCTGGACTTGACCCCAGATGCGCCTCCTGCCAGGGCCTTGCCTGGCACATACTGGACAGCTGACTGAACTGGTTGCTATCAGCATCCTCCTGTTGCCCCTAGGTGCACCCTGAAGGTGCCCTTCCACTCTTGGCCCCCAAGGAGCAGCCAACCCACACTAAAAGTTCAGTAAAAGGCAACAAAACTACCACCAAAGGACATAACCAGCTTTTAGGCATCTGCATTGCACAGGAAAGCACAAGTTAAAACAACAACCAGAACAAATGAGTACTCTGATGGCAAAGTCTGCTAAGTAAAACAAACGCAGGAGTGGCTGCACTGAAAACAGTGTGTGCTACAGTCTTTCTTTTCAAGTGTACTCAAAAACACTACATGCCTTTGTCCCAATTATACCCAAAGACACTGTGCAAACTTCACCAATCCTGAAACACATAATCAGGAGATGTATATCAGGATTTGACCCTGATATATAGCACAAAGTGAAAAGAAGTAAATATAATCTATGTTGCATCTCCTTATAATGGATGGTACATTAATTTTTAATGCCATTTTTTCAAGATGCCTGGCTTAGTTCATTTAACAAGCCACAGATTTTAATGAAAAAAGTATTTGACTGTCTCCAATAAGAATGGTAATAACTAAAATTATTTCAATTACATTATCATTAGAGGCCCTAGGTTAAATGAATTCGCATAGGATTCTAACACGTTTATACACATCATCCTCTGTCATTTTCCTGTGCCTTTTTCAATAATGCTTCTCGAAAGATTCAGCTTATGGGGAAACATAGTCTAAGACACTTTATTTTTTTTTCCACATATATATTTATAGAGAAGAATCAATTCCTTCTGATCAAAGAATGATTTAAGAGCAGAAGTGCACAACAGAGGAAAAAATCCCCAATGTACTTGGTAACTTCTTGTTTAGCCTGTAAACTAGATGTACATTGCATTTTTTTACATTCCAAGTAAAATGCAGATCCATTCATGGTAAGCAATAACTTACTCCACAAATTTTTTAATAAATCAGTAAGAGCCCCTTGCATAGTAAAATGACACCCATAGTAAAAAAGTAATGGAGAATCTGATCAAGATTGATAAGAACAAAATGCTGAGGCTAAAAAATACTGTTAGCTCTGAGAAACACTTTCAAGAAAAAAAGAAAAATAATGATGCAAAAAAAACAAGAGGTATGCTAATTTGCTGGTGAGCTGAAGTTAGAAGTTAGTTATACAGAGCAAGATCAGAATATAATGTAGAAAAACTGAATAGCCATGAAGACTAAAGAGGAAACAGTGAATAGTAGATTAATAGTACAGTGTGTAGGCAGAGACAGCTCTGAGAAATTATTTGTAAACTTGAAAAAGTTGGAAACTTCAGGTGAATTTCAGGGAAAAGAATGACACACAGGAAATATGTCCACCAATTAGAGGATATTGGAAAACACAACTTTAGATCTGGAATGTATCCCTTTTTACAGATACAGAGGAACATGAATAGTATATTTCTCACTTTTATTAGCTGAGTTTGAGATGTGTGGCTTGCTTAGACAAGCAGAAAGAAAGCTGAGTGGGGGTGTCATTGCTGTCTATAAATGTCTAAAGCAGAGAAAGATTCAGCTGTATTTATGCTAAAGATCCAATTTGGCATAGGTATGAATGAACCATTCATACCTATGGAATACATTAGCTGCAGATTAGATTATTTTCAAATAGCACAGTGAAGTGCTGAATGGGTTGTTTGGAGGCTTGAGGGAGAACACCTTCAAGGTTTTTCAGTTTCTCAGTTCTAGAAAAAGGTTAATTGATGCATAACAGGAGATGAACCTGCAGAAGTTGATGTCCCAGGAGTTCCCTTCCAGTCTTGTGGTACCTGAAGTGGCATGGAGGAGATAACAAAGATTAGCAAAAATCAAGATCTACTAAGATGAGGTTGTTGGACACTAGACTACAATTGTTTTACTAATCTATCTTTTTCACCATATTGACCTGAAATATAGGGTTATGTACTGTTGGTGGAATTGTTTACCATTTTGCACAGAATAGATATATACTATTTCTTTTGTAAGAAAAAAATGTGAGAACTATTTTGATATTATAAGATGCTGTTATAGGAATATTTATTGTAACATCACCCTTTCATAGAGTCCTGCCTGATCTGAATCACATTCTGTGTTCACCATTTTAAATGGATACAGAATGGATTGGGGCAGAAAGGCAAAGTAGTTGTCCAGATTTTCCAAGAGCTGTACACAACACTGGAGGGAAGTGAATGCTCTAATAGTCACAGTGTTTCTCACATTGGTGGAGCTTACAGAAAATAAGCATTTTTACACCATGACAGTGTTTGGCCTCTGTCATAGAGCATAGAAGGGATATAATGGATAAAGATAGGCTTACATTCATATTGAGAACATAATGTATTTTACTTAAAATCAATGGGTCTAAAACACTTTATTCCTAGGTCTGTTTTTTTACTTGAGCCGGCTTCAGTTAGGCCAAGCACTGTCACAGAGCAGTGACATTTCAAATATCTTTATTTGCTTGAGCCACAGGGAATCCCTCAGTGCCCCTTCAGACAAAACACACAGATTAAATATGAGCTGCAGCAGGTTATTTAAAGAAAGGCAAGGAATGGGAACACAATATTGTCTGAGAAACAAAAGTTTCTTTTCATGTTCAAGAACCAGTTACATGGCAGCACTGGTGTAATACCTCCAAAGTGCATAGAGGAGATGTGACTTAGATTGTGGTGAGAACTGTGGTGAGAACCATGGAAACCCTACTCCAGGTAGGAGCACAAGCGTTCTTCTGCAACTACCTGCCAGATTTGTTTAGTATCATGCCCTGGATGAACATCATTCTGCTACCTGGTTTTGGCTGTTGCTGGGTTAGTAATGGGTCTCTAGAAAATAGCAAGTAGTTTCCAAGTAGTCAAAAAACTAAACTCAACATTTATTCTCTAATGATTTTTTTTTCTTTTTATATATTAAAATATGCAGAACTAGAAAATCTTTGAAGACTATTTGGATTTTTAAAAAATATTGGTTTTGGTATTCTGCAGCCCTGTGTTGTGTTAATGAACAAATACAGTGAATGACTGTATTCGCATGACTATTACAAAAATAAAGATGTCACAGTGGGAATTACAACCAGGCACATAGATTTTCTTGCCATTTTTCCTTTGGACCTTCCTTATTTATTTTATTTTATTTTATTTTATTTTATTTTATTTTATTTCCTTTTCATCATTTTTGTTCTAGAATACTTTTGAAAGGCTTGGATAAAGCTATTTATTTTATTTTATTTCCCTGGGTAAAGCGGTTTAACTAATTGTCTAAAGAACTGTACTTGACTAGCACCAGATATGACTGTTGCAAGCTGATCATTTAGAGTTTTATGAAAAGAATGAGGAACATAACGAGTATTCCAGCAGCATGAAGGTAAAGTAGTTTTGCATCTGAAAGCTACAAGAAGCTTCAAGAGGCAGAGAAGCATCATTTTCTCCCTTAATATACCATTTGCTGTTTGCACATGATGATCTAAATTTAATATGAAAAACCTGTGACGCTTTAAAAAGAAAAACAGCCAAAGGGAAATGGTGTCTTTCAATATACAGCAGAGAGAGTCACTACAGGTACAGCAGAACACTTTAACAAATAAAAGGTCATATGAGTTAATTAGGCTTTTTTTCTCTTCCATTTAATAAGAAACAAAGTTGCTATGGAGACTCACTGCATAATGCATTCCATTTTGGTACAAAAACACCTTTTAAAAAGAACATACTTAGTGAGGAATTTTCAAAGTGAGTGCCCTGGAAAAAAACCCATATGAAACCTTTACTTCTTCTTCTTCTTTTTCATTTGTGTCTGCTGTAATTGTTCTGTCCCTGTTGTGTGGTGGTTGTCTGGGAAGAGTTCTCTCTTCTGCCTGCAGAACAAATAGATGGAAATAATTTTGGTTATTTGCAGGGTTGCAGCCCTGCAACCTAGCAGGACACATTGTCTGTGAATCTGATACTCCCAGAACCCCTGAACTCTATGAACCTCTTCTGAATTGCTTTCTAATATCATGGACCCTAAATCCCCTGCGTCTAAATTGCTCTGTACCTTGTATTGTAGTCCCTAACCTGGAAGTAGGGTTCACAGAATAGAGAGAAGACTCTTCCTGGAGCTCTCTGTATGTCATTCTTGGCACAGCATTGAACCAGAACTAAAAAAAAAACAAAACTGTGAAGAAGAGTAGTTTCCCCTCCTGGTTTCTGTATGGTATAGATACCTAACTCAGAAGAAGGCCTCCCTCTAACGGCTTTGCCACTAAGAAAAATTTTTCAATACCACTTTCATCCTGATAGACGATGTGAAAGTTGTTTCTTGGGCACCAATTTCCTCTTCTCCAGACCATGCTTTGAATAGGTTGCTGCTTCAGGGCTTACCACCACTTGTTGAAAGGACACCTCTAAGTTTCCATAACAAAAGGAATTGCCATTATCATTTATAGTTCTTTCAATTTTTATGAAAAGAAGTTTGTCTCATGGAATATTTGAAGACTGTGAATATAATTCTAAGATTTGAGGTTTAATATTGTATGTTTATATTTCTCTGTAATTTTTCATTCACATTATTGGATGATACATTTTTTTCACCTGGAGGAACAGTCCCAAAACATTTTCTGATTTGTAATTAAGTTTACCTTGACAACAGATTTTTTTATATGAGCTCTCATATGAGCACAGCATGAATTTGCTTCAGTCCCAGAAAGCTATGAAAATAGATGATAATAATAATCAAAATTATATTACATTTGAAAATGTTGAAATGCTACATCTTTCATTATTCAGTGTTACAGAATACTATTGTTTAGTAAAAATAGATAAATCTTACTCAAAAGCAGGCCTAAAAATAAATTATAAAATGCATATAGTAAGAATATTTTGAAGGACAGTCAGTATCTATATACTAGATAAAATACATAATGAAATGTAAATAGCATATGTATCCTAATAGGTGGGAAGTACTCCATAGTGCTAAACATATTTTTTCTCATTCATTTTCAATTTCTTGTTTTTCCTCACACCTAAAACAATTTAGGGAAATAGTTGCATGTACTTCAATTTACATATTTTGTGATAATAGTATACCACTCTCAGCTTTTTGACACACCTAAGACCTTGGATGCAAATGGGCTATTTTGAAATTTATCACATAGAGTCCTTATCAAGCAGGCAAAGAGGCAAAAACATCTGGACAAGCCTGATTACTGTCTCCAGACAGAGCAGGTAGAAGCTGTGTGGAACCAAGCGTAATCTATCACAGGAAAGGCTTACTTAGGGCACTTGGTGGAAGTGAGACCATTTAGAGGCAAAGTAATTTTTCTTAAATTTATTCCCTGAAGGACAAGAGGAAATATTAAATATTTAATAACTGCACAGAAAAGTAAAATTGCCTACTTTAACTCAATTTCCAAGTCTGATTGATGCTGTATTATTTCTACATCTGCATACATGACTAAGAACTTGATATATGCCCATAGTTCTTAGAGAAATACAAAACAGCAAGTGAAATATTGGAAACATTACTATCGCAGGATACGCCAAGTTAGAAGGGGCCGCACAAGGATCATCAAGTACAAGTCCTGGCCCTGCACAGAATCATCCCCAGGAGTCACACCATGTGCCCAAGAGTATTGTCCATATGTTTCTTGAACTCTGTCAGGCATAGTGCTGTAACCACTTCCCTGGTGTTCCAACACCCAACCGCCCTCTGGGTGAAGAACTTTTTGCCTAATATGCAACCTAAACCTCTCCTGAAACAACTTCAGGCCATTCCTTCCCAGGGTCCTGTCACTGGTCACCACAGAGAAGAGATCAGTGCCTGCCCCTCCTCTTCCCCTAACGAGGAAGTTGTAACTGCAATGAGGTCTCCCCTCAGTCTCCTCTTCTCCAGGCTGAGCAGGTCAAGTGACCTCAGCTACTCCTCATACAGCTTCCCCTCAAGGCCCTTCCCCATCTTCATTGCCCTGCTTTGGACACTTTCTAAGAGCTCAATATCTTTCTCATATTGCAGTGGCCCAAAACTGCACACAATATTCAAGGTGAGGCCCCACCAGCGCAGAGCAGAGAGGGACAATCCCCTCCCTCGACCGGCTGGCAATGCTTTGCCTGTTGCCCCCCCGGACACAGTTGGCCCTCCTGGCTGCCAGGGCACTGCTGACTCAGATTCAACTTGCCATTTATCAGGACCCCCAGGTGTCTTTTCACAGCATTATCTTCGATGGATTTGGTAATTGACTCTAGCACACAAGCTAGATAGACACTTCCAAGATTACACACTCAGGTTATCATTAATAGAGGCAATGGAAAATGAAAATGGTGTTCATAGTATACAATATCTATAAAATACGTACTTTTAATGATTTTTCAAAGCATGAAGTCATAGTGTAGAGCTGTTCTTATTGTTTCATTTATTTGTATTTGATATTTGTAAAGAATAGATGTAAACTTCATTTTGTGGTAAAGTAGTAAATTAACAATATATAAGGCCTTAATTCACTTAAAATCTGCATCTATAATACAACTTAAAATAAAATTAAGGAAGGAAAAACATCAAAAAGAGTAAAATTAGCTACCTGTGCAAGATATGGCTACCAGTATAATTAAAGCATAAAATCCTTTGGTCTTCCTTCCACCAATCATATACTACAAAGCATGTAGGAGAGGACCTGTAGAGTCGGACCATATCATCATACTTCATGTCTGAAGGTGAGATGTTAAGCCTGAACTAATCTCTGTGTGATCCTTTATGATCAAGAGTGGAAAACAGACACTATCAAATAAGGATTAATGTACTCTTCTTTAAACTCTGATCACAGGACATAATTTTTTTTCTCTCCGCTGGTAAAAAAAGGAGCATAATTTGTGCAGATTTTCCAGCTTTTAGATGCTCAAACTAAGGATGATTCATTTCCCTTGTTTCTTGTGAAAACTCACATTTTTTAAATGCACTCTCCAATTTAGCTACAAGAAATTCTATGTAAGGGGAAGAGTGCTTCACGTTTTATTAGTACCCAGAACAGACTGAGCATCCCATGGTTGTTTGCATCTTGAGTCATAAACAGAATTTTGGGAATGTTTGGGGGTTCTTTGTATGTTCCTTACCCTGATCACAGCTTTTCATTCACATATTGGTGCTTGAATGTAGCACACAAGGTGCAGATATAACCTCTTCCCCATAGAATTGCAGATGACTTAGTTAGTTAGATCCTTATAGGCAATAAATCTGTGGGAAACTGAATTCAAGATTTTTCATTTGTGTAAAAAAGGTTATCCAAATACTAGTATTCTCTTTATAGGTGCCTTGGGATCAAGTGACAACTAGTTCCCCTCCCGTTCTTTCCAAAGTGTGACTGATTGACACCTCTAATGGATAACAGTGCCAACTGTTGCACTGTTGTATGAGGTACTCCTTATACAAGGTTCACAGCCAAAAATATCTCACTTTGCAATCAGATCCATGTCTATAAGAACCATTTCCAAGATATGGATCATTTTCACTGATACAGTGATCCAACCAGGAAACAAAACAAATGCATCAAAGCTGCTGCAGCTTCAGTATGAAAATGTTGGCATCTTCAGCATCAGCCAATTGGAGTTTTGCCTTCATATAAGTCGAGTCCTTCAGTTCAGTGATAAGGCCAACCATACTTCTGTGAGGATTGACTTCTCACAAATGATTTATCAATGAAGCCTTGGAAATCTGTAAAAAAATCATTTAGTGTTGTTCCTTTTAACTGAGAAATAGGTATTACTGAGCTACATTACTGACAAGACATGTACCAGACATGGTGCAAGTCATCCAGTGAGGATGTCTTCATTTTCCTCTTCATTTTTCAATCCCAAAAGAAATGGCAGACATATGGCTTTCTGAGGTACCCAGTAATTTCATACTACAGACATTTTTAATTCTGCTTCTGTGAACACATTTGTTATGTTTTAACCTCGGTCTTCTTTTACATTTTCACTGGAATCCTTCTTATAAAGATTTGCTAAAGAAAGAAGTTAGTTGTTAGACCTCCCATACTTGCACTATTGCTCTTCCCAGATACAGTATTCTTCTTTTCTTCTTCACAGTAAACAACTTCATTACGTTGTAGATTAGCAAGTAAGCATGTGCCAAAACATGCAGCTCAAAAATTGTGAATTTTTTATGGTGTGATTCTTCAAGCAGGAGCAGCAGCCTGAGAACACAGGTTTTGGTTTTCAGTATTTTAATAGTTTCTGTAATTTTAATATTTTTTAGTCATTTGTAGAATTTACTGCATCAATCACTTTAGTGTAAATTAAAATATGAAGTCAGAAAATATTTTGTAGGAAATCAGCATTTGATGAATGATAATCACTTTAGTGTAAATTAAAATATGAAGTCAGAAAATATTTTGTAGGAAATCAGCATTTGATGAATGATCTCACTAGTCTATTAGGGGTAGCAGTGTGCTTTGCTTAGGTAAAAAATTTTGAGAACTTCCCTGGAATTAGCTGAGATTCTTTGACAAAAGCAACAGTAATTTCATAGATGTATGTATGTATACATCCTATAGAGGATCACTTTGTGGCATTTTGAGAATTTGCATTATAGGTGGGGGACACTATCTTCTTCCAAGGATTTATCTCCCAGAGTCAGACTGTAGTTCACAAGTAAACAGAAGCAACAACTCCAAAATAGCAAAACACATGTGTTTTTGACAGAAATAGAAATTCAAAAGACACATGAATACACAGAGCTAGGAGAAAGCTCAAAAATCCCTATCATTTAATATTAGTACTGGATTGCCATAGCATCCAAATCCTCTGAAAGCCTGACTGCACTGTTCCACTGTATTACTGAAGGAGATGTGGGCAGGAATTATACCTTAGCAATGATCACATGGTACTTCTTCTCTATTCTTTTCAAAATCCAGGATCAAGTGTCCAAACCGTTTTTGTAAATAGCTTAAATTCAGACCAAGTTCCAGGTGCCTTAAAACTCCACCTGCCCTTGTGGCTTGGCACATCAAAGCACTCCTAGGAAAGGTCATGGTTTCCTTTATGAAAGGACCACATCATTTGTTATATCTGACATCCTCACTGCAAGATTTCCTCCAAAATTGCCAGCTATATATAGCCTCTTCCTACTAGCATAATTAAGTTACCACTTATAATAACCACACTATAGCCAATAGTATGATTAATAACTACTTAATTAATATGAATTAATTGGGGCTTGGGTCTTCCCTGTGGCAGTGAAGGCACAGTTATCCTCTTATGATTTTTCCAGTCTGCATACCTCCATGTGCAAAACAGAATCCTGGACCAGTTAAAAGTAGGATAGGTGTTTAACCAGTCATGAGAAACTTCCTCACTGAGGCTTTTAGTGATTAAAGTAATTTACAATCTTCCTTTTCACTTGGGCATCTTTCTGCTTCATCTGGAATGTAATAACTTGCTCTTTTCAGTGTCCTGATTTAGAAATTTTAATTTTGTTTTTTCCACTTTATTTTCAGCATATTTTGCTTTAAAACAAATTCTTTGAGCATTGATTGAAGTAATTGTAGACATTAAAAGTATTTTTTATAAAGTATGTCCTAATGGGAAGAACAAAACAGATAAAAAACCCCAACCATATGGGGCTTAAAAATAGACTATCAAAGAGAAACACAAGTCAGAAGTGAACCATTACATCCAAAATGGAAATAAACCATTACAGCTTTGTTGATATGAAGGGAAAGGCCTGAATTCCACAATTCCTAAGCAAACTCAAAATTGAGGTGTCAGGGGAATTTTTTTCAGACTGAATTATAGTCTGTTTTGTGTCTTGCTTTTGAACTTTTAGTCAAACAAACTATATTCTCTAAGCACTAATAAAATAACATAAACATATGTCAATTCCTCATGAAAGGAAAGCCACCATTAGAAATTTGGCAAATACAGTGCATTTCATTTAGTGTTCAAAATGACAGCATAAAAAGTCAGTAAAGCATGTTGAGGCAATGAGATAAAACACTCAGCAGTTTCCTCCATTTAGAGAAAAATAAATGAAATATTGGCAGCCTGGGAAGGATTTCCATTGAATGGAAGTAGAAACTGCAGTGCCCTTCAAAATGTATCTTGTTCTGTATCACTAAGGCTGGAGGACCCACACTGGAGTTACGAGGCAACCATATCATAAGTCTTATATATGATGTTTATTTGATAATGCTCTTTTTGTTTTGCCAAATATGTTTGAAATCACATTAGCATATGTCAGCTTAGTGTAAGAATTCAACCTGCCAATAATTACTGTCTACGGTTTTCTATGAGTAAACCATAGAAATTTGAAAGTTGATGAATTAATTTCTCAGGAAAAGATACTCCAATAAAATTGAATGTACCCCATTAAAGATCAGAAACTCCAGACAGTAGTGCAGAGTTTGATAATTTTAGACTTACATAACTGTTTTGAAAAATGTTAAGTGCTTAATTTTTTTGCCTAATTGCCACTTCCACACACTTTTATGCGATTAAAAAAACAAATCCACATTTTCTTTTTTTTAAGTGTCTGTGTATTAGTATTTGATCACCTTTGTGTCAGTGCATAAATGTAAGAATAAGCCACTGTATTCTTGAGTCAATCTATTACTTTCATTCCTTGGTGATTTTCCAGGCCTAAGCAAAATCATCCACATCACAAATAGAGAGGCCACTACCCCAAGAGAAACCAGGGACAAAATGCAACATAACACATTAAATCCATTTATTAAACACTATTGTTTAAAGCCTTGAGAAGCAATTTCTTCAGTAATTCCTGAAAAACTGTTGTTGTTAATTCTCTAATGAGGAGAATGGTTTCCTAAGAGGATGAATATTAGTTGTATGTCTGTATGCTCTTTTTTCCTTCATCAGTTTCCCTTTGTGAAGAAGGACATGTCTTGAGCTTTTTATCCACAGCTGTCAGTATTAAATGTTTGAAAATCTAGTTTTGTAATTGCACAGTATGCAGAGAATTTCAGCTTCTTTATAACCCAGGCTTTCTGTAATATCTCTGAAAGCAACCGCATACGGTTTCAGTTCTTTTGCAGCAAGCTCAAAATTGCTGTTTTCGTGTGCCAAACGTGGCAGTTGGCAGCTCGTATACTAGTCCATGCAATTAAATAATCTGGGAATGTTTGGGGGGTTTTTGTATGTTCCTTACCCTGATCGCAGCCATGCCTAGTGCATACAGGCAGGAGAGGACACAAGTTTCTGAAAACAGAAGTGGAGTAACTGCACAACAACTCTCAGCCCATTGCCCGTCTCCACCTCCATGCCCCACCTCACACTGCTTCAGACTGAACAATGTGCAGAATTTAGCCAGTAGAGGTGGGCATTGTAAGAGGCTCATCTTACGATGACTGCATCATGGTGATACAGAGACAACAAAAAAAGAATGAGTACCCTGTGAACATACAATTCTACGTCCTCAGTGCATGCCTGAATTCATTCAAATCAATGGTTCTTTCCTGTTTACAAGGTTTAT
This sequence comes from Oxyruncus cristatus, assembly GCA_013399855.1. Classification (NCBI taxonomy): domain Eukaryota; kingdom Metazoa; phylum Chordata; class Aves; order Passeriformes; family Cotingidae; genus Oxyruncus; species Oxyruncus cristatus. Next base: position 2,818,705 of record VXAY01007014.1, read on the forward strand.
GCAGCTAATTATTAAGCCCTGGAGGCCTGCACTGACAGTAGAGAACTGAGGAAACCTGTATGCTACCACAGTTTTATTATGTTAAGTTTTCATCATCATCATGGCTAGGCTTTGTAATGGATTAATTAAAGTTTGTCCGCAAAAATTATGAGTAACTAGTTTTTAGAATATTGTACAACCATTTTTTTCTGAAAGCAAGTCTCTCCTCCTGTAAAGCAACAAAGATTCCTTTTCCCAGAAAGATAAGTCCTTCTACAAGTACCGGGAAAAACCATATGCATTTCTGTTAAAGCTTAATCCCCAGAGAGACAGACGAATAAACCTTCCTTTATCATTCTCAGTCGAAATACACATTCTACATCTTGAGGTATCTGGGGTAATCCAACAGGCAGACGTTGTGGCGATGGAGGGAGAGAACAAAGGAAAAATCCTCAGAGCTGGATGATGAAACCTCAGAGATATATGGCAAAACCACAGAGGTCACCCACCGGTTGTGAGGAAGAGAATAAATCTTCATCAAGGAAGACCCCTGCCCGGGAGAGAGACCCCCGACTCACCGAACTTGCGCAGGGGCCCAAGGACAGCTTCTGAAGCTGCACATGTGTGGAAGGACCCTCCGAGTTTTGCAATACGGTGGCCAAGATGGTACAAAAAGGCAGAGGAAACCGAACTGTGGTGGCTCGCTCGCTATACAGAGAACCCCATAGCAGCAGCCCCGGCGTGCCGCTTTTTGCTTGTGTTATTGGCTTGCTAATAAAATCATTTTTATTACAGCCTGGCTTTTTTTTTTTCTTGGTAACTTATAACAGGCTTCGTGAATGAAGATTAGAGAAGGACTCTACCCACGCTTGCTACAAGCGCGTTGATGGCTAAGAAGGCCAATGCAAGATAGACAAGTCCGGTTGCAAAAGGCACAGCAAAAAGTCTCCTTAGGGGGTATTGGCAAGACTTGGTTCTTTCTGCATTGTCTTTTCTCCTCAGAAATGATTCTGTGTGTGTTCTCAAAAGAAGCAGCAGCATTATAAATAGTGTGTCTCCATGTCTCCCGATTGGAGGTCAGAGCAGACCAATGATGGTGATCAATATGGCCAAGGCTGAGATGTTGTTTCAGGGAGTCATTGTATCTCTCTTGAGATCTAAACAGACACAATCTAGCAAGAATGGTCTTGAAATTGCTAATTACATTGGTGTACAACCCAGTCTGACTGTCTGAACTGTACAACCTAGTCTGAATTTGTCTTGACTTTCAGCACCTATGTGATCTTGTGTTTACGCTGGATCATATATTCCAGGCTTAGAAACATATCCTCTATAGATCTTCTTTCCTACTGTGTCCTCTGTTTTAAGCAATCCTTGCAGATTTTCAAGTGGGCTTACCAGACCAGAGAGAGCATCCTTCTTGGTGAAACCCTTTCAATTTCTTCAGACTTTGGCTAATCTCTTTCTGTAAGGAATTAATTNAAGAGTAGACAAAACAACGACTTTGTAAACCCTAATCTTTGTGCTTTTCTTCAGGTGTTTATTACACCAAACTCTTCTACGGATTTTCCTGAAAGCTCTATAACCTGTTGTCTATCTCTGTGTCAATTTTACTGTCCAAGGAGATGATGCTTCCCAAATAAGTAAACTTCTGGACTGACTTGAGCTCTGGTTCACCAATGATGATATGGGGATGATGGAAAACTTCCCAAGGTGCAGGTTGGTAGAAAACTTCCGTCTTCTTCAAGCTGACTTGCAGCCCCAAAACTCAGCAGCCTCTGCAAAGCAGGATGTTAAATGCTGCAGAGCTGCTTCTGTGTGGGCAACAAGGGCGGCATCATCAGCAAAAAGCAGCTCACGGACAAGATGATTGAGAGTCTTAGTGTGGGCCTTCAGTCGCCTTAGGTTGAACTTGTAGGCTTTTCGCATATGTCTCTGATCTACATTCTTACGATAGTCAACTCAATTATTTAGTTCACTTCAGGACTGTATAGTTCACCTAAGACCTGTCATGCTGGCAGTAGCTTGACAGAGTTGTATTGTTACATCAGTCAGAGAATTCCATATTTGAGCACAGTAAAGGACAAGTTTGCTCTACAGTAAATGGAAGACCACCATACAGAGACACAGACATAGCTGTATGTGGTTAGGCTAAATGTGATCAGAGCAATCCATACATTTTTGTCTGGAATGAAGCCAAATAATGGCTTCCATGATTTTATCACCTGATGCAAGGAAGTAACTACGTAATTAAGTCAAGTTTAACTACATGTTGACAATTGCCAGTAATTCCAACAGCTGTCAAGAATGGTACCATGGTTTATAGACCGGACAGAAGGTTGGTTCCAGTTTTTCTGTTATAGGTCTCATACATCTTATTATAATGTTCTGATAATGGATTTTGTACTTTGCTTGTAATTCTTGAGTGGAATTTAACAAATCGAAATAAAGGCCAAAGATGGCTCCCTGTGTGGGGTTTGGGACAGACTGTATTTAAAATTCATGAACCTTCTGCTCAGTCCCTAAGTCACATAGAAAATACCTCGATACTGTAAAACACACTCTCTAATACAGTAAAGACCACATGGTAGAGAGGTATTCTTTTATTATTTTGACAAGATCTCCAAAGGAAGAAGGGGTGAGAGATGTAGAAATTTACTATATTTAGTCTACCACTGCATGAAAGATCAGTCATAATAAATAATCACATTTGTAATAAATAACCAGATAAAGCACAGAGACCTGAACTGAAGTAAAATGACTACTTTATTAGCTATGGATTCTAACTAGTAACAATGAGTGGTAAAAGAATCACTTGAGTCTCTATACTTCTGTAAAACTGGTAAAATTAAGTTCAATGCCTGTCTTGGTTAATTTTCCATCATAAGAGTTTGCTAACAGATCAGTGCTCATTTTTAAGCATTAGTTAAGACTCAAGTAAAAGAAAACAACTCCTTCAGCTACTACGGCAGAACTAAAGAAAAAAAAACCGAAATGCTTATTTCTTCTGCCAAATTAATTATTAAATTTAAGTAGACGTATTAATTTAGTGACTTGATATTCTGATACCATTGATCTATTGATTCAATTTCAATTATTACCTTGATTTATTTCTTCCGTTAGTCCATTATTAATAAATATCAGACAGTAATAGTAGCTGTAATCAGTGTTGTAGATATTTAATTCTAGATTAGCTTGTTTTTTTAATAAAATTCATAAAAAGGTGTTTTGATACATCCTTTTTGCTTGCAACATGGGCCAATTCCTCTAAAACAAGAGCATTCAGATGAGATATTTAAAAAACAGCTAATATTATTTCTAAATTCATACCTTTGTCTCTCACAGTTATGTCATGCTAATCAGCAATAAAATTGTGATTTGTTCCATGAATTGCTGCTTACATGCATTCCCAATAAGAGGTTGTCTTAGGAATGTTATCACTATTACCAGCAGAAACAGAATGAGCAACTGGATACTGTGATTGAAAAAAAAAAAAAAACAAACTGAAACTATATTAAAACCTGAGTGCCTTTTGTCTCAAAGTAAAAAAGTCAGTACTCCTCCTTAGCTGGGCCAACGTTTTTTTATCATCCCTTTTTTCTGTAAACAAATAATAATTATTTTATTGAAAATTGGGCATGAACATATCAAAAATAAAAAATAACCCTAGACTGGTAATGGTTTAATAAATTCAAAATACAGAATTATGAAAATAGCAAGTCAACAATGAATTTTAATACCTAATCAACAGTTTGTTCTAGGAAGTTGTGTCACAGTAGCACATGCCCTTGGACCTGGTGGGGGATAGCATGGGAACAGTGCACAGGTAGCAGGTGTGCAGCACCCTGTCCTGCCACCTAAAGGTTGAAGCCAGTGGTGCATCAAGGCAGACAAGACTGTACCATGCCATTACCTATGTATGGATTGTTACCTGTGTATGTTTTTACTTGCTCCAGTTTCTACATACGAAGTGCCTCCAGTATGTGTGTGCATGAACTGACACAGTCACTCAAGACAGTGCTTCCAGATGTAGCAGTGATTCTTCTGTGTGCTTTCTAGGACATTGTCAGCCTGTCAATGACACCAGTGCTGATAGGGGATCTCAGCTTTCTCTGTAAGTCACATTCACCACAACCCTGAAGAACAGAATTGTCATGTTTTCACTGTACACAAAGGATTAACTCACCTTGAAATGTTTCCCTACCCACCTGCAAAAATTTGGTTGGTCAGTCTGCATTACACCCTCTAAGATTTTGTTCAAATATTAGGTCAACCCTTCTGCTATACAAGCAGCATCAGCTCTGACAGAATTTTATTATGGTGGTGTCCTCCAACAGAAAATTAGGCAGACACTGCATGAAGTCCTATGGGTCTTGCTGTTTTATTCAGCAGGAACACATTCAGCCAGTCTCTTACGCAGCACTTGTGAGCTATCTTCCCTCCATCCCCTCGCAGTCATTCAGGACATAACGGAGTAATGCAAATTCCACGTGCTGCAACTACTTTTGGCAACTTGTGATACACTTACCTTCTAGACTGAAAAAACTTGTTTAGATATTACACTGAAGAACTCATGCTAATATCAGAAATTATTTATCTGTAAGAAATCAGTGGTCTCTCTCATCCAAGGGAGATTAATGATCATTAAGCTTTTATTTGGAAGACCCTAGAGGACCTAAAGGATTTAGTCCATAAAGGAATTTATAAGAATCTAATCTTTTCACCAACAATGCTGTGAGATGCACTCTGGGCCTCCAGAAAAAATTGTCATTATCTACAAGGCATAAATTTGGATTAATGCTGGGAATGTGTGCCCAGAAAACAGCTATTTTAAATCAGTTAATCAACTGTATAAATGCAAACTACAAATATAGAAAAATAATACATGTAAATCCTTGTTATTGCTCAAAGACATGAAGTACAATCAGGAAAACTGTCCACAGATTTACCAAATTCAGCAAAATATTCCAGTCTTCACTGCAAAAGTGGTATGAATTCAGGATTTAAGGAAAATAGGATTTAAGAAAAATTGAAATGGAACCAAGTAATAGTTTACAGCTATGTAAAAAAAATCCTGCACATTTTAAAGACAAAAATGATGGGATTTGGGGATGTTATTTTTTTTACATTGCAGTTACCTTTATACTGTGAGTTTTTAGTAACTTAACTAAGTTTTTACTCAGGCATGAAATACCTAATGAATAAATTGGATGAATAAAAGCATGGATGAAAGTTCTCTTCCTGCCTCACAGCAAAGCGGGACAAACAAAATGTAATGTTCCTGTTTTAAACATTGAATGAGTCAGGTTATTTTAAAGATAGCAGTCAGCTTGTGCTCGACCAAACTAATATGACCAACATATCTCATGTATTAACAACAAGGAAATCCAAGTTTACATGCTGGCTGCAGACCTGCCTTGAATTCAAGTTAGGGTATGTAAAGCCCTTGTCAAAGAAATTTAGCCTGTGTTATAACTTGATGTGATTTGTTTAAGATTCTGTATCCAAATTTTTGGTAAATTTTCTCCTTACCCTGGAAGGCAATTTTCCCTCAGTATTTGAGGGACAGGAATGGGGGGAAAAATTTGAAAATAGAGTAAAGAAAATTGGTATTTAGAAGGATGTAGAATCCTGAAGTAATAGGGGGATGCTGCCATATAGAATTGTACATATTTAAAGTATTTGTGTAGAGCATGGATACTGATGTGAAAAGTATGCGAGCAGCATCATGTGTAGCTTTGCATCCTCTGGGTTCCGCTGTTACAGCTGTAACACAATATACTGGGGAATGCAACCATCAAGTCTGAAATAGAAGTGGCTACTGCTGTGCACTACAGAAACCTGTCTCCTAACAAACATTGGATGACAAGAGCATTCTTGGATACCTAAGCCAGTGGACACACAATCAAGATCAAACATAAAGTCTTGATGTTAGCCCAACCCAGAAACTTTCTTTTCCCCCCTATTATCCTGATGGGAAAAAAGAGCTGCATGTGAGTGAATCTCCTGCTAATGCCTTTCCGTTGACATACCCTAATATTGTTGTGATCATGCAAGGATGAGCTGATCACCTTCAGGGCAAGATACAAGATACATTTTGGTATAACCAAAATGTATACCACATGCATATTCATACCACATGCACATTCTTTCACATCTTTGAGACCCTTTTGAGATGGAAAGGAAACCCATGGAAGTTTCAAATAGGTCAAACAAGGGTAAGAATTAGTCTTGGGGAAAGCAAGCAGATTCTTTAACAGTTTACCTATTTAGGCTGCATCAACAGTGAAGAAACACTCATTTTACAGCAGCTAATGGTGAGGATGGCTTAAAGGCGTTAGTAATAAAGATGTATTATATCCAACTCAGATTCTAATGCAGTCACTTGTTTTTATTGAGCTGAAAACAGTATTTTACCTGATATTCTTACAGGGGAAAGAATACAATATTGATATAACTATTTCTGGGAAATAAAGGACATTCTATAAGATAGAATAAGTCATTAAAAATATAAGCTATCACTTTGAGAAATCGCATTCACTTGCAAATACAATTTGGTACTAAAATTTCATGGATTAATGACTATGAACTTACTGAAGCTGACGTTACTTACTGTCAGTATTTCTTAAATCCTGGAAAGTTTATACATATTTCCCAAGAAAAATTTTGATAGATCTTTTATAGACCAGGTTTGCAATTGACTGACAGAGGTGACTGTGTATATAGAATGCTCATTGACATTCTACCAGCCCAAAGACCTACCAGTGTCAAGAAAGTTATTGACACTAGCAGTTCTCCTTTCTGTTGCCAAAACAACTCAGAGCTACAGCCAGCAATGACTGGAGGAACAAGTTTTATACAAACACGTGCATGGTATGCACAAATATGTGTATACATTGACATTGGTCATACAGTTTTTTTGGGAGGGGGACATGCAATGCACAATCAATGTCATAATAAATTATTTCACGTTTTGTATTGCCAAGTCATCTCCAGCTGTTTTGAAGCTGTTACACCTAATTATTATGTTACCCTCATCCATACCTTTTTAGCCATTTCAGTGCTAAGAAGGTGATTGAATCAAGCAAGGAGGATCCCTGTGCTTTTATTTTAATTCTAATTGTACAGAAATACCTTTGGCCAACAAACAGTACAGTCAATACTGTAAAGTAAGAAGAGAGTATTTTTTGTATTAATCCATTATGATGAATACACTTACAAAAGGCATACAGAATGCAGATAAATTTGAATGTAGAATAGTTTAAATTGATATCCTTTGATTACAAATTCTATTACAAATCTGGATAGAAGTGATTAGAGGAAAAAATTAAAAATAGCATAAATGTTCTTAAGTGTTACTCTTTAAGGTGTAAGTCTGAAAAAATTCTATGATTTATGATTTTGGTAGAGCTGGAATATGACTGAAAAAGACTCCTGAATTCTGTTTTCACAACTTTAGCATCTGTGCTCCTCCTCACCAGGTATAAAGAGCAATTTTAATATAACATAGCATTTTAGAATTTTATGTAAAGAATTTAAATTCCTTTAATTCAGAAATTAAAAATATTTCGTGCAAGTTTATATACAGTTTCACCATATTGCTACCACTTCAGAAGTAGAATTGTATGTAATGCTTGCTGTGACTGCATAGGCTCCCCACCAGGACTCAAAACGAATAAAAGGGTCACCCACTGAGAAGAGACACCACATCTGTGAAGCCTAGTTGGTTTAAGGAACATTTATAAAAACTGATTGGAAACGCAAAAAAAAGTCAGAAACTGACTCCTACCATAACGAGTATGGCACCTTGCTTTCTCTTCCTGGAAAAAGGTGGGAATTAGGAGACTTGATTGACTTGAGAGAGGAATTACTTGGATGCATAGATCTGAAAACACTTAAAATAGATTCCTACCAAGTGAGAATATGCATAGGATTTCTTTGCCAAACCTTCGCCACTTTAAGCACAACAGACTTTTAGTATCTGGAGATTTCAGAACACTGTGATATATGCTCTGGCATCCTGTATCTTTTCCAAACTTCTTTTGGACATATCAGGGAATATTTGTACAAATAGTTCTCATTGTTAGTTTATACAGAAAAAGGCCTTCAGTCTGATTATTGAAAAATATACACTGTGGATGTCAAAGTGAAACTTCCACTGTGCTCTTTCTGTTTTCTTTCAACAAAATAATCAGAAATCTTTCAAGGCTCATCTGCCTTACCTGAGATATTTTTAAAACCGGAGAGCTACTGAATGATGAAAAGAACAACTTTTCCAGCATTTCAGATTATGAAAAATATTTTGTACCTCTCTTTGTTAGAGTGTTTTTCTACCTGTTGAATGACTTAACCCTAAGTTGTCACAGTACATGGACATGTTCACATGCATACTATTACCAAGTTCTTTCCAAGTACTCTGATGCATTAAACTGTATGCAAAACTTGAAATAGACTTTCGAGTGTGGTTTTTCAAAAAGTTACTTTAAGACTTTGGCTGTACACAAAGACTAAATCTATTCAAGATATTCCTTATTGTTCTTCAGACAATCACTGGGAAAAATTTAATCTCAAGTATATCAAGCTTACTCTAAGGAGATGATGATTCAGAATAGTCGATCAAAAACATTTAATTAATACATGCTGTTCAGTACTTTAGAGGATTAACACACTCAGAAGATATGCACTATAACCAGTCATATTCTCACATTAGAGATTTCCTAAAGGAAGAAAACTTTCTCCACCAGAACATTCTGAAAAATGGAAGTATGCTATTTAAATCTTTCACTGTTGTCAAGCCTTAACCCTAGCCAGCCTCTAAGCCCTACGCAGATGCTTGCTGGCTTCCCCACCAGCAGGATCAGGGAGAGAATTGGAAGAGTAAAAGCTAGAAAACCGTTGTGGGTAGAGATAAAGACAGTTTAAGAGGAAAAGCAAAAGCTGTGCACACAAGCAAAAAAACACAAGAAATTAATTCTCTGCTTCCCATGGGCAGGCATGTGTTCACACATCCCCGGGAGATCAGGGCTCCATCACACGTAACAGTTCCTTGGGAATACAAACACCATCACTTCAAGCACCACCAGCCCCCCCTACTTCTTCCCCCAGTTTTACATACTGAGCATGATGTCAAATGATATGGAATATCCCTTCAGTCAATTTGGGTCACCTGTCCTGTCTGCATCTAGTCCCAGCCTCTCACGCACCCCCAACTTCCTTGCCAGTGTGGCAGTAAGAAGAGCAGAAAAGGCCTGGGCTCTACATAAGCACTGCTCTGCAATGAGAAAACATCACTATATTAGCAACCCTGTGTTTAACACAAATCCAAAACATAGCCCTATACTAGCCACTGTAAGGAAAATTAACCCTACCCAGCCAAAACTTGCACATCTGTCTTCTTATTTGTTAGTGAGCAAGAGCTTTCTGGCTCTGTAACTGTCTTTAAAAGCATGTACTAGCTGCTGGAATGGAGACAGAATAGTATGAAAGCAAATATCTATTAACCTTACCTAAAAATTTCTACATTAAGAACAATACCCATCAACGATTACTTACAGCGTTTCAGTTTTCAAAACCCTTTGCAGATATCAGCTCATTGTGTTGTTATGAACTTATTTGCTAAATCCTAATATTTGATTAAGTTCTAATCCTTGTTCTTGTTTACTCTGTAGAAAACTAGAAAATACTAGAAAATATCAATTTTTCAAACAGCACAGAATGCCTGTTTTCTATATGGGCACATTTTGTCAATAGTAGTCACATAAATAGACTGCTCAGAGTCTTGAAGATTTCTTCCACAATTATTCTGCCCTTCAAATAAAATTAATGTATTTCCTAACTCTGTATATGACTTCTGATTTGTTTTTGCTTCCTATACAGATCTCACTCTACCTCTCTTGACTTGCGCTGGTTTAAATTCAGTTGTCATCACTCATGTTCTGATATTTAGGCACAAAAAAAAACCCTCTACTTTTGCATGGATAACTTTCTTAACAGCATAGAAGAGAATAGTATGAAATAATAAAAGCAAAATTCTTTTAGAAATTGTAGTACATGTTTTTTCAGTAACATGCTGCAGTACTTTTAGTAGAAGATTACTCTCATCATTAAGTCCCACCCAGTGACACTGTATTCTTATCAAATCATGCCACACATCCCATAAAAAAAATTGAAAGATATTTCTTTGGGTACTTGTCTTTTAAACTTCATATACTGGTAAGAGGTCTCTCTAGTGGCTTGCATTCTCTGCTCAACTCAGAAACTTTTCTGTTTCAGTATGAAAAACACCCCTCATTATGTTGCACCATGAACTTGAATGTTTCCAAACAGTAAATTGTTTTCTCTTGTCCATCAGGGAGGATACAACTGCTTCACACCTATAGACCTTCCTTCATAGTGGGAGGCAAAACTTTTGTGCAAGTAATCATAAAGAGATTATTCTGTCCTTTCTTGGACAGTTAAACTATTCACCTTGGCTCCCTCTGTCTTACTAGAAAGAGGTATTTAACTTCTACCTGCATTTGACAGTTTTCTTAGGCCCAGTTGTCTCTCTTTTTTCACATCTCTTTCCCATAAAAGTATGAGGTGTACTTTATTATCTTTGAGGGGATAGGTAACTTTTAGAAGGTTAAATTTTGTGAAATGAATGTCCACCTTTTTGTGCTATTCAAAGGAGAAGGTGAATGCAGCAGTGCTTTGCGAGGTTTTTCAATCTAGCCTTGTCCTACACTTTCTAAATTGTGATACATCAATTTTCTTATACAAATTCACATATTATATGTAGGAAGAGGAACTGCTTGCTCACTTTTCTAAAATTGCTAGAACCAACACCTGAATTAAAGGATTTAAAAGAATTTTGGAATTTTTCAGGCTCAGGCCTTCAGCAGTTTCTCAGCAGGTCTTCTGCTGGGTAGTAGTCTGAAAGCATAGTATGACTCAGGTGTACACTGTACAGGTGAAGTATGGAAGAGATATACTAGTCATGCTGCAAACTGGGGAGGTGTCTGATCCAACGTTCAGTGGATCCAACTGTGGTGATACTGCAGTATTCATCTGACATTCAACCTAATGAGTTCAGATGCTCCTTCAGTGTATTTCTAGCCTCTCTTCCTCAGGTGACTTCCATCCATGACTTAAGGCATATCTTGTCAAAGGGAGTGAGCATTTGAGTAATTTGAATTCTTTAATGATCACATAAACTGTTGATACATCTGATGCTTGAGAACACTCTCGGCCTATTGTCATATACATGCTGATTTGGAGATTCAAAACAAGATGGAGGACAAAATGCAAGCATTCAGCTGCAATTCTACAATTAAAATGGTGTGTACACATGAAAATGAAATACATCCTACTATGTCAAAAGAGTCGTCCACCACAGGAGGATAGTGTTTTGCTATACTGCTGAAAAATGAATAGAGAACTTTTCAGGTAGAAAACTCAGACCATGTGGGTATAAAGAGAAGACTGTGCTGCATATATAAACAAAAGCACTGCATTTATTAGAAACAACTCTCACAAACAAAACCTCTGCAGTAGAGTAATCAAAGTGTTTTATGTGAAAATTTTACCTTTTTGAACAATAAGTAGCAAATAAGCACAGGGCAAAAAGTCGTTTGATTTCATCAACTGAATTAAACTCCTCCACAGACAATCACTTTCCCTTCAGTCTCACATTTTTCTCAAAACTTGGTGTATTAAAAAGTAGAGCTCACTTTGGCTTTTTTCTATTTATGCCAAGTTTATCATGGTAATGCAGTCTGCCATCCTTTCCATAGTCACATAGCAAAATATGAAACAGGTGGCTTAAAAAAAGCCTGCTTGCAAGCTTTCCTTATATGGAACACCATTGGCAAATGCCTCTCATGGATATCACAAAAATGTAATTATAATGTCATGGGGGTTTATCATTCAGATACAGTCAGTATTAGTCTGTTTGAGTCTCCTGCATGGGACTCTGAGTCTAGACAAAGCATGAAAGCAAAGCATCAGCTGACAATGCTTTTTGCTGTCTCAGTTATCCTCATCAGTCATATGTTAGTGTGTCTGTATCATCTGCCTTGATCCTCTATTTTATCAAGAACAAAAATGTATTTTCAAATGGACTAGCCTTTGATATGGTGCCAACGTTGAGAATTTCTGGGATTTCCAAATAACAAGTTTCTACTCTTTCCTTACAGATATATTGGTAATACACATGAACATGCCACAGAATCTGTGTAAGTAGTAGTAAAAATAAATGAGAAGCATTTTCAAGGGAGTAAAGAACAATAGATACTGCCTTGGATTCTGGGAATTTTGTTTACTATGGTCACTATGCCAAAGCTATGCAAAATCTAGTCATTAGAATGTTAATGATAAATATAATTTAATAGTCTGTGACATTAAAACTATGAGTTTGTGTAAATAGCAGGACACATTAGGCAGAAGATTAGAATTTGAAGTATGAAGAAATCATTGTGCTCAGTTTACTATGGAAAAAAAAGGCAAAATTGATGAAAATGCAGATGCATTTTATAGTAAAATGAGATCACAGTCTACAAGACCTTTTATCACTAAGAATAGAGGACTTTACTCGTAAAGCCCCAAAAGCAAAATTATCCTTATGCCCATGTTTCACTTCTGGATATCTTTCTTTCTCAAACTTATGTACTATGATGCTGTAATGCATAAAATGTTAATATTAACACCATTCTGCTAGTGGAAGCAGAGCAGAATTTCTACTCTCAATAAAGTTGAGCTTTACCTGTCATATATACAGAAATACCCAGAATGAGATTCCATTTCTTGCAGGACCCTAGTTTGCTTTTAAATGAAAGAAAACGTAAGTATTCATTTATATATTGCATTTAATTTGAGGCATTCTAAGTAGGTTAGAATATTTTAAACTTTATATAATACCTCATGTGTATTATACTTCATCTATATATTATATCTAAAATTACTTATACCAAAAATTTTATGATAGTTTAAGGAAGAGAGGTTACTTCCACACCATTTACTGAGGCTATCTGTGGCAGTAAGACAAATAACTTCTTTAACTTCTCAGATCATTTGAATATATAGTATTTCAGATGCAAATAGAATAAAAGACAACTCTGAATTATGTGTTATACTTCAGTAATCAAGTGCAGACAAATGAAGTAGGCATTCATGGTTTCAATTTTCTAAGAAGCTGAATAGTTGCTAATTACAGTAGACAGTATTCTATCCCATTTCAAATATCTAGTAATACTTTATCTTTGTTACTAGGAAACCATTAACACATTATAGGGAGCATGAAATACCATAGTAATGCATAATTTCATCATTTAGCCTTCCTTTTCACTTATTGACCCTTTAAGTATATATTTTCCTGGTTTTAGTGAAGAGAGGAAATATTTTCTAGCACCCATGAAAGGTATTATATTTAAGCTAAAAATCCTTTACATATTCACATGGTTAATAATACATTGGCAGTCTGAATTTACAAAAGCTAATTTGTTAATATGTCTCACAATGTAGAGCAAGCCTTTTAGGCATAAAGGATTTCTCTGGGGCTTCTGTGAAACTAAAAGGGTTGACATTTGTTATCCATTGATGTAGTTTGTGTGCTGGTACCACATTTGCTGGAAAGTAATTTAAACATGCATAACATTTTAGGTTTTGGTTTTTTTTTAAAGTATGAAGTATCAATAAAAAATATGTTTAATGAAGTGGGGGGAAGGTCAGCCTAAGAAGTTCTTGCCACCTGTTTTAGTCATGGCTCTGAGTTTAAAAAATGGGTTGAGTAATCTTAACCTCATATGAATTCACTGGTACAATTGACAAAATAAAAAGAGCAGCATGTTCCTGTGTGTGGCTGGGAAAAAATAGGCACGCAGGATGTAAAATTTTTTTAAGCCGACATCATTGATTAACCCCATAAACTATGACTCTCAGGTTCCACCAACTCAGATTTGACTTTAGCTTGTTGAGGCATTACTAAATGTAAGGTGTGATTTCTGTGCTTTCAGAAATGAATGTGAATAAATCATATAATATTGCAGATACAACTTTCAAATTATGATTTATAATTAACATTGGTAAATAGTTGTGGAAAGCCATACTCATATTACTTATTAAAGAACATCCATCTAAGAAATAACGTTTGACAAAGCTGTGGAATGAGGACTATATACCAAAAAGCAACAACTCAGAAAATGAAGAATCTCTGTGGACAAGCAGCTCAGAATGACCTCCTAACAGCACTTGTCAGTGTAAACACAGAGGAGTATTTGAGAGGAGCTGAGATTATATTTTCCCTCATTATACATTACCAAACCAGAACACTGCACGTAGCTCTTGTATTTACACCCCTGAAACTGTAGAAAAATTAGAAAAGGAACAAGAAATATGACTCGTATTATTCAGAGCTAGGCAAATACCCTTTACTTCCAGATTGAAGATATTCAGCTTATCAAAAGGAAGTGTAAATGATTGTGTACATATAAACAGATTTTTCTTGGAGATAAAGTATTAGATGAGAAAGGGTTCTGTTTGGACAAGTCTTAAATATCCAGTTCCATAAGTTGCTGAGACACTTCAGCTTCTGAAGACATTACTTCCTACGAATAATTTCAGTCTTACTCAATAATAGTTATTTGTATAAAAAATAAATGTAAGAAACACAAATGTAAGAAACAAGAATCTAGGCTTCCTGGACTTTGAAGTTGGATGCAAATGTTCTTTCTCATCTTTAAATAAATAAATTTAACAAAGATGTAGCCTTATGAATGTATTTGTAGAAGAGAAAGCAAAATATGTAGAATATATAAAAGTCTATGCCATTCCTTAAAATATCATCTGCTTTCCATCCACTATATAAGCAGTTTTTTAAATTGTTACAAAATATAAAAAGCTAGGAGAGAAAGGTTTTCCATTAATCAAAACCTCCAGAAATTGACTGATTTTACCAATAAAATGTATCATCAATTTATCAGAAAATATATTACTGTGATAAACAATAAGGTGTGCTTCTAACTTTAAAAATAAGAAACCAAGAGGTGCTTATTCTCAGGCAAGTGTTACTTTTTCAGATTTGCTGATATGAGAAGTAGTGTCAATGAAGATCCACTTTGGTGAATAACAGGAATGTGTGTACAAACATGCAGTGCTCAGTTTCTCAGTGTTGTCCATTTGAATTTGAATTATGAATGAATATTTCCTGATGATTTATTATTTATGTATGTTTGTTAAATAAAAAAGAACCCTTAAGAATACAGGTGCACTAGTACAGTACAATAGCACTGTGTTATTCACCCTGAACTTTCTTTACAAAAATTATTAGCAACGTGTCATATTTATGACATTCAGGAGAAAGGATCATTGTAATAAACCTGCTACACAGAGTGCTGGCAAGAGACTGATTGTTTTTTTCCTGGCACAACTCACACAATCTGGATAATGGCCACCATATTGACTTTCACAGTGTAGGCTGTGAGAGGACAGGATGCTAATCTTATAATGTTTGTACAGTGACTCATCTTCCACAAAAGTAATAGAAGCAGAGAAGCAGTAATGTCTTTGTAGTAAGTCTTTTCACAGGAGACATTGCCAGAATCTGTGGGGTGAAATATAGGTGGCAGCAGGAGAAGGAAGGAAAATTAAGAAAATACGAGTAAAAAAGGAGGATGGGTACAATTGCTGAGTTTGGTAATTCCATCTCCGTTCTTCCACAAAAATCCCCTGCTCTCTTAGCCATGGCTAATGATAAGAGTGGAGATTTAATCACAGCAAATCTACACATTCCAGAAAAATAAAAGCTATTATGGCATCAACAGTCTCAACTTCTCTTTGAAGAAAAGAGGAAGAATGTAGAAGGATGAACCTGGATTGTGCAGGAGACTGAAAGAGTAATTGGGAAAGGAAGGATGAGGGAAACTGAGTTAGTCGCAGTAGACAGTGGTATAGGACAGAGCAGTGACTGGTTTTCTGGAAGGTATCAGTGCATCAGGCAGTCTTAAGCAATACCAGAGTGGCAGGAATTGCAATAGCACATCTGCATATGTTGTAGGATGTTGGCATGAGCATATGTGAGTATATGGTTATTGGGTCGTGCACTTGGTTTTAAGAGCTGGGTTGCCACTATAATAGGATTGAAAATTGGAGCCCTGGTATGGGAGACACTAGTGTTCTCTTTTTCTATCCTTGCTCTTCATCTGAGTGTCACTTCCCCATGATTGTAATGGGGAATGGTTTACTTCTCAGCGTAAGACTGATGAAAGAGAAGGCAGGAAAAAACACATGACTGGATGAAAGGAGGATGCTAAAGAAACGGAAGAACTGTTGAGTAACGTCAGCAGCCCTGGTGAATGTCTAACATTTCAGCAGGGCTGCTAGAGACGTGGAATGCATGTTATTTGGCAGACTAGAAAATAAATCTAAGCCTGGAAAATGCCATTGCCTGTTGCAGTCTTTCTCCTTTTGTGTAGAAGGCTTTTAAGATTAGCTGTTGATGCAAGAAATGAGTATGGGTTAAACAAAGGGAGCTAGTCATCAGAAGGAGGAGCCCAAGTGAAACACTCAGGTTCAGTCCTGAATGAAGTGATAAAAAGACATAGTAAAGAGTTAGTCTGATCAAAACTTTCAGAGTCCAAAAGAGTAAGAATGAAAGTGAAAAAGACTGTTCATTGGATATTTCGGACAGGAAAGGAGGCTTGCTATTGATAATACCAAAATTGAACTTTGCACGACCTTTAAAGCACGTACCCATTTCCTATTTAGAAGGCACTTTGGAGATATGGGAAAACCACAAACCAATGAGGGAACATTGCATTACTAAGAGGCTTCAGTGAATGACAGTGAATGGGAGCAGAGTAAGTATATGATCTCCTGGGATGGCAGGCACAGAAGAAAGGATCTTTGAAGGGAGCAGCATAGTGCTATGGAGAATCACTTCACTTTAAAGAGCATGAATGTTTTGGAGAAAGCCTGCATAACTGCATGC
Organism: Oxyruncus cristatus; assembly: GCA_013399855.1. Classification (NCBI taxonomy): domain Eukaryota; kingdom Metazoa; phylum Chordata; class Aves; order Passeriformes; family Cotingidae; genus Oxyruncus; species Oxyruncus cristatus. The sequence continues at coordinate 2,835,647 of VXAY01007014.1, forward strand.
TGTCATCAGAGGGAGGAGTTCGGAGAATATTTCAGAGATACCTAGGGATACGTAAAGCAACATTTGTAGGAAAATGGAATTAATGAAACAGTTTCCACATACTCTAATCTGTGGAAACCGCTAGACAGCAGCAGGAGACACTGAAGAAGAACAAAGAAATACACCAAAAGCATGTGAACAGAAAGAGACTAGAGTAGGAAATGACCTTGTGATCAGCAGAAAAGCTGTTAAACAGAATGCAATAGGAGACCAATGGGAAGGACTAGAAAAAAATTGACAGAAAGATCTGAAATTAAAAGGAATAAAATGATAAAGGGACACATGAAATACACTTGCATTTAAAATATTTCATAGAAGTCTTACATAAGAAATATTTGGGGCTTTGTGTTTACCTGAATACATGATTTTTAAGGAATAGGAATTGTATGATGATTTGTATTTAATAGCATATCTGCTATTCTGAGGTCCTCATCCTGACTGAGGCCTCTGAATGTTAAATACTATGCATACTATACTATACCAAAATTATATGACAGTAATTTTATTACTTCTGTACAACAGCTAGCCTGGAAATAATATGGGTTTGGGTGTATTCTTTGTGTTTTTTCATGTAAAACACTTGCATGTAAAACCATTTCAGGCCCACATACACAGACTTAATTCATTTGGATCTTGAAAATACACCTAGGGGGCTTTGGGCACCCTACCACCAAGGCTATATGCGAGCTAGAGCAAATCTGCTGACAGTTATCTTTATGGTTGCTGTAACAGAGGCACATAAGTCCTTTGCCTCCCTCATAGCCATGACACAACATTTAGCAAATATGTCAGAATCATCTGAATAGTGGATCTTTCATGTTCGGTATTCTAGATTCACTTTGTTTCCTGAATGTCTCTTGAAAACCAAAGAGGTCACAAAGGACAAGATACACTAAGAATATCCAGGATTAAAGCAGACTTGCTTTGCTGAAAGTTTGGATTAAAATTGTTCTGCTTCGGTCTTTTAACTTGACTATTGATTTCTCTTTGTACAAAATCAAGAACTTAGTCTTATCATTCCTGACCACGACATTAATGCTTAACAAATAATTATTAGCAAAAATATCATTAGGCAAATGAAATAAAAATATAAAGAATTCCATCTGTATGCAGAGAGAAAAAAAGAAACTAGAGCAAAAGAACCTAATTTAAAAATGAAGAGGAAGAAAATTAGTGATGATGATATAATTGCTGAGGTACTGACTACTCAGTTTTTAATGAGGAAAAAAGTGGGAGAAGTAAGTATAATTAGGAAGTAATGAAGCCTCTCTAAATACAGCTGTTTATAAAATAGAGGTGAGAAGATGCTGGAATGTACAATGGCTATATTCACCATCATATTGCTTTGTACAGAAAGTACTGACAGAGGCCAGATTTTCTTCAGCTTAGACTGCTCTGACTACATATTCGAGGAGCACAGAAGTTATAAAAGGATTTCTAGAGAAGTTACACATAGAATTTAACCTAAAATAATCTAAAGTGAATTGTCTAATTTACTGAAAATGTTCATAAAGAAATGAGAGAATAGCACAAAGATTATTCTGGCATTAAACATTTATAAAAAGTTTTTTTCTGGTAACTAATGTTCGTAAAGTCAACACTTGTTGTCTTCTAAAAGAGTAAATGGGTTTTGCTCTTTTGCATCCTCCTTTCATCCAGTCATGTGTTTTTTCCTGCCTTCTCTTTCACCAGTCTTACAGTGAGCAACCATGGGGAAGTGACACACAGATGAAGAACATGGATAGAGAAAGAGGGAGAACACAAAAAAGTCCCTTCAAACTTATTCAAAGTTTGGAAACAATGGCTGCTGTATACCTGAAAATGGTTCTGTAGCTTTGTAGTCTCAGTTAATTTCCTAGTGGATTATAGACAGTTTCTTATGTAGTGCACAGTATTTGCTATCTCCACTGACATTCCCGTCTGGCAGGAATGAATAATGAAATGTGTATTCTAGGGAAGCTTGCTTACATTTAAGAATTTTCTTCCAAGTTCATACTTGGGGGCATCTAAAGATAAATGTAAAGAAATTCCTAATGTTTCCTGAAATTCCAGGTCCCTGGAAAGTTATTATTCCAATTTACAAGAAGGCCATGAGGGTAGACCCTAACTACAGACCTGTTAGTCTAACCTCAATTCCTGGAAAAATTATGAAGATCATACTGGGTGCTATTGAATTTCATAATTTTTTTTTTTTTAAATAAAACCATTATCATCAAGCATGGTGAACATGGGTTCCTTAAGGAAAAATTCTGTTTAACTAATCTGATGTCTTTCTATGATAAGGTCACCCACCCAGTGGATAAGGGGAACCTAGTGAACATATTTTTTCTGTATTTTAGTAAGACTTTTGATTCTGTCCCTTACGGCATTCTTCTGGACATGGCGCGCTGAATGAAGAATTGGCTGAAGGGCAGGACTCAAAGGACTGTAGAGAACAGGGCTACATCTGCTTGTCAACCAGCTACCAGCAGCATTCTAGGGGTCAGTTCTAGGGCTGATTCCATTTACTATTTTTATCAATGATCTGGACACAGAAGTTTAATGCACCATTAACAAGTTTGCTGATGATAACAAACTGGGAGGTGGTGCTGAGTCTCAAGCAACAAGAGGTCTTGCAGAGGGATCTAGAGAGACTAGAGCATTTAGCAGCCATCAGTGGCATAAGTTTAACAATTTCAAATGCCAGATTCTGCCACTAGGATGGAGTAACATGGGTCAAAAGATTAAACTGGGAGACTAGTGGCTGGAGAGCAGTCCTACAGATAGGAATCTGGTGGTGTTGGTTCACAACAGGCTCGTTATGAGTCAGCCTTGTACCCTGGTAGCCAGGAGAGCAAACTGCATCCTAGGGTGTGTCAAATACAGCATCACCAGCCAGGCAAAAGAGATGACTATCACAATATATTCAGCAATGGTGCAGCCTCACCTTGAATGCCGTGTGCAGTTCTGAGCACCACAGTTTAAGGAGGATGTGAAGATCCTTGAGTGTGTTCAGAGGAGGGCAACAAAGGTGGGGAAAGGGTTGGAAGACATGCCCTATGAGGAACAGCAAAGTACTCTGGGCTTGTCTAGTTTGGAGAAAAGAAGTCTGAGGGGTGACTTTGTTGCTCTCTACAGATTCTTGAAGAGGGGAAGTAGAGAGGGAGGTGCTGAGCTCTTTTCACTAGTATACAGTGCTGGGACACATGGGAATATTTCAAAGCTGTGCTGGTCAGGGTTAGATTTTAAATTAGAAACCATTACTTTATTGAGAGGGTAGTCAGACACTGGAACAGGCTTCCTAGAGAGGTGGTTGATGCCCCAAGCCTGTCAGTGTTTAAGAGGCATTTGGACAATGTCCTTAAAAACATGTTTTACCTTTTGGTCAGCCCTGAAGTGGTCAGACCATTGGACTAGATGACCACTGTTAGTCCCTTCCAACTGAAATATTCTGTTCTATTCTATTCTATTCTATTCTATTCTATTCTATTCTATTCTATTCTATTCTATTCTATTCTATTCTATTCTATTCTATTCTATTCTAAATAATCTCCTACACAGGCCATTCTCTTACTTCAGATTCTAAGACTGGATGAAATCTAACAGGTAGAAATTTCATAGTCTGTTTCTACATATAATGCAAGAGACTGTAAGAGAATTCACAAGGGATATAAACAATCTCATACATAGCAAACTGCAAGGATCAAATTAAGGCAGGAATATTACGTTCAGTATGCTAAAATTTCACCCAGAGAATTAACAGTCATATAAATGTATGGTGGTATCAGCATTCACAAGGTGTTTAGGAACTGGCAACATTGAAAATTACTTGCCTATATTGTCTTGACAGTCAGTAAACAAGTCAAATACCAGTTTTACATGCAAGAAAATCCAAAGGGAGTGGGTAAGACGTTTGTACCTGTTCATCTGAAAAAAAAAAAAAAATTTGGATCAGTGCTGTTTTATAGTTAAAAGGGTGTTTTACATTTTAAAGTCTGGTTTACGATTGAAATGAAGCACAAACAGTTGCAAGTTTCATTTTACGTTCCCAGATCTCAAAAGCCAAATTCAATTCTCATGTTACACAAAACTCCCCATGTACGTAAGTTCTTCTCCATTTGTGTTCAAGACTGTGCAACTGTAAAAAACACTAGAATTTTCTCTTGCAAATAAAATCCATTTATTCTGGGAAGTAATATTTGCACAGTGCCTATTATGACAGGATGTAACTCTAATTGGTGTCACTGGTAACATTTACAACACAAACACACCTAGTGTACCAAATTAAAACAGTACTATCCAATTCAATATCAAATAAATACAAAATGAAGAAATAACGCTATTTATCCTCTCTTTCATAATTCATTGAACTAATCAATAAAATTTAACATATTTTGTATGAACTGTGGAATAACAGTGGATGGAGATCAAGGTTATGAATTAAGTTGAACCTAAATAGGTTAAACTTAAATCCATATTTAATTCCTTGAACTCTTGAACCCCCCAGATCCAAGCATTGCCTTGCACTGTCTTCTGTGCATATAAATTCTGCAATATGATATGTTAAGGCAAGAAAGGTGGTACAGGTTGGGAGTTCTGCTATAATTGAAAACTTCTTACTTTATTAAGCATTTTTCATGGCTTAGCTCCAGCCAGTGGCCAAAGACTACACAGATGCTCACTCCCTTCCTCACAGTGGGGTGGGGTAGAGAACTGGAAGGGTTAAAGTGAGAAAACACTTTAATTCTCATTGAGAGAATGTCTTTGTCTCGTTGAGATAAAGACAATTTAACAGGAAAAGCAAAGTCTGCATTCACAACAAAAGCAAAACAGGGAATTCAGTCACCACTTCTCATGGGCAGGCAGGTGTTCAGCCATCTCCAGGAGAGCAGGGCTCCATCACGCATAACAGCGACTTGGGAAGACAAACATCACAAGTTCAGGTGTCTCCCTTCCTCTTCTCCCAGCTTTTATTGTTGAAAATGACATTATATAGTATGGAATAACCCTTTGGTCAGCTGGGATCAAGTGTCCTGCCTGTGTCCAGCTCCTTGTGCAGCCTCTGTCCACTCACTGGTGGAGTGGGGTAAGAGGCAGAAAATTCCTTGACACTGTGTACGCCCTGTTCAGCAGTAACTAAAACATCCCTAATTATCAACACTGTTTTTAGCACAAATGAAATATCACAGAAGAATGAATATTGCAGGGAGGGGTTTTTTATCATTGCTGTTTTTTAATTTTGAGTTGATTTTTTTACTACTTCTGTTAGTTGTGCTGATATCTCTGCTGCCACACTCCTAAACAAGGAGGACCTGATGTCAGCCTCCTTCAGGTGAAAAGGACACCTTGGACAGTGCTTCTCTTGTGAAGTAAACAACACTTCTGACTCTCTTGAGGGCCACCTCGAAATGTGCAGATGACCCCCACCCAGGACATAAAGGACGTAATTTACCAGCCTTTCTCTTCAGCTCTTCTGGCCCTTAAGTGGATGATGGTAGATGAAGAAGGTCTGTCCCACTGAAGTCCTAAGGAAAGGCTGGGCTCTTCATGGATATTCCTTGCTGGGGACTCACTAACAAAGACAACCTCATACATTGCACACTTCAGTTCATCAGATTTGCACATTTGACAGAATTTGTGATGTGTGGTTGCTACTGAATACCTTAAGAAGCTACAGACCAGAGTATGTTGGTATTTTCTTGTGGGTTTTGGGGTTTGTTGTTGTGGGTTTTTGGGGAGGTGGGGAGAAGATCTCATGTATTATATTCATGACAATAAAGTATTGGTAAAAAAATTGAAAGGTTTATTTTACAACTGGTTTTCAGTTTTAGCATTCTGCTTTCACAGAAACCAGTTCTTCTTGATTATCAGGGACAAGTAAGCAAAGACTATCCCTAACTGATCTGTCATTCTGGCACCTACATCCTCTTTGGCAGTAGTATAGTGCAAATAAAGAGTGGGCAAGCTTAATTCTTTTTGATGTATTACAGTAAACTGTAATTTCCAAATGACAGGTGAATAAATTTTACGTACTTGCTTTTATCTTCAACTATGTCTCAACTATGATTCAGGAAAGTAAAAAGGAAAATATTCTCAAAAGATCATCTTACTAAATTTACTCTTTAGCTCTTACAAGAAACATATGTTTATTAAAAAGGTGGAGCTTCATGGGCATGGCAAGGCAATTAAGAAAGACTGCAGACAATAATTATCACAGGAACCCCTGGATTTAAGGAGTTGCCTTTAGTGCTATGCTACTGGTTCTGTGAGTCAAGAAGTGCAATTCTTCACATCACTCTTTGTTGTTGAATTTATGGTGTGCACCTCTTTCCCGTAACTCTTCTCTTTCCCTCCTCCTATTGCAACACTCAGCAGTCTCCAACCTCTGCTTTCTGAGGGTGCTCTGTTGGCCTTCATAATGCATAATCTCCCTCCAAAGCATCCTACCTGACCCACTCAATTTCTTCTTAAGATAAAATAACACACTAACCAAGATCAATCAGTGAAAAGAACACATACTATCTGTTGCGGGTGAATATGTTGCTACTTGATCCAAATTACATGCACCCTGCCCTTTTGTATGACAAAATACTGATTTTGGTAGAAGGAATGAATAGAAGGTCATCTGCCATGCATTTAAAGTTAGTTCACCAACATAACATTTAACTTAACATATTGAGAGTTAGGACCTGTAATTTCTCTCTGTGACCTCTCAGAAAGCCCACTCTCCGTATAATTTATAATTTGACTTTTATTTCCATTCTGTTATAAGAAAACATAGAGGGATTGTGTAGATGGAGCCTTAAAAAGTATTTTACAGAATGTTTAACTGTCCACAGCAGTACAACAAATGTGTATGGTAAGTACAACAATTTTAATTAATCCTATTTCTTAAAAACAGAAAACACCTAATATTTCTCTTGTGCTACTGGAAAACCAATGCCAAAAGTGCTAACACAGCTGTCCTTCCTGCTCTTCTGTGATCCAGTCTATCTGCCTTCAGCAGTAAGACCTGGTCCATCTCACCTGCCTTTGGATTTTTAGGTAAAATTCTAAGTGCATGGTGGTGTACAGTGGCACTGAAATGCCTCTGTAGTCAACAAAGAAACGTATTTGCAAAGGGTGACCCAGAACTTCAGTAGGCATCTCCCTTTGTGTGGATTATAGAGGGATGTGCAAACACTTGGCTTCTAGCCTACATAATTCAGTTAAGTCTCTAAAATTAGGTGGAATGGATCCTTGATGGAATCTTATACCTCCTACCAGTGGAGGCACATGGCAGTTTTCTGGCTCAAAAGGTCTTGGTGAGAACAGCTAGCAAAACATGCAATGGACAAATGAAATGGGAGTATTAGCAATCCTCCTTTGTCTAACTATTCCCTCAATTCCCTATATTACCTGCAAGACCCACAAAAGTCAAATACTGTAGGTTGTTGTGTTTCTTGAGTTTTTTGTTTGTTTGTTTGTTTGTGTTTTTTTTTGTTTGTTTTTTGTTTTTTTTTAATTCATTGGAAGAAAAAAAATAAATCTGTATTTGCCTTTTTCTCAACTGCATTTCACTGGTTATCTAGAGTTTTGATTTTGCTACACTCTGGAAGGTCATAAGACCAGGAAACCTTAGCTTGACATTAGCAATAATTCTTGACACTGCATATAGACATTACTTAAAAGAAGGATGATAGAATTTTATCAAAATGTGACTTTTTCTGCAAGTAGTGAAGAAGTGAAAATGTAACACATTCAGGTAATACAGAAAAGTGCAAATACAGGGTATAGCTAAAGTTGTTCCAAAAGATTCTGACTTGCTGAAACAGAAGAGCTGTATAAAAAGAACGTGACTGAACAGTGAGAACAAATAAATCAAACAGTGAGAACAAATAAATCATGAATAGTTAAACAAAAAGGGTGGTGCAGGTTTAATTGTGAGTAATTTCAAATGGTACTGAGAAGTACATGATGGGTGCTGTAGGAAAATATTCATGACGCTAGGAATAGTTCTCTTAACTTGGTTATTCAAAGTTGTTGGATGTGTGCAGCCACTGAGAGGTCAGAATGTTTTGCTTCTTTAAAATCCAGATTGTCTGCTTCAGGTCAGAGTAATATGCTCTAGTTTTAGCAACCAAGCTAACTAATTTAGATTAGTTAGGCTAAGTGAGAATCAGTAAGAACAGATGTTCTCCATAGCTAGTGAACAGAAATAGGCATCTGCAGTGAACAGAACAACTCATCCCGAGGCATTTAAGGATCCTTGACAATGTCATTAATGACCTGGATGATGCAGCACAGCGTACCCTCAGCAAAACTGCAGATGACACTGAGCTGGGAGAAGTTACTGACACATCAGAGGCTTGTACTGCCATCCAGAGACACATCAGCTGGAGAAATGGGCTGACAGGGACCTCATGTTGTTCATCAATGAGAAGGGTAAACCCCTGCACCTCGGGAGGAACAATCCTAGACACCAGAACATGCTGGGAGTCACCTGGCTGGAATCAGCACTGCAATAAAAGTCCCAGGGATCCCTGTGGACACCAAGTTGGACATGAAAACACAGTGCGCCCTTTTGGCAAAGGTGAATGGTGTCCTCAGCTGCATTAGGAGGGGTGTTGCCTGCAGGTCGAGGGAAGTGATCCTTTCCCTCCTCCCAGTACTGGTGAAGCCACACCTGGAGTGCTGTGTCTCGTTCTGGGCTCCTCAGTACGAAAGAGATATGGACATGCTGGAGAGAGTCCAGCAAAGGACCACAAAGACTACGAAGAGAATGAATCAACTGAAATGAGGAGAGGCTGAGACAGCTAGGGTTGTTCAACCTGGAGAATAAAAGGCTCAGGGGAGGGGGTGTTATTAATGTATACAAATGCCTGAAGGGATGGTGTAAAAAAAAAAAATTGAGCAAGACTCTATTTGCCCAGCAAAAGGGTCAGAGGCTATGGGAAAAAATAAACACAGGATGTTTCCTCTGAATATGAGGAAACACTTTTTCACTGTGAGAGTAACTGAGCACTGGCACAGGTTGCCCAAGGAGGTTGTGGAATCTCCCTCCTTGAAGATATTCAAAAGCCATCTGGATGTGGTCCTGGACAACTATATCTAAGTGGCCTGGCTTGAGCAGAGCGGTTTGACCATATTATTTCCAGAGGTCCCTTCCAAACTCAGACATTTTGTGGTTCTCTGAATTAAGCTTACGTATTCCACATTCAACAAAAGCTTATTTCTCTCACTTAAGTAAGAACAGAAAACATGGTGAATATCCAGGTTCACAGAGGCTCAGTTTCCAGACAAACGAAGTTAAGTTACTTGACTTTAATGATTTTCACTCACAGTTACCCAAATACAGGTTTAACTGCTTAACTAGCCAGCTTTTGGACATACAGGCATAGGCGAGCCCTTAAGATGACTTCTGCATTTCATAAACTTAATTTTCACTTCAGTAAACTGTGAACAAGGTCCAAACTAGATGTGAAGATTGTAAAACTTCCTATTCCATAAATATAAGTTCGGTTATATTTTCTGATCTATTATATTTCAGCATAATCATTGTCAACAAAAACTATGTCATAATTATAACATCATCTTTCAAAATTTTTAAACTTTACCTTATTCTTTGTAAGTGTTATTCCTGTAGCTATTTAGTTTGTAGGTGGAATTTCAAGTTCCTTGAAGTAGCTTTAAAAACAAAAGCACAGAGAAGTTAGTAACATAAAGTGTAATTTTGCACTGGATTCTTTTCCAAAGGTATAAATATAACAAAATATTTACTTGAAACTACTCAGTAAACTGACATTACTTAAAGCTTTGTAAATACCAAACTAAGGCAAAATTACTGTGTAAGTTTCCTGAATTTTTAAAGTGCTTCCTTACTATGTTCATGCACATAGGATCAGCTAGTGTAAAGAATCGTAATTCCTCAGCTGAAAGTTACGATTCCCATTGATGACCCTCCTCAGCTGAAATCCAGTCACTGTCATTGAGAAAAAGAATCATTCAGGCTGGAAGTGATCCTGGGAGGTCTTAAGCCCAACCTGTTCAAAGCAGAGTCAACAGTGAATTCAGATCAAGTTGCTGAGGGATTTGCCCACAGCAAATCCATGCTGACTGTTCTGAATTACCTCATTTTTCTCCGTGCACCCAAAAGCGCTTGCAAGCAGACTTGTTTAATGATTTTCTTAGGGAATAGCCTGAAGTTCTCTGTACTGTGTTTCTTTCTACTTTTGAGTACAGTACAATTGCTTTTCTCCAGTCATCAGGAGCCTCCCTGCCCCAATCTCTATGACTATTCAAAGATAATAAAGCTACCATCCTCTCCATCCTTGGAGGTGTCCTGTTTTGTCCCATGGATTTTGATGGATCAAGATTTTTACTCCTCCTTAAACTCTCACCCTAGGCACAAAGGCACAAACCCAGACGAAGGCCCCAGCAATTAACACTTCCCAACTGTGCACGCAGTAAGTGGAAATTGAAGTGGGGCAACTTCCTGTGTCACTCATACATTATCATAAAAAGACATCTAACTATGTAATAGAGATTGGGTTCTTAAGGAAGTGTTCTGTTAGAAACTTATACTGAGAGTGATCTAATTTTATTCAGTTTGACTGTATTTAACTTATTTATTTAACTTATTTAACTTTATTTATACAGCTTAACTGTATAAAAGTGTAGTCATGACAGTTTAAACAACCTCATCACAGGGTCAGAAAGATAGAATAAAAAGGAATAAAAGTGTAGCTATTGCTACAAAGAAAAGCCAGAGATATTCATCTCTCACTCAGTCTAAGCTGACACAGAATAACCTACTTAACTGGACACCAGCACCCTCGGACAGTTTTACAACTCATGGAGACAGACATCTGCAATAAACAAGCGCTAACTCTAACCTAGAACCAACAAATAGTCTTTTGGATGTTCTTGTTGACCACAGAAGCAGTATGGTGGTGACAGCCTTCGAAACAATCCATTATTTGATAAACGTTGATTTCAACAGCAGTTTCAGCTTAACAACAGTCATAAGTGACGCAAAACCAGATGCGTACAATATGGAGAGTAAAGCATACAGTGAAGCTGGGACCTGTTTCAGACAGCATTGCCAGCCAAATAAATGCATGTCAGACTGCATCCTTGGCTTAATAAGATTTAGATACCTAAAGTCAGACCCAACACATCCCATCTCTTTTGTGTACACAAGGTAATCCTCTAAGTTCATATGTATAAACTATTTGAAGCTGTATTAAAAAAAAAAGACATATCAAAAATATTTTCTGATATTTCTTTGCATGTTATGTGTAGATAATCAACTTGTGACAGGTTTACTACAGCTAATGGTAAGTGATTTTCTAATATAGATTTACGAAGTTGGAGCCAAAGATACGATAATTCCAAGGTAGGGACCAAATTCATAGTTATGGGATAATACTTGAAGATCCATAATTTTTGGATGAGAATGTTGGCTTAAATCATTTCCTGGTTTATCTATTTTCACTTTGAGGGAAATTAATCATTCATTTCAGCGAATTTTACTCTAAATCTAACATTAGGAAGACTTAGTTTGGATGAAATCAATATTTATTCTTTGTGGAAGAAATAAAAAATAATGTTTTATAAATTCTGAGTTCATAAAAAAATATTTCAAGTGTGTTGAGTTTTCTTTATGAAGCAATTCCTAGCTTATCAGTTTTGTCTCTGAAACATTTACACTCTACTAGATGTTCTGAAGTAGCTTAATGATTCACTAAATAAATCATTCATTACTATTTAATATCATAACAGATGAAAAGAAAGCAGATGGTATCACCCACAGATTTTCCACTTTGTTAAAAATTATCACGATAGTATCAACATAGAAAAGGAAGCAATATATGTTTCTGGGGTTTGCAAAGTGAAGAGCTGAAAAGGACCTCTGGTTTTGCTCGTGATGCTGCAGCTGTTGATGATGGAATCTTCTTCCTGTTACAAATGATCTGGCCTGAGAATTTGCACTCTAGTGTCATTCACAGAAATGTTAATCAATCCCACTTGGATTTTTTAATGTCAGTGTGGTACCAAGACACTGTCTTGGAACATGTTTATGCTCAGAAATTAAATCAGTAGGTGATCAATGTTTAATGTTTACACTGTAAACACCTCAAGATACTTCAAAACCAAATTACATTTGTATTATCAGATTACTGCAGAAAAACTCTTGGACCAGCTTCTTATGCACAGCAATACATGTTAGGACATTGATTTCAGTGGCCACCCATTGAAACGGGAATGTAAATGAATTAAGAATCTAAATCTTAATGGAAGATTGGGGAGGGGATGCTCTTTTGACATTTTTATCAGACTTTCCTCCTTCTGTTTTTTTCTGGATTCATTAAGGGTGGTATTTCCACAGGAAGCATCAGAAATATGATAAGAAATCCTGTTTTCACAGAAGAGTATTTGTTTTATTGTACTAGTGCATCATTTGTTTTATAATTTGACTAAAAAATATGTGTTTAAAAACTAGTATTAGCTATTTCAAAGTACTAAGAAACTGAGCTTAAATCAGGGTTCTATTGAATCTAATTTATTCAAATAAGGGAAAATCAACTTTTCCTGGCTATCCTAAAATCTGGACAAAGAAAAAAAGCTCTAGTCAGACACTATGAAAACTGAGAACAAGAGAAAACAAAGGGTGAATAGTAAAATTTCATATGGCTACATGCACAGTTTGAGTAGTTCAGAATCATATTTACTCAATGATTCTTTTTATAAATAGACACGGTTTCAGTAAAGCATGTGAAACTTCTTTGTGGCAATGTGTATAATAGTCATATAATTGGACACATTTGTGCAAAACAAATTAACATTTGGATCATGTGACAGAGACATAGATCTGAAAAAAAATCACAGGAATAAATATGTACAAGGAAAACAGAAGTTGTAAATGAATACAGTTTTTTTTTATTCCTGGAAGAATTTTTATTACTTTGATGGCAATGAAGAATTCTGCACATTCTGATGGAATTTATTCCATATGAGGGATTTTTGTTTTTCTTTAAGTTCTTTCCTCAGTTGTGTTGTGCCTAGACAAGTAAATCACCTAAAACACTATCACAAATAAATAAGACACAAACATAGGCAATAGTTGAAAACCTGTCCTTAGATTTACTCCTGATAGCTATGTAGAGAATACTATATATTAGATAAGCCCAGTAATGCTTGGAAAGGCAAGTAATTGCTCACCTTGCAGTAATCAGTTCTGCGGGATGCAGGATTTACAAAGATTCCACTCTACTGTGCATCTGTATCCTAGGTATGAGAAATGTAATTCTTTTCTAATAAGCTGGTAAGAGGCATGACAACTTTATGAGCTCCCCATTTTACTCGGTAATAAAGACACCTCATTGTCAGGACTCTAAATTAGTCAAGACAGAAGACATGCTTGAGAAGCTTAGCTACAACAATATGAACAGCATTCTTTCTTTTTTAACATGGTAGAAACTTAGTAAGTTGCACAAGTGTCCTATCTGTGGAGATCAACAAGAAGCCTGTAGTATCAACAGAAGGAGTTATCTATCAATTTTTTTATCCAAGTAAAGTATTACAAAATAGCACAACATGGTATCAAACTACAGATTGAACACAACTGCAGAGATTTTGCAAGTTCAGTCCATATAAATTGTCATGCATTCTAAGATATTCTTCATTATTAAAATGAGTTATGACCACCTACCACTTGAAACCCGGTCAGATTCTTTGAATGTACCCATTATTCTGAAAATGTTAAAAACATTTCCGTGGAAATGTATTTGTCAGCCTTATTCAGACCTCTCCAAGAAGAAAATCAGTGTAAATATATCGAGGATGCAAATTTGTGCTTTGGTTTGAGGAGGAGGTCTAGGAAAAGAGACACAGGAGGGGATACATTAATTTGAGGATAAACCAGTTCAGTGGAGAACCTAAGTTGAATTCTTTCAAAGAAACCTGTCTAGAAGGAGCCAGTATGAGCTCAGGAATTACTTTACTCTCTAGTAACGAAGTCACAAAGAAAGAAATTTTAAAAAAAAAGTGACAAACAAAACGTGAAAACACAAAGATAATTTTCCATCCTTTAAGTAATCTTAATAAATAGACCTTGCCCTACTACAGAATGAAAGGTGGTGCTCTATTTCTTGCTGTAGAGTATCTACACCAGAGGCTGTATAAATTGTTTTTATGCTAGTGTAAGGATAGGGGAGTTGGAGAGCTTAGAACCAGTCCAAAGGATTAAAAGAGAATACAGAAATAATAATTTCATGTTATAAAATCACATAATGAAAATTATTTCTGAAGGAAAATTTTTTTTAAAAAAGCTGCAATGTTTGGATTATCTGGGATAATAAGTAGCTGCGTCTTTTAAATTTGTAAAGTTCCTGGATTGTGGCACTGATGAACACTTTCAAATGTGATTCTTTCTTCTTTAGGAACAAAGGTTATTTGTACTATGAAAGATACTATATGCCAACTGTATCTATTTTACACACAGTTACATAAAATGAAGCAGGGACCATTTTCCGGTTCTGAGGTCAGCATTTCAGCTTCAGCTGCTACAGATCTAAACTTCTTATTGAAGTTTATAGAACTCCACCATATACAAGGTTACATTATCTAAACATCTAATTGAGTCACATATATGAGGTGGTACACTGAAAACTGTGTCCATCACCGACAGGGAAGATTGAGCTCATTTTACATCAGAGACTAAAGAGGATACAGTGGAAACTGGTTTTTTATATCCTACGCAGACAGTTGTGCAGGCACTACTCAGTTTTTTACTAATAATCTATTTAACATTATGTGTAATCTCTTAATCTGAGTGGTTTTGAAACCTGAGTTTCCAGTTACAAGGATACTTCCCCAGGCGTCTCCTTGGAATGATAACGTAGTGGGACAATGCTTATACTTTCTTTTGGGCCTTTTGCTGGAAGAAGTGCAAAGCTGACAGAGAGGCATAACCCAAAAGATACTGACTTTCCAGTTCAAAGAGAAGAAAGCTCCCAAGGAAGGCAGAGCCCCAGATCTGCTGAAGGGAACTTCATGTGCAGTCCTGATTTAAGTTCTTATTCAATCAAACTTTTTTAGTCATTGTTTCACTGCTCAGCTCTAGGCTGTTTTTTACCCAGTATAGGAGAACACTTGCCACTGCTGGGGGCAAATATGTACAGGGGTACTTGCCTCAGAGAAAAACAGAGACAAAGAAGTACCTCATTTATACCTTCCAAGACAGAGTTTGTCAGAAGATATCTTTTGTCTGTAGAAAGACAGAGCTCACAGGTAATCCAAACCACACTGTTGTAATCACTAGAGGTAATAGCAGACAGAAAATAACACAAAATCTGTCAGTGGAGCAGACCATTTCTATGACTACACAGGGGAAAAAAAAGAAGACTAGACAGAAGTATCTGTTCCACCATGCAGTATTTGTGCTGAGGACAAAAATGGATGCTGACACAAAATTCTGTTCTGGGAGGTCACAGATCTGAGAGCAGAAGGCAGAGTAAACAGAAATGTTTATCAGAGTGTCTTGGATCACCAGTGGGTTAAAATAGGATTATATCAGTTGTTCTAAAGAAACATTTAACCAGAAGCTTATAAGGGAAAAAAAAAAAAAAAAAAAAAGAGCTATGAGGTAAGATATCTTCCTTATAATTTCACTTGCCTCTGCAAATAATATAAAGATACAGGTTAGATAGCCAAGTTATTGTGATAACAGCTCTCACAGATAATGTTGGGTGCAAGGAATGCTGTCATGAACAGGGAAAATATGAGGAATCTTTAAAGATTAGAAAAGAAATAAAAGTGGAAATATGAAACTGTAGTAATATCTGTTGGGCTCTTCTGTTAAACAGCGGAGAAAAACTCCATGAAACAAGAAATTATTTGTGTAAACTTTATCTATGCTCAACACTGAAGTTAAAACCTGAAGTTAAGACTATCCTGCTTTCCTCACACCTACATCAAACCCAAATAGCTTGCAAGTTATTTATAAAGAATTTAAATATAACATTGATGTGTCTACCTGAAGCTGGAAACTGCAAGTGATTGAACTGTGTGGATATTAATAAAAACACAATATGTATCCAAGGAAATAAGTCAAAGCTGTGTGTCTTGATGAGCCTTTGTTTTTAAACACGGAAACCTTTGAAAGGCAATGTGTGTATGTCACAGTGAGACTGACAGGTCTTATCAAATATAACATTAGCGCTGTTCAAACATTGTAACTTAGTTATTACTCATCAGGAAAAAAGCGTGATACTATACTGCATCATATTACTATAAACAGGAAGATATAAACAATGTAAGAAAAAAATGAAAATAAATGGAAGTTGATGAAGGTCTATGTAGAATATATTGTATTAATGCATCCTTAAAAGCTATCTTCTATTTACTCAATAAAAATAAAAAATAAAAGGTGTAGAATGGACAATCCTACAGCCCAGAAATGCCAAAGTTGTGTTTTCCTATGCAATTATAGCTGGTCCCTTGTGCTTACATATTATGACAGTATAATTGCTTGATCACCTACTAATTTTCAAACGATACATTAGAATATCTTGCAATAACTTTTACAGCCCTTATGAGACGCATTTTGGAAGGCATGATTTTCCTTGTGACTTCCTTAATTCACCGGGTGTCTTGGTAAATATATGTTATTCATAGACTTTCACATACAAAAAACTTGTGCATTTATAAAAAGATTTCTGAAAAAATGTGTATTTTATCACAAAAATTATATTTAATGGTGAAAGTGAAGACAAATTTGTCACATTACAGAAGTGTGCAAACAGCTTCAGTGAAGCTCAGTTTTCATTACCAACTTCCCAACTTCTCTCTCTCTAAATGTCCTCTTCACTGCAGTCCTAGGAAGACTGATTAGATAATGCCAAACAAATCCATTCAAGAACTTCAGCCGAGGATGCATGTGCTGAAGAGATTTTCAAAATATCTTCCGATGAAACAACCTTTCCATGGACAACTGTAAACCACCCTGGTTTTTTGGGGTCTTCCCTTCACCTAGATGGAGGAGTAATTTACAAAGCAATGACTTAGCATTCACCCAGTGAATGTATCTTGGCCAGCAGCCAAAAAACAATATTAGAAGTTAGTTGACAGGCAGGTAATCTAGTGTCTGTGAGAGGGAAACAGGATTGTGCTGAGCTTCTTATTTAACCAGCTCCTAGGGAGTGCCACTAATGATAGGAATTCCACCCTAGGAATGTCACAAATGATACAGAAACAGGAACTCTGAAGTCAGTGAAGCAGTTCACCTCAGAGGAAAAAAAAAAAAACAAGGGAGCTTGCAGTCTCTTCCTGAGACTGCACAGGACTGCAAGAGTCAGCACAATGATGATTCCATAACACATGCTCCCCAGCAGAAGCCAGAATGACTACTCCTGGCACAGAAATCTTGACAGAGATGAAGTTCCTGGAGGGGGTCTTAATCATCCAGGTCCCAGGCTCCTGAGAGTGCCTGCTACTTCTCCCCAAGACTCCTTTGGAAGTGATGGTGTCCTCATATGTAGGAGGTGTGCTCTGCTTGAATCATTGAGCGACCAGGTGAAGGTGCCAAGACTGCACAGTGTTGGAGGAAGTGAATGGGAGGAAATCTGCAGGTTCTTCATGAAGGTTTGTCAGAGGTCAGCCAGATGCTACGCAGTGAGTGGTGGCTGAATACACTTGTGACTTGCACCAACATAAAGAATGCTCTCTCTAGTACTGCACATGTGGAACTGAAGGACACTTGCTACAGGTGAATAAGAACATCAGGCTGTGCAACAAGAGCATAGGGAAGCTTTAATAAGCATCTACTATAGACTGCCTCAACAAGAACAGGACACGAACAAAGCTTTCTGTGAACAACAGAAAGAAGCCTCATGATTGCAGACCCAGGTTCTTGTGGAGGGGTGTGTTTTAATCTCCTCAATATCTGCTGGAAAGGTAGCATGGTCATTTATAAGTGAGTTTTCTGGAACCCACTGAGGTCTTTCAACACAAGGGATACATGAGATCAGCTACAAAAGCTAATCTGCTGAGTCTTCTAACAAGTAAGGAAAAACTGACTAGTGACATAAATACCAATGGTAGCTTTGGCTGCAGTGACCATGTGATGATGAGAACTTAAGATCCTGAGAGAATCAATGCAGGTAAATATCAACATAAAGACCTTTGATCTCAAAGCAGCTTTTGGCTTGTTCAGGGATTTGCTTGGCAGGAGGTCATCAGAGGCTGCCCTGAAGAACAAAAAGAGATCAGGAAATCTGACTGATCTTCAAAGATATCTTCCTTAAAATGCAAGAATGGCTTCTCTATTGTACTAGAACTTTAGCAGATAAACTAGAAGGTCAGTCTGAGTTAACAGGGAGCTCCTGATCGATCTCAATGCAAAATAGCAGGTGTACAGAAGGTGGAAGTAAGGACAAGCTATCTGGAGTAAGGACAAACTATACAGAAGAATTACAGAGACACTGATCAAATGTGCAGGGAAGGAACTGGGAAAGCAAAAGCTCAGTTGGGATTCAAACTGGCAAAGGATCTGCAGGGTCACAAGAGATTTTACTGGTAAAACAAAAGGAAGAGTAAGAAATATGTGGACTTGTTCTGAATCAATTGAAGGTTTAGTGACAAAGGATGTAGAAAATGCTGAAGTTCTTAGTGCTTTCTTTGTCTCAGTCTTTGCTGGCAAGGTACCTGGTCCCTCCCAGGTCCCTGGGCCCAGTGGCAGAGTTTGTGAGAGTCAAGTGCTACCCATGCAAGAGGAAGAGCAAGCTGATGATAATTTAAACAAGTTGGGCATATGCATGCATCCAGTTCTGCTGAGGGAGCTGGCCCTTGTCATTACAGGACTGCTCAGTATCATCTTTGAATGGTCTTGGTGATCAAGGAAAACCCCTGGTGACTGGAAAAATGCAAATATCTCAATAATTTTCAGGAAGGTTGAGAACGAAGATTGTAGGAACAACAGGCCAGTCAGCCTTACACCAGTCCCCAGAAAAACTGTAGACCAAGTCCTCCTGGAAATAATTTCTGGCACACGAAGGAGATGAACATGTTTAGGAAAACACAATGCGGTTTTTCAAAGCAAGACGTCTGACTAACCTGATTTCCTTCTGTGAATAAGGGGGAGAACAATGGCTGCTGTTCATCTCGGTTCTAGCAGAGCTTTTGACAGGTCTCCCATAATGGTAGTACAGAGGAAACAGAGGTACTGGATGGGTGGATTACAAAGTGCATGCAGAGCTGGCTGTGGTCAGCACCTCAAAGTCCACATGGCAGCTGATTAATAGGGGCAATTGTCAAAGGTATCCAGATACCTGGGCTGATCATAAGAAAGCAGTGAAAGCCAACTGTTCCAGAAGTGATGCGGAGCCAGGAGCAGAGTACAGCATCACAGACAGCAGGGCAGGAGCATGGGTAGTAAGAACCTGGTCCACCAGACCTAAACGAGGCAAGTGGGGTCTGGCTGTGGTACCCAGCATCAGACACTGTGCAGGGCACAGGTCAGGGTCCAAGGCTGGATCAGCAGGACCCATGATCAGGCGTGGGTATGGCTGCAGTGCAATAGGAGCTGTAGCTCAGGTGGATGACAGACAGTTGAGCTGCAGCTTGAAGGAGCTCTCAAGAGAAAGGAGGTTTTGTTACTGAGGCCTTGTCGCAATGTAGCACAGCAGTACAGCCTCTGCTTAAAAACAGTTCCCAGAGCGCAGGTCTGTAGAAAAGGATCTAGGTTTAGGATGAGAAGATGACTGTAAATAAGCAGTGCAGTTCTGTAGCAATGGAAGCTTGATCACAAATCAGGATGTATTAGAGAGAATACAAAGAGTGAGTTAGTTGAAGTGCTTATTCTTCTCTAGCTGGCACTTGCAAGAGTGCATTTGGAGAATTGTGTCAAGTCTGGGGGTATAACAAACACATTGACAAACTGGTAGAGTCTATCACAGGCTACCAAGACAATTAGAGAACAAGAGCACGTGATGTACAGATAGAGGCTGAGAGCACTGGGATTGTTCATTTGTCATAAAAGAAGGCTGGGGGATAGCTAATTGCTATCTTAACCATACAGTCGGCAGAAACAAAATAGATGGAGCCAGGTTTCTTGGATATACACAGTGAAAATAGGAGAGGCAATGAACAAAAGTTGTAGGAGGGAAAATTTCTGATAGGTACAAGGAGGAAAAAAGTCACCCTGAGTAAGGCCAAAACAAAAAAACTTGACTAACCACCTAAGTTAGTCACAGTGTTGAGGACCGGACGGGTCCGAGAAGGCAGAATTAGACCAGGTCAACTTCCAAGGACCCTGACAGCCTAAATCTATGTCATGCATCTCATTTTCAGCTCCACTTTTAGGGATATCTTAGAAAGTATTTTGAAAACAAGACTTAGAAACATGGTATGTATGTAACTTCTATTATAAGATTATAATAAACCTGTATATTCTGTTTACTGTAACAAAGAATAGATATTGGTGGCTCAGGGTTCACATGGAAAATGGTGCCATGTCTGCTTCTGCAGGGGTGACCAAGGTTTGATACTATATAATAATGCCATTAATGATCTGGATGATGGAATACAGTGTGCGCTTATTAAATCTGCAAACAACACTAGGCTGGAAGCAACTGTGTGTACATTGGAGTACAAGATTAGAATTCAAAATGATCCTGACAAACTGCAGGAATGGTCTGAGAAAAACAGGATGTTATTTAACAGACACGAGTGTGGGGCATTATTTTTAGTAAATATACTAAGTTGCACAAATACAGGATGAGGCTCATCCAGCTTGTTTGTACTTTTGCAGAACACAATCCAGGGGCAACAGAGGATCAAAAGCTGAGTCAGAGTCAATGATGTCATGTTGAAACAACAAAAGCAAACAACACTGGCATTTTTTTCTTTAAAAGGTGTAGTCTGCAAGACACAAAATAATCTTTCTGCTCTACACAGTACTGTAAGGTCTCAAATGTAGTAACCAGTCTAGCTTTAAGCACTCTCTCAGGAAAGATGTTGAGCAAGTAACTCAAGATCATGACCTTAGACCTTTTGGGATTCTGATGACAGGGTAATTTTGACTTACTTACTTGGATCAACTATAAACATCCAGAAGTATGTCCTTTTCCCTGTTTTGTACCACATCCCTTCTTTCACAGACATAGATTGAAATCATTAAGATAATATCAATAAATATCCAGAAAGGTAATCCTAAAGTAAGGAAAAATAAACAATGGTTGAAAATTGAGGAAGAAGTGTTTCATAGCTCTTTCTTCTCTAGGTGATAGATGGTTACTTTGTTTGTTTGTTTGTTTGTTTGGCAGTGATGTCAGAAAAGAACTATCCCAAATTACACCTTCTCATTTTAGTGCGAGCAAACAAGCAACTAAGTAAATCCCTTTGAAAAAATCCTTCATGCATTTTCATTCATGAAACTTCTCTGAAGTCAATTTTTTTGCAGGAATATAATAAACATGTTTACTGGGTGTTTGTTGGTTTTGCTGGGGTTTTTTTTAACTATTTCCAACATAGGAAGATAAAAATAGAATCATTGAATCATAGAAAACCCAGGCTGGAAGCAGTGTCCAAAGATCATGTGGTCTGACCGTTCATGGGAAAGAGAGCCCAGATGAGATTATCTAGCACCCTGCCCGATTGTATCTTGAAAACCTCTCGTGATGGAGATTCTACACATCCCTGGGGAAGTTGTTTCAACTAATGAGTGTTCCCAATGTAAAAAAATTCTTTCTTATGGCAACTTTCCCAGTACAGGTTGTGCCCCCCACCCCTTGTCTTCTCCATGTGGTTCTTGTGAAGGGAGTTTCTGTCTTCCTTGTAGATGCTCTTAAGGTACTGGAATACTGTGATGAGATCCCCCTTGAGCCTTCTCTT
The DNA here is from genome assembly GCA_013399855.1 of Oxyruncus cristatus. NCBI lineage: Eukaryota > Metazoa > Chordata > Aves > Passeriformes > Cotingidae > Oxyruncus > Oxyruncus cristatus. Next base: position 2,857,538 of record VXAY01007014.1, read on the forward strand.
CTTCACAGAGAAAAGATGTAACTCCTTCAGCCTTTAGGCTGTTAGGTCTGTTTCTTCAACAAGTATATATAGCTCATAGCAACAATTAGTTCATTGCAATATGGAATTGTTTCCACCAAAAGGTAATTTCCATCACAAGTTATTGTCTAGAAACACACTACAAGAGAAATATCAAAAGTAGCAATAATTGACTCATACATACCAAACTTAAAACAATGCTTGCTTTTCTATAATTTTTAAGATACCTGAACTAATTTTGTAAGAGCTACATATTTTTAACCCTAATTAGAGCTTGGAATTTCTAAGAAAAAATATTTTATGCTAAAAAGGGCTCATGGAAATCTAAGTTGTAAAAAGTGTCTTGGACTAACAATGGCAGCGTGGACTGACTTTGTGATTTGGCCACACTGTGATGAACATCAAAGGATAATTCTTAAAGTTAGCTGGCAGCTTGACATGCTGTATGAAAACAGAGTGCTTAATAAAGAGTAGAAAATATCAGGGGAGGAGAGAATAACATGATTTTTTAAAGATCCTTACTGCTGTCTAAAAAATAGATCTTTATTGGCTCTCATGTTACTACATTCCCATTATGCAAGAGCCAACAATATAGATTGAAGCATCTACAGATCAAGCAGTTGAGATATCAATAACAATGAAACAAAAAAATCAGTTATGGAGAGAACCAACAAAGAGGTCAATATTAATAATTGACCATTGTAATAATTGATCTAATAATAACTTCAATACTGAAAATCATTGTATTAATTTCAGTACTAAAAAGGCTGCCATGGTTAAGTTTGCAAAGTATAAAAAAGATGAGAATAAAACATCAAAATGGATTAAGCAGCTTAAACTCATGGTTTTAAAAAAAAATTTGTGAAACAATTATGGAATAAACTCTTTCAAAGCCAAGAACCTAAGCAATGCATTACCATAAAAAATTGTTCTATATGTTTTCTGTAATAATATGTCTTGCTATTTACATCTATGCAGTTTTTACTATCATTATACTGTAAAAAAAGCAATTAAGAAAAAAAAGACAAATGGAATATATACCTTTATTTAAAAGTAAAGGTTATATTTTATGTGGATCTGGTTATTGTTTAACTACTTCTCAGACTATTATCTCTTTTTACTCTAAAAGCTTACATTTAATGAATTCTTCTCAGTAAAATTTACAACCATGAGAACAAACATAATGTCTATTTTATTTTTACTGCTCTGAGTGTAAAAAACAGAGAGAAATTTAATTTTGATTAATATAAATTCCTGATATATAGTAACTATATATTTTTTAAAATGGCAACTGAATTCTTTGGATAACCTATTGCAATGAAAATCAAAATAACTTGCTGAAGTCATACTCACTTCATCTGCTCCACTGTGATTGAAACGTTTATAGTCTCACTTGGAAGGTCTGTTACAGTGTTTCTGAAATTGCCCAAGGTATAACAAAACTTGCCTCTGGAAATACTTACAAGGCTTTTTTTTTTTTTTAATATTTATCTTTTTCAAGGCCAAACTAAGAAGCTATAGAAGAAGCATGTAAAAATTATTTACAGTTAGAGTAGCAAAAAAATTCTAACAATTTTTTTTTTTACTCTGCTTTAATGCACCCTGTCATGTGGAAGGGTGTCATTAGAGGTGGACTTGTGCCAACCACATGAAATTGAACAAGGCCAAGTGCAAGGTCCTGCACCTGGGTCAGGGCAATCCCAAGCACAAACACAGGCTGAACAGAGAAAGGATTGAGAGCAGCCCTGCAGAGAAGGACTTGAACCAGCAATCTACGCTTGCAGCCCAGAAAGCCAATCATGTCCATAGCTGCATCAAAAGCAGCATGGCCAGTGATTCTTCCCCTCCACTCAGCTCTGCTGAGACCACACCTGCCATACTGTGCCCACCTTTGGTGCCCCAAACATAAGGAGGATGTAGACCTGTTGAAGCAAGACCAAAGGAGGCCCATGATGATGATTGTATGACTGGAGCACCTCTCCTTATGACAACAGGCTGAGAGAGTTGGGGTCATTCAGCCTGGAGAAGAGAAAGCTCCAGGGAGAGCTCCTTATAGCACCTTCCAAAACCTAAAGGGGGCCTGCAAGAAAGACAGAGAGAGACTTTTTATAAGGGCATGTATGATAGAACAGGGGGGAAGAGCTTTAAACAGAGTAGGTTTAGATTAGATATTAGGAAGGAAATCTTTATTGTGAGGGTGGTGAGACACTAAAATGGGTTGCCCAGAGAAGTTGTGGATGCCCCATCCCCAAAGGTGTTCAAGGCCAGGTTGGTTGGGGCTTTGAGTAGTCAGGTCTAGTGGAAGGTGTTCTTGCCCATGGCAGGGCAGTTGGAACTAGATGATCCTTGTGGTCCCTTTCCAAACCGAAACCATTCCATGATTCTATTTGGTGCAACACATATGCATAGTGGGGTGAGTTTAGATGCTATGATGGCCTTTAAGTTAGTATTTCCCAGGGATTTTTTTTTGAACTTACAAGAAATCCTGGTTTTCAAGAGAGGGGCTAACAGCCCTTTCTGAGACTGGTTCAGGAACAAATCATATTATCCTTACTCATGGGAATAATCTAATTAAACACAACAGGAGTCCTCATATGGACATGGTAAAGCAAGCAGTATTTCGATGCTACAGTGGCAGACAAAAGAAAATTCTCTACTTCTTTCAAACATGATTCAGACTGGATCTACAGCATTTCACTATTAAAAAAATAAGTTTTTTTCCCCTAGGATTCAGTGTAAACATATGCCTGTACAGAGCAGTTCGTATTCACCAAAATAGTTCCACGTTTTGTAGCCAACAGTCTGTCTTCTAAAGCATATTTTTCCAGGCTTTCTTAGTTGAATGACTACATAATCTTGTTACCCCCCAAAAAATGAAGTAGTATTGCTAGAATTTATTTCAGAACTGAAATAAAAATTGAGCTAAAACTTTACACTATTTTTAGTTTTATTTTTCTTCCCTGTCTGTTTGTTTGCTGTAAACCTAGGAACATGGATACAGGTATTTTCCTTGTTGTTGGTTTTTTTTTTTTTTTTTGGTATGTTTGTGGGGTTTTTTTTGTGTTTTTGTTTTATTTTGTGTTTATTTTGGGGTTTGTTTGTTTTGGTTTGGTTTGGTTTGGGTTTTTTTGTTGTGGGTTTTTTTTTTTTTTTTTAATATTATATTTGTGACCACCTTCTGGCATTTATGGAGAATGGATTCTGAGAAAATCTGAAGAATATCACAGAAAAAAAACCCTCCTGTCAACTACTACAGTTGAGGGAAAAGTATGCTCTGGAAGCAAAGGGATTGCTTTCTCTCATTTCAGTGGGAAGCAACAGTTACAAAAGATACAGAAAGAGACAAGATCAGATCCTGTCCTCAGTCCCATTTTTGTGAAGGATAAAGGAGTGCATAGCATCCTTCTACACATGGTGTCGGCCTGTGTCAATGACTGATCTTGCATGCTGACCTGAAAATGGCTATAATTATGCAAATACTGTGATTTCCTAATGCAGAACATCTTGTTGGACAGAGATCTAACTATCCATCTCATGAATGAAATTGTCACTGAGAAATTCAGTCTTTGCAGTGAATATGTCAATATCAAGAAGAAGAGATAAACACTATTTTAAAAGGAATGAAATGAATCATGTTCTGTAGCATTTCTTATGTATGTACTTTTAAATTTCAGTCTGATGAGGTGTTAGAATGGAAGCAAACGAACACCAGAGCTGCAATTACTACAGGGCTGAGATTAATGTTTCAAATTTGTTGTTCTTTCAGAATGCCAGTGCTACAATAAAGTTCACAAGAATTGATGAATGGCTCACCTCAATGAAAGTTTGCTTATCAAAAACAAACACTGTTGATTAGAGAAGACAGCTACTACTGAACAACATTCTAGCTTATAAAAATAAAGAGAACATTATTTCATAAAAAATTATTTGTAAAACCAAAAATTAGTTTAATAACTAAAGAAACCTATTAACCATAATGTTGGGAATTCACCTTCTTTTAATTTTTTGTGTTTCTTTTTCCCCCCATGCTACATACAATGTATTATGTGACCTCAGCAGAAGAAATGTCAACCAGTTCAAACTGGAAATTATATAATAAAGGATTTCACTAATACAACTTGTAATGAAACTCATGATTTCAACTTTATCAGAAATTCAATGTGGAGGAATGCATTGATAGCTGCATATGGAACAACTGCAGTCAAGAATTACTGTAGCATTTGGGTACATGGGTAAATGACAGTCTTCCATGAATAGTAGTATGAAGTATGGAATGGATAATAACACATATCAAACCATATTTTTTTATCGTGTTTTTCTAGAGAAAGGAAGTTTATGCAGTTATGTGCTAGTGGTCCATCTGTTCCAACACAGGGATGAACAAGTCACTGACAAATTTTAAGCAAATTTAACAATGGATCTTAAAGTTTCAAAGTTATTTTGGGATTGTTAAAACTCAATAAGTCAATAGAGATCCAAATTAATATACCTACCAGTAGAAGAGCAATTATAACTTAGATTCCTACCCATTTAACAGGCAGTAGCCATGCAATGAATCAGAACAAGAAATCCAGTCAACCTATCAGCCAACATGAAGCTTTCAATCAACCACACTATTTGTAGCAACATATCTCACCATATAGATGTGGATTTTGGAACAATAAAGAGGAGAACTGTTGGGTGTTAGCTCCTAAAGGTGTTACAATTTTTAGTGACTGCTACAGAGCTCTAGGCTTAGGTTTCAGTTTTGCAAAAGAAGTCATGTATTCCTGAAAGCAGTTAAGTGAATGTGCACTCAGTTTTGGTAGTTCTGCGGTTGGACTGGTGGGAATAGAACCTTTGGCACCACCAAGAGAATACATAATTCAAGTATACCTTTATTCTGAATCATACATGACTGACTGCTTGCGTTTGGTGGCAAATTGTAAAGGAATTTATTCTAAGAAAACTTTGTGCTTTCCTGCCTCTCATAACTGACCTTTTGGATTTTCTTCCCATCTTTTGCAGCTTTCTGAAATAATGTTGGTTCCATGATTCACAGCTAGCCACTGCCTCAGTCATGTCTATGCATCCGGGAAATGCATACCCACAAGCACCTATGGACCTTGCCAACAAGAAAGTGTAACATACTGTATCTACAAGCACATAGAGCAAATGCACCTTAGTACATAGCTGAGGTCTTTTCTTTCTTCTCTTGTGGGAGCTTAGAGCATCTGCTGTAATCCTGGAGGATGTACTGATTGAGTTCTGCTGATTCATTGTGTTTATGCAGTTTACTACCCAAAACTGGATAGGAGGACCAGCAATCCAGACAAATTCCCAAATGTAGGGTTACAGAAGAGTCAGGATGAACCATATTCTGAAATGAGGGGACAAGATCTGTTGTAAAATTCAACTTTGTGATGACAGTCACTATGGAGCCAAGAACACATTTTTGAAAGGTATGGATTATCTCCAGCACACGCAGAGCAAATATATACAACTTTATTCAAAAAACTATTCCAATAATTTGAGCCTCCTCAAAATGTTGCAGGTACTTCTGTTTCTCTAGTACTGGAGAGGCTTGAAAAAAAACCCCATTGACATGAGCATCACTGCAACCAAAGGGCTTGATAAAACTGCTGTTGACTGGATGTTTCTGTATATAATACCACCACTGAGCAAGAATGTGAGTATTAAGAACAACTCTGGAAATATATTTTTCCTTGAACAAACAGTACATGGGCTCTCAGGATGGATTACCCCAAGGGTTTCACCCTATCCCTCCCCAAGCCCAATGGGAATCCAGCTCAGGAGCAAGCACAGCCCCTGACACCCTCACTCCAACCTGACCACTCGCTAAGCCTGGAGTTGCTAAGAAAACCCACCCAAATCATTCCCCCTATCCAAACACTTCCACAGAATCACAGAATAGGTCAGGTGGGAAGGAACCACAGTGGTTCATCTTGTTCTACCTCCCTGCTCAAACAGGGTCATCCTAGAGCACATGGCACAGGATTGCGTCCAGATGGTTCTTAAATATCTCCAGCGAGGGAGACTCCACAACCTTTCTGGGCAATCTATTCCAGTGGGCGTCACTTTTCTCACACAGCAGCCCGGGACCAGCGTGGAAAAGGCACGACAGAGCCCACAGTCGCTGGAGAGCGCGGGGGCTGCCCGAGGAGCTCCGCGTGGCGCTGCTCAGCCGGCCGGGGGCAGCGCAGACCCCGCACCAGCAGGGTCCCGGGGGTGGCGAGGAGAGCGCACCGGCCCGTCCCCGCAGCGCCGGTGCGGTGCGGGGACAGTGCCCGCCCCTCCTGCAGGGGGCGCGCTGGGGCTGCGGGGCGC
>VXAY01007014.1:2864492-2936107 GCA_013399855.1 Oxyruncus cristatus
GGCGGCGGCAGCGGCGTCGCGGTGATGGGGGAGCTGAGGGCGTCGGGCTCCGGGTCCGTGGTGCTCCCGGCGGGAATGATTAACCCGTCGGTGCCGATCCGCAATATCCGGATGAAATTCGCCGTCCTTATCGGACTCATCCAGGTCGGGGAGGTCAGCAACCGGGACATCGTGGAGACGGTGCTGAACCTGGTAAGCGGCCGGGCACCCCGCCCCGGTGACGCCCCGGCGGGCGCCGGCCCGCGCAGCCCATCTCTCCTCCCGGGGCTGCCCCCGCGCCCCTCCGCCCCTGTGCCACCCCAAAGGCACCGGCATCCTCCCAGCCCCCGTGTCCCTCCTACATGCACGGCCCTTCTCCAACCATCCTTCCTTCCCAAACTCCTCTTGTGCCTCTCTTTCTCCTCGTTAATCTCGCGACTTGCTCGTCACCTCGTCGTGCGCGTGACAGAAGCCCCCTCAGCGCTTCCTAAACTCCACGCAGGACCCTACCTAGTACAGACAGGCCACTCTTCCCCTTTCCAGTGCCTCGTCCCAGCCGCCTCCTGCAGAAGTGTAGTGTGTGCAATTCACAGTGTAAAAAATAAGGAGGTTAAGTAATTTGCAATTTCTTGTTATGGACGCTGCCCTTTAACCTAGTGGCTTTCTCACGGGAAGAAGAGTGGCATGAACGTAGTATCTGTTTTTAGCTGGAAAACATTAAGAAAAACCAGCCTGAGCTGGTGTTTTTTTCTTGGATGACTGAAACATGTGAAGGGTTTAACCCTGTTAGATCAGAGCTAGTTGAGCATTTTCTGTAGAGAAAGGGGGAGGAGGGAAATTTTTGTGAGGATTTAATACTCTTTAATATCTGTAATAAAGTGTTAGTTGTATTGCAGTATTGTGTTGGGTTTTTCTCAGGTCTTAATAATCTGCTATACTTTCCAAAACACGTTCTTGTCAGCAAAGCAAGTGTTGTTACTACTTTTGTTCAAGGTCTGTGCATTGCAAAATAGTATTGTCTAGTGGTAAATAGCTGAAAGGAGAAGATGCTAAAATGTATCTCCTGAGTCATCTGCTCACTTCATGGAGTGAAAGAGTTACTGCAGGACTGTATGACTTAATGTTTTTGCGCTACCTACACCAAAGCCTGAGGAACCTACAGAAGCCAAGCGAGTGGATCTAAAAATGAATCACTTTCAATTATGTGCAATTTGGTGCTGTTCCTGAATGCAAAATTTGCTGCAGCAAAGCTTTTGAAGCAGTTCAGTCAATGAAATATCCCCAAATTTTGCATATAAAATAGGATAGAAAAATGACTGCTCAAAACTGAATGGCAATTAATTGAAACTGCCTTTGTTTCAAATGAGTTTAATGCTTCTAACCTCCAGTCATTTTATACAAAGTAATGTAAAGAATATATTTTGTTTCAAACACTTTAAAAAGATGTATTCCTCTGTTTGACAGTTATTTGCATTTGACCTAGCACAGACTGAATGGAAAAGCTGCAGCATGCAGGGAAAGATGTGATTTGGTCAGATCATTTTAATATTTATGGCTTATCTAAACACACAGGGTTAAAACCCTGTTAGTTTTGTGAATATGTCAAAACAGTAATCTGGTATATTTCCCACTCCTCCCTACAAGCTGTTTGACAGCTTGAAATGTGACTTGTAAATTTTAATTTTTTTTGTACAAGTGTGGTAGAAGTCATCATAACTTCATTGGATTATTACTCATTCCTTTAAAAGTAGCACTCAAAATAAGGAAATGACATGCAGTTATTTTCTTAACTGGCTTTATATAGATCATGACAAAGATGTTTAATCCCTTTCTGGCTTTGTTTCTTCTTTCGTTCTTTTTACTGATATTTAAGCTTATTTTAATTCTGGATGTGAGTGCATCAGCAACTGGACTAAAATTGGCTTGTCTTTGGTGGGGAGGTTAGAATATATTTTGTTTTTTGTGTGGAGGACATCCAGTGCTTACCTATAAGATCCACTTACTAGTTAGTTGCTATTGTTGAAAACGATGTTTATATTTTAAAAACAAGGGTATTTAACACTTCTCTCTGCATCAGGAAATGGATATGAATGTGAAACTGCTTGTGAGTCTGCTGCAGCAACGATGCATTCTGGATCAGTCATTACTTAACAGATGGACTCTAATATACAATAGTCAGTATTCAAAGCAGAGAGAGGTTATATAGTGTCTACTAATTTTTTTGTTCTCAGGGCAGTGAATGTTTCAGACTTATGTTTGTGATTATGAAACTTAATTTACTCGCATGTGAAACATATTGAATATGACAGATATAAAGTAAAGCTAATGGCATATCCCTAAACTACTAAACATCTGATTCTGTATTAAGGATTTGAATAGCAACTTTAAATAAAATACAGTTTTTTGTTTTAGGAGCATTCTTTGGGGGGTGAGTGAGGGTAGAGAAAACGATTTTGTTTGGTATTTTTGTTGTTTTATTTTTGTTCAGTTTTTACTAGTTCTGAATGACTTTTGATGCAAGTGTGATAGTAAGTGAAGAGTGATAAAGAGTTGATCTCTGTTTTATATGTCAGTTGATATGTTAAGTCTCTGAGAGTAATATAACCACTATGCCATATTGGGTAACTATAATCCATTTTGGTGATAGCTTTTTAGTATAAGAATTCTGCATAGCTGAGACTTTTATTATTGGAGAAAATCAGAAGTTAAAGACTGAGATACTTCTAAAATTTTCTTATCTGAGACTCCTGCTGTCTTCTGTGTAAAGCTTAAATAAGTTTATTCATTCTTCCTACATCTGCATAAAAGCAGCAGTAAATGTCTGAGACAAAACTTTGTTTTGATGTGCCCTTGTCATGGAGATGGTCACTCCTCTTTCCTGTTAAGTTGCCATTTTAGGGTTTCTTTTTGATCAGTTTTTATCTTTAAATGTTTGTTTTGGTGGCCACACACTGAGGTCTCTGTTACTGCATTTCAGACTTACTTTGTATGGTACCTTCTGATGTGGATATACACAGTGATTTATTGTAACTGTGAAGTGATGAAGTGCTTTTTATGCAGTGCTGAAAATCTTTTTCTGGTCTAATATCTTGCTGGATTTTCACTTTTCCCAAATTTTGACAGTGGACTCTCAGCTCAGACTGTATTTTGTTCTTGGGCATGCGTACGTTGTTTATGGGATTAATTGCTTCTCTTGATGCTTTTCATAGTGTTTTCTCAAAACTTGCTGTGTTGGAAGTTCTCGTAGATTGGTGAAATTGTTTAATGGAGTATCAGTTGGCAGAATATGTAGTATTGCTTGTCTTATTTTTCATTGTTTAACATTACAGTAAAACACATAATGGAGGAAGGGTTGAGCTCCTTATATGCTGATAAATCACTTAGTTATCCTTAAAAAGACCTGCTAGTGTTACTAGGATGAAGCTCAGTTCTTAAGAATCTGTGAGCTGAAGGCTTTTTTAGAATGACTTTTTAGAATGCGGTATTCTTTTTACATTTTTGAAGGTGGGAGGGAGCACCTCAGTGCATCTCATGCATTCTTCTGTGATAGTGCCTTTTTGATTTTGGTCCATGGGTTTAATATGAATTCTCAGGTTCAGCATGCTCTCTCTGAGATGTGTATTCATTGACCCTTGTGTACTGCAAAGCACCAAACTAGGAAGGGCTTTTCTTAAAAAACCTTGTAATCCTCTAATTGCTCTAAGTGATTTGTCTTTAGGGATATTTTGGCACCAGTTCTGTGCTTCTGTTGATGAGCAGGCCTCTCCCCTTTGAACAGCTCCATTAGTTTTCTTAGGGTACTGTTGAGGATGTTGTTATGGCATGGTAGATGTGCTTGTTTCTGCTAGACTGATGTTTAAAATAGAGTTCTGCACCATGTGCTCCAGCAATGTGATACTGAAGTGGAAGTGGGTCAGTCTGTCCACCTGTATTCTTATACTTTAAGTCTACTTTTGTTTGTCTTACTTCCTAGTGCACAGTTCCCACACATGGCTTTAATTAGTTTTCTATAGTATACTTTGACTAGTCTTTCCTTACATTATTTTTACTGACTTGCTTTCTTAATTCTCTGCTTTGCCAGTATTTTAACAGCTGGGAATTTTTCCTTCAGTGTACATTTTGAACTGACTCTTGCTTGGCCATTTTTCATCAAACTTTCATGACTTTGTGAGAGTTGCATTGTTTCTTAGCTTTTAGGATCCTTTTTCTGTTTCAGTTTGAATTTCCTAGAATTTTTGATGTTGATTTTATAGTGCTGATTCTCCAGCAGTGCGCTGTAAGAGAGGTGAACAGGAAGCTGAATGACACTAAAAAATTGTGACTGGCACTGAAACATGCTGTTCATTTTGCCTGTGCATCTTGAGCAGATGATGTGATGCAGATTTGAACAGATTTCAATCTGATATAGGTGTAGCTAACCAGGGTTCTCCTTGTGCAGTCTGGAAGGCTTTTATATATGTTTTGTCAGTCTAGAGAGCGCTTATAATAAGTAGGTCAAACACCAGGCATAGTTCAAAAAGTCTTTTTCTGTTCTTGTTGACTGCAACCCACGCTTCTGCCTAGCTCTTCTCATTTTCTTGGCTGTTCCATCCTACTTCAGTGTTAGTCACCCATCACAAGAGGTAAGCCATTTTTTTAGTGCTCTGTCACATTATGTACTCGTAGGAGTGGCATTTGCAGCTTCAGAGCAAATGGGTTGAATTATGTGAGAGATCCTTCTCTCCCTACGGGTTTTCTGTAATAGTGGTCATAAGGAAAAATGTAAAGGGAGGCATATTTAAGAAATTTCCCCCCCCCCCCTTTGGTACTTCAGATTTTGGTTGAGGGTCTTTGTGAGCTAAAGTTGGCTTTTGGTATTTGAGTTCTTTGAATCCATTTGCAGTTTTGGTTGCTGCAACACCCTGTGGCACAGTTCAGCTCTTATGTGGGGAGGAAGAATCACTTGTTCATTAGTTGCTGTTGTACTCCTGAAAAGTGTGGGCCTCCTGAGCCATAGCTTCCATCATGTGACTTCTGATTTTCATGTGGAACTAGCTTTGCAGGCTTGAGAATCTTGTTCCTTTTCTTGGTGAAAGCCTTCTCATTTTGAGTATAATTCTCTGCTGATAGATGGTACTGATCAAAAAAGTGAAGTTTTAGGAAGTTATGAAGTTGGGATTTTTGTTTGTTTTGGGTTTTGTTTGTTTCTTTTGCATGTTAAGTTTTGGTTTAGGTAATACTTAACTGAAGGTGGCAGTCCTGTTACTGTCTGTCCCACTAGTCCCTTTCTATCCGCTCATCTATCCTACTAGGCTGTGTCTGAACGTTACTGTAGAAGCTACCAGAGCCATACGAAAAGAGCGGTATCCAATGTGAGAGTTTGTCATAACATTCCATGGGCAGCTACGTAAGAGTACTGTAGTTGTTGTTATTATTTAATATTTCCATGGAAAACTTAGTTTTGGTTACAGAAAATCTTTGAATGACTGAATACTCACTTAATTATTTTAGTATAACTGATTTCTTTTGAATTTTTATGTCTAATCTTTAAAAGTAGGTGTTTATGGGTGAGAAGTTTGTTCAGTCCTTATATCGGTCATAAAGCGCTAATGGTATCTCAGCAAGTGGCTTGGAATTTGCTGTGGTTCTGGTATAAAGGGTTGATACATTTCTATAGGCAATAACTTCTAAAAATCTGTCATCGTGAGCATGTAGCTGAGCATTCCTTACTGCTTAACTCTGAACAGCTATTTTCTTCTCATGTTTACATCTTACTTGTCTTTACTTCTCAGTTGTCTTTATAGGACTTAGTCCACGGATTATAAAGGAAATGAATACCTAGAGGCATTTTTATTATTTTTGTCCCACTGAAGTAATAAAGTTTGGAGACTGGTATTAATAAAACACCTCAAATCTTTGGCCTTTCCCCCTACTCCCTCGTGAGACCCTACCTTTGTTTTATCCCTTTCCATCAAGCAAAGGGTTAGCACCTTTCTCTATGATGATTCTATTTTTACAAAATTGTGACCTGATTCCCCATTTAAGCCATGTGTTTTACAGGACTAAGCATTTATCTGTGTACTCAGTTATACACTAATCTTTCTCTCTCTCCCCCATATTTTCCCTCATGGTCCCCCCCACCCCTGCATTCAGGTGAGCACTCAAAAGGGCAGAAGTCAAGGGGCATGGCTGATTACATTGATGAGGCTGAGGTATAGGAGGCTGTGGTGCAGTTTTTTCTTTCATATTAATGCTTTTCAGTGTCTTCACTCATATTTCTCAAATATATGAATCACTGTCTATATTACATCCTTAAAAACCAACCAAAAACCAACACTGAAAACCTGCATAATCATCTCTGAATTCCTGCTGAAGTGTTTGTTCGCCTATCATGCCACACTGAATTTAGTGAAAGTGGAATGAAATCTGTGATTGGGTTAGTACCAAAACTGAGTCTTTTCTGTTCTGATAAATACTGTGCACAGTATTAACAGAATGTTAACTTAATAAGCTATCCAAGCTATTTTATATCAACCTTGTAGCCTCACCTGTTCATCTCTTGGATCTGCACTACTTTTGATTTTGTATCTTAACCTGTCTCAGTATATCCACCATTTCAGATCAACTTGTGTTGCTCTCCCATTACTATGGCGTTTTGTCGCACTTTACACAGAACATTATCACTGGAGCTACCATTAGTTGATATATTGAATGTACCTGGTGGGCAAAGGGTCATTGTAGTAGCGTGTGTTTATGTTGGTGAAGTTCCATTTATGTTTTTGTGAAATTTGATCCTCAGTCACCCTTTGTTTTTATGGAAATATCTCTTGTGTAGTTTTATTAAGTTTTGCATAGACAGAACCCTTAAGTTTCCTTTAAGTCTGAATCAAATTTAGATCTTGCTTTTATAATCAGAGGCAGCAGGTCTTATGAAACATCATTTTTGAAGTTGGTGATCTGCCTCCCACTTCTGTCTTTCAAAGATTTGTCTTGGATGTACTAGTAATGATACAGTATTCAGTATGTGATATTCAGCATAAAGATAATGAACAATTAAAAAATAGATTATTTGTGAAGAGTCACGTATTGCTTCCTTAATGATAGAAATACCCACTTCAACCATAAAATTAAGATGGATTTCAGCTATTTGAACTGTAATTTCGTAACTTCCGATTTAAGAAGATGGTTAATGATGTTAATATCTAAGAGAAAGATTATCTGTTATTTTCAGTAGAGAAGCACTTCAACTTCTGATCAGCCTACTGACTCTCCACTGAAACTGCGTTCTGATAATTTTTATAGTTTAGTGTTTATTCTACTTTTGATGTACATGGAAAATAATAATCTTTAGTAAATAAATAAGTCTAAGTAGTTTGCTGGTATAAATCTCAGTAACACCAAATGTCAATTCATTTAGTTTAATGCAACTCTATAATATGACTACCCTGCTTTCATTTAAGATTTGGTTGCATCACTGAAATTGTTCCAACGCAGCAATTCTGTGAAAGCTTGCATAAATGTGAATACTGCTTATGCTGCTCAACAGCTTACAAATGCTTGACTTCTGTCTTTGGAAAATTATGTTTCTTTCACTGCACTTTTGTTTACGGTTGAAAGCCTTTCTTAACTATGCAGAATAGGTATTAGGTTTTGGAATAAGCTGGAAGTGAGATAGGGCAAAATATTCACTTAAAAGTGAAGCTGTTATTCATATCATGCTTTCTGGTACCTCATGGCTTTTGTCATACTGGGACAGTGTAGACAGAAGGATAGAAATAATCATTCTCTCAGTAGATCCTTCTAAACTAACTCCGGTAGCAATATACCATTGTAAGAATTTTTATGTGATCTCACTTTTTTTTTTGTTTTGCTTTGTAAGTCTTCATATTCTGTGACATATACTGATTTATATAAGGTTTTCTAACTTTTATTCAATTTTGATTGCTTGCTTTAAGAGCCACTGTAACAGTTTTTTTTTTCCTTTTTGTTTTGTAAAAAGAAAATAGTTTGGATATTTAGAAACAGAAATATGAATTTAGAAACATCCTTTGACTCGCAAGGGAGCCTATACAAACCTATTGCAATAAAGGAGGAGTTAGAGAACCTTACTCAATGTGTTTGTTGTACTTTCATGGCTCAGCACCCCCTCTTTTCCTCCTGTTACTCCAGTGAAATACATTATCTGTTTTCGTAAATGGGAAGGTGTGTGGTGTTTGTGAGTCATATCTGTGACTGATGGCTTCTCAGCTGTTAATATTCATATACTGAATAGCTGAAACTTAAGGAAACAATTGTGTAAGACTACATTGGATTGAATAAGGTCTTCCAAGCAAGATTCTCAGGAGGTGGGAACTGCTACTTCTACCTCTGTTTACCTTAAAGAGATATATGTAGCCTCTGCCCATGTTTTAGGCTCTGGTGTTCCAAAAATCTTTTTTGCTGCTTCTTTTGTGTCTTCAGCTATGGTGTATATATCTCCAAAGCACCTGCAGAAGTCTTCTGGGTTTTGTTTGTTTTGTTTTATGCAGCTTATTGGGTGATTTGAAAGACTTTCTTGTCCACTCTGTTCCTCATGGAAATATTGCAGCCTCCATTGCATCTTAAGAGAGCATTATGTGAATTCAGAAATAGACTTCAAGAAGACCCTGTTGGAGTTGCATCTACTATCCAAATCTGAAGTGAATTGAGTCCATCTGAAAAGAAACTTTGTCATACTGTCCTGGGCTTGTCATATGCACCACTGAGAAGAGTCTGGCTCCCTTGTGTCTACTCCCTGCCCATCCTCCCCTCCCCTCCGCCCCCCAAAATACATATACACGTTTATAAGATCTCTTCAAACCTTTTCTTCTTAAGGCTAAACAATTCCATCTCTCTTCAGCCTTTTCTTTGTATGTCAGATGTTCCAATCCCTTAATCATTCACACATTTAGATCTTTGTTCTCCTTGTGCAGATAATAGTGCTCCCTTTCCAAAAAGTGGGAGGTGGAGTCTGGGAAGCCTTTTAATTATAGCAGTCCTTGTCCTCATCTCACAGTACGAGCTGCAATATCTACCATAAATAATCCAGTCAATGTTGCTAAGCCTAACCCAGCAAAGGACAATTTACACCACATGCAGTCAGGAAGAAAACAGACCTCAGTGAGCCACAGCAGCGAGTGTTTGCTTTTCTTCCATTGTGCCTGCTTGTTAATGGATAGTCTTGGATGAAACACACAAACCAAAGAGTGTGTGTCAGTACTGAAAATCACAGCTATGGTTGTAGGTAAGCTTTATTTTTTGGCTGTCAGAAGTATAAATTGTAACTACATTTGGTATTCTACTGAAAAGAATAAAGTTAATGGCTTAATACTGAGTTAATGAAACTTTGTGGCTCTTTACATATACTATAAATACTACTGCCTTCAACAAATTAGCATGAACTGAAATCAAATTAAACGAGCTATTACCATAGTTTTCAAAGTTGTAGATGCTTGATATTAGAAGGAAAAAATACTAAAATTCAGTATAGAGCCAAAGCTGTTAAAGTTCTGCAATGAGTTTGTGGGAAGTAATAGAGTCATGACTTTATATGTAGTCTAATATTTATGGATTAAATGTTCAATAGCACTTTGTGTGCATATAACTAACTGTATGCAACTTAGAAACTGTAATATATTAAGCAAAGATGATTGTGTAACAAAATTTTTGTAGTTCCTGTTTCATGAACAGAAAAAAATTCATTTATTCAAACTAACTTATAATGTGCAATAATAAACACGTTGTAACTGGAACAATGTGTAGGCTTTAGTCACTGAGAGGTAGTCAGTCTTTCACAGTTGATACAGTACAGTGTTTGACATTTCAAACAGTGCTCATTGAATAGGAGCTGATACAGTCTTCAAAATGGACGGTTCTTCAGTGAAGCACTTGATAGTTACAGGTATTTACGAAAACCCAAAGCAGGTTATTCCCAGGGCTCACAGTCATGATGATTTCCCTTATTAGTAGTATTTTTTATACTTTCAAGGCCAGGTTAGATGGAGCTTTGAGCAGCGTGGTGTAGTGGAAGATCATCCCCTGTGGGAGGGGGATTGGAACTAGATGGTCTTTAAGGTCCCTTCCAACCCAAGCCATTCTGTGATTCTGTGATGATTCTATAATAAGGAGAAACTAATGAAATAGTAACTAAAAGTAAGTATAATAAAATAGTTTGTGTTGTTTTTTTTCTTAATGAAATGTGATTAAATTCTATTTGAGAACAAATTTGGGTCTACTTGCTTTGTTGCTGAGTCTTTTCTTAAAAGTACCAGAAATGTAGCAAAATTATGAAAATTAAGCTAGTTGTTTAGGTAAAGTTTAACTGTTGAGAAGTTATACTTCAGAAAGGAAGTTTTACATTAAAAAGTACCTCAAAAACCTAACAGCATGAGTGGAAAATCCTGAGTACAATAGGTTCTCTTCTTTCAGTGATGCAGTGTCTGCCTGGATTTACAGAGACCTTGAAATGACTTGTTACATGATGTTTTATTAATTTTTGAGGAGTCTGAGGGAATTATCACCATCTGTTAATACCAGAGTCTAAGCTGACATATGGGTTTCAAAAAGCTTTGTGTTGAATTTTAAGTAAGAAATCCTCCTCTTAAAACTAAATGCAGTTAAGAGGTTTCAGAGTGTAAATAGAAAATACCTTTTATAGTCCAGCTTTAAGCTCTTGGATCATTTGTCACAGCTTTGATTTGTGGTTCTAGCCTGTCCTCTGAAGTTATAATGGCTGCAAGTACTTGTAATTGAGATTTTCACATAAAGGAGTTATGACATTAACTGGCTTTTCAACTTACTGTACCCTGGAAAGAAAGCAGCACAAATAATGTGTTTTCTTCTGACTGAGATCAATCCTAAATGTGTCTTGTACCAAAACCTGATATTATCCAGATGTGCAAAAAAAGCAGTAAGAAGCCAGAAGTGTTGTTACAATCTAAATAGTTTTTGGAGGTCAGAGAAATCCTAGGAGCCCTTTGTTTAAATTATTACTTCAATATTTCTCTCTCATATACTCCTTGTGGAGTCACAGTAGATTTTAGGACTTCCATGGTAAGGAAGCTGATGAAGCAATCTGAGCATTTTTGAGGATGAGGGTTGGGGTTTTTTTGCTCAAGCAGTACATCTAAACTGGCTATATATGTTTGTTGTATTAGTTTTTGAAAAATCTTGGGTTTAAAAATTCCCTTATGTATACAATTGGTAGAGTATGAACGGTTGAGGAGACCACATACTTCATAGTACAAGCAGGATGTGGCACAGCTGCAGCTGACAGTACAGCCAATATGAATTTTGATTTAAATTCCTTTAAGAAATCTGGAAGATTTCCTGGCAGATATGGAGATCTGTGGTCTAAAAGTAATCCTGACTTAAGAAAACCTCCTTGGCATTTCTATTTATTTAGAAAATGGAAATCCAGCTAAATAGTCTATACTTAGTGTACTAAAATGAGATCTTTAAAACACTATAATGAAAGGCTACTGAGGCATTATTAAAAATTAATACAGCCAAGAGAGTTATTGAGAAAAGTAGCATTTAGCAGTAATTGTTAATACATTATGATACTGCTATATATGGCAAGTAGCTTCCAGCTTCTTAGTCTGTGTTCAGTTTCCCTTGTAGTATTTTTCATTATTTTCCAACTCTTTTTTTTTTTTTCCTCTCATATATTTGTAAGTTCAGAGTAACCATTCTAGGTCAATAGGTTTGTACTGTGACTGAAAACAAAGACTTGCCTGAAATCTTTTTATTGTATAAGCATCAAAATAAACTGTAGAAGAAAAACACACTAAGAAAGAAAACTGATCTTTGGGGAGTAGAATGTCATACAAAAAACTGTATTATGATGCTTTGTGGGGATAATGTCTGAGATAATGCTCGGTTTTTGAAGGTGTGGGGTTTGGGGGATTGGAGTGGTATAATCCTGGTCTCAGAGAATGTATTGGGTTTATGTGGCCAGATTTTGGTAGTGGGGGGCTACAAGGGTGGTTTCTGTGAGAACCTGCCAGAAGCTTCTCCCATGTCTGATAGAGCCTGTGCCAGCCATCTCCAAGACAGACCCACTGCTGGCCGTTACTGATGGTGTAAGTATTTGTGAGATAATAGATTTCAGAAGAAGTTACTACAGAGAAGCAATTGCAGCTGGAGAGAGGAGTGAGAATATTCAAGGCGAACATCCCTGCACAAGCCAAGGTCAGTGAAGAGAGGGAGGAGGTGCTCCAGGTGCTGGAGCAGATATTCCCCTGCAGCCCATGGTAAAGACTGTGGTGAGGCAGGCTGTCCTCCTGCAGCCCGTGGAGGTCCACAGTGGAATGAATACCCATCTGCAGCCACTGGAGGACCAGGGAGTAGGTGGTTTCCCTAAAGTGGCTGTGATCCCATGGAGACCCTCTGGTGGAGAAGGTTTTCTGGCAGGACTTGTGTCCTCATGGAGGAGCTCATGCTGGAGCAGTCTGTTCCTTAAGGACTGCACCCCATGGAAGGGACTCCTGCCAGAGCAGTTTGTGTAAGAACTGTAGCTTGTGAAAAGGGAACCATGTTGAAGAAAGTTGTGAAGGGATGTTGCCCATGGGAGGGACACTATGCTGAAGCAGGAGAGGAGAGCCAGAAAGAGGGACGGAGACAGTGTGTGAGGAACAAACCACAGTCCGCATTCGCTGTCCCTCTGCATCACCTGGGGGAAAGAGGGAGAGAAGTTGAGCCTGGGATTAAGAAAGGGGTGGAGGGACAGTGTTTTAATTATAGTTAATTTACTCTGATTTGATTGTTAAAAAATTCATTTCCCTAAGTTGAGCATATTTTTCCCATTATGGTGATTGCTGAGTGATTTCTCCTTGACCTTTCCTTAACTCATGAGCCTTTTGTTGTATTTTCCCCCCCTGTCCAGCTGAGGAAGGTAGTCATAGCGGCTTGGTGGGCACCATGTGTCCAGACAGGGTCAACCCACCACAGAGAGATAGGTTTTGTTTAAGCAGTGAAGACATTTTAAAATAAAATTCTTTAGGAGATACGGTAAACCTGTAGCTTAAATATTTTCATTTATAGTTGTAAACAGAATTACAGTTTTGTGCAGACATTGATTAATATATAGTACTATTCATTTTCAACAAACAGCTGTTTTTCAGCTTTTGAAATGTGGGCTTTCTTAATTGCATTAACATTTGCAGTGGTGAGGTATAATTAAAAAAATGTGATACTTTTGAGTGATAAATAAGGCTTAGTTATGCATATTGACTGTCTTAGATGCATTGCTGTTTCTGATAGCCCAATGCATTCTGACGAGTTACAAGAGCTGGCGGTGGCACTCAGCTCTTTAGCAACTCCACTGTAGCCTCTGGAAAGTATTGTTTGACAGAGAGGAATCAGGTTGTTCTGTCATGCAGATTGCTGATGTCTCTCTTCCTACTCGTGGAGCTATTTAGATACTTTTTGGAGGACAGTGATTGCAGTAAACAGGTTGTATTAAATTTTTTGTGTCACTAATACCACATTCTGCTTCATGTGATGTGGATGAAAGTACTTACATTTGATGCTCTACAGCTTTTACTTACACATCTAGGGATTATTTCCTACTAACCAGTGCCTGTTATATGGGAAATGCAAGCCCAGCTTTCACACAGAAGGCTCAGAACTTGTGTCTTCTAGGGTTTGTATCTCGTAGCTACATTGTGCTTTTAAAGTGCCTAGCTGAATAAAAAAAAGACTAAAACTGTTCTTGTGGCAAGTTCATAGTGGAGGAGATGTTTTACACTGGCTTCCAATATTATAATTAAGTGTGTGTTAGAGGAAATTAAATGTTTTCTTTTTCAAGTCTATCAGACAGCTAATGCTATTTAAAACTCTTCCGTATAGGAGAAAACGGTAATTTATTTATTTTGGTGGTGAACTGGTAAGTTACAATTTAAACATAACAAACAAATGAACAGGAGTTTTCTAAGTTTGTCTGTTCTGGCTATATTCAAAATGCACTCATCTAGTTTTAAGTTAAGCATCATACTGCCTTGGCACAGTTACTGTGAGATTTCTTTTCTGAAGTGGAAGGCAGGAAGACTTTTTTCATAGAAGAAAGGCTCAGAATCATGTTTGAATGCCTGTCTGTGTTGGCTTCATGCCAACTGTCCGAACCCACAGGGAAAGTCTCCCCTCCTTTCTTACCCCCGGGCAAAGGAAAAAAAACTACAGAAACCTAAGAACCCGAAAGCAACCGAATTATATCAAAATATATATATTTGCATATATTTACAGTTATATACAGCTGGAGTACTATATACAATATCAGGGATCCCGAATACACCCCCCTCCCCCGGAGGGAAAGGGAAAAGAAAAAGGGAAAAAGGGGAAAAACAGATGTACACAATCAAAAACTAAGAACCAGCAAAGCAAAGAACTGGCAAAAATCGATCTCACCATGTCCCTTATTAAAACAGGATGGCCTGGCACAGTGGGCATTCCCTGCTCTCCCACGTGGCAGACCAATAGTCACTGCAGGCCTCAGCTGATAGATAAGCAAGACCAATGCAGAGATCCACTGCTCCCAAACCTCACCGGAAGAGAAGAGAGGGAGAGCTTCCACTCCCTTCTTATTTATACCCTTGCTTACGTAAATATCATGTGGAATACTGGGAACATGGCCTTGGTTACTTGGTCACAACCTGGTTACCAAGGAAGGCCTAAAATCAAAACCACCACACTGTCTTCTTATCACTGTCAAATAGTATTTTCTGTTTTGGTGGTCTGCCAGAGACGAGTATATGTGTGCATGTTCTACTTGGAAACATTTGATTGTCTTTATGTGTATTTGGTAGTTATACCATGGATGCTTACATAAGATTTTCTTTTTCTTTGTGTAGGTGAGAATAATATTGTTTAAATTTGTGTGCTTTTAAAATTGCAGAACCGTTCCTTGTTCTTGTACAGGACCAGTTAAGACATTCACAGATGTGTGGCACATGTAATTGCAAACTGCCATTGAACTGCACACACATTGTTCAGTTGGATCATCTTTTCTATTTTGAAAATCCATGGCAAAAATGAAAGAACATGGGATGCCTAGTGAGCATCAGTAAATTAAAAATGTAAATATAAGCATTTGGAGAAACTTCTATTATATTAAAAAAATGTTAATGTAGATGTTGTTACGCAGCTTTGAATCACAGGATTATGAAGTCTTATGAGATGAACTGTGAATATTGGTTAAAATGAGAAAAAAAAATAGCCTTGGATCAGTTACAGAATGTTAAATCGTGACTCACAGAACAATTTAGAATGGAAGGCCTCTTATTAGTGGTAGTCAAAACTGAGAAAGCATATATTCAAGTGTAGGCTTTGAGAGAAGGCATGGTGGAACACATGCAGATCTATAAATTTGCTCCCAAATACTGTGGTTTTGTTTTTTGTTCACATACTTAAAAAGATTTGATTTTACTTTCAAAAATGTTAAAGATGTCTTGTCTGAAAAAAGGTGGCATTATTGGACCTCTTCTTGATTGGTTGCGTTTACAGAATGTTACTTACAGATGAAGAAAATTTACTGCTTTGAGATGAAGGGGCTCTGCAGAGCTGTTTACAGTAAATAAGTAACTAAAGAAGCTATATATCCACTCTAAGTAAGAAGTTAAAACTGGATTAAAAAAGGGACATAGCTGTTTAGGGAGGCACTGTTAGTTGTTTTAGACAACTTACAATTTTACTGGCCAGTGATTTCTTTATCATTGTTCAACTAGTTGGACTTTCTTCAGAATGGAAATTTGAACTAATCTACTTAGATTCACTTTTTTAATACTTTACCACCTTCACTATTTAAATATGACTGCATTTTCAAAGTCTTCTTTTGATCTGCAGTAGTAAAATTCTGTGTAATCCTTGTCATAAGTATGTCAGTGGGTTATGGCTTTACTTTCAAATTAAGCAAAATTTAAATTGTTTCGGAAAACAAGTGATGGTGCATTTAAATGAGGATTTGTGAGTATGGGGTAGATATTATTAGCAAAGAAAACAGAAACTAGGTATATGATGCAAGCTTTATGTCTGGGTGATTTTTTTTCTGTTTTGTTCATTTCAGCTTCCATAGCTTCACTATTACAGCTTATTGGTAGTTAAAATGATTTCATTTTTTTTCAAAATTCTAATTTTAAATCTTTCTTCAAAGTGACTATCATTACTTATTAAATGAAAGGAAAGCTATCATAGTCTTTTATCCTGAGTAAACATTACATTTTCTTACCCTTAAATTTTCATGAGCATCAAAGCTGTATCTATTCTTTCAGGATAATTGTTTGACTGGATTTTTTCGTAATGGATTTCAAATGAAAAATATGTGTATATTTCCAACTCTGCATTCCTAAAAATGAAAATCATTCTTTTCAAATAATGTTCACAGCATTGAAAGTGTGAAGTATTTCTTTTGGCTGGAGTATTTCAGCAAAATATTCTTTCATAAAAATCTTTGATGGCTTACATTAATTTTACCAAAGTACTTTTCATAAAGAACAATGAACTATCAGTTTCAGGATTGTGTGATTTTGTTCTTTCTTTGGTTTTTGTTTTCATTTCTATCAGGAAGTTTCAGCTCTGGTTACGGTCTGTGAAAGTTTTATTTCCGTATTACTTTGTGATAGACCTATGAAGGAGGGAAGGATTTGGAGGTTTGGCAGACAAGAAGTTTGATAAGACCTGGCAATGTACACTTGCAGTCCAAAGACCAGCCATGTCTTGGGCTACATTAAAAGGAGCATGGCCAGCAGGTCGAGGGAGGTGATTCTCCCCCTCTACTCTACTCTAATGAGGTCTTCCTGCAGTACTGTGGCCTCCAGCATAAGGAACATGTGAAACTGTTGGAGCAAGTCCAGAGGAGGCCACGAAGATGATGGGGGGATTGGAGCACCTCTCCTATGAAGGCAGGCTGAGAGAACTGGAGTTGTTCAGCCTTGAGAATCGAAGGCTCGAGTGAGATCTTACTTCAGCCTTCCTGAACCTAATTGGGGCTTAGAAGAGAGCTGGAGATGGACCTTTTACAAGGGTGTGTAGTGTAGGACAAGGGGCAATGGCTTTACTTAGATATTAGGCAGAAAATCTTTACTGTGATGCTAGTGAGGCACTGAAATGGGTTGCCCAGAGAAGTTGTGGATGCCCCATCACTGGACGTGTTCCAGGCCAGGTTGGGTGGGACTTTGAGCAACCTAGTCTAGTGGAAGATATCCCTGCCCATGGCACATGGGGATTGAACTTGATCATCTTTAAAGCTATCTTCCAATCCAAACCATTCTATGTTTGTATGAGTGCTCTCTGGCAGATGAGGAATGGGCATTTCAGTTGCTTAGATGATATAAATAGAAGCTACAGTCTCTCCTTCATGTTCTTCTTCAGGATGTGTTTCTGTGGGATCACTTTTTTATTCTGTGCTGAAGTGGAGCTTGCTTTCAGTCTACTCAAGGTCCTTAAGCTGTGATCTCACTTGTATTTTTCCTTATTCCTTGGTGTCTGAGATTCAAATGAGGTTAAAGCAGGGAGAGTGAAGGAGAGGAGTGAAATTAAAGTGCTTGTGACCCTGTGTAGGACTGTGTGGAGAAGCTTAAGTGTAATTGTTGTTTCAGACAGTTAAGCCTATTAGCTAGGATTTGCAAATCTAATGTATTCCTGAAATACCTACTCAGTCAGAGGTTGAAGGGGGCATCTCTTAGCTGAACCTCAGTTCTTGGGAAATGGAGTTTGTATGCTAGGTACCTTTCTTTCCTAACCTGCTTTAGGAACAGGTAAGGGTTGCATGGATTCTACTGAGTGAACCAGATTCAAGCATGCGTTGTTCTGGATGATGGTTGTCATCAGATTAAGATGCTTCTCGGGCTCTGAACTGCATTAAGGTTGGCTGTGTTGAAGCTGTCCAACATCAGCTCTTCCTTGATCTACTCTTTGTTCTCTCTTTCTCCACACTTCTATAGAAGGATAGTAAGTTGCTTACAATTCTCAGGTACCCCCATGGGATCTGAACTTGATGGTCTGTGGGTTGTTGGCAATTGTTGTTGCCATTTGTTGTTTCACCTTTTCAGAAAATTGCTGTCTCCACTGGACGAATCCTAGGTTTAATGACAGGTTACTGTTTTGCTGGCTTTTTTTCCAGTAAGAGTGGAAGATTAGATCACTCATTCACAATGAGGTTCATGGCTAAATTTGTCCTCAGATGAGCTTAATTTATTTCTGTTTTGTTCACTGCCTGTCAGAGGCATTCATCTATATTCTGGATGAAAGGAAATTACCTTCTTGCTGCAACAAATAAAGTTATTTAAATTACCATCCATTTTTAAAGATGCAGCCATATTTGACTAGAAGATATCAAAGTTGTATTCTTTTGTATCAAGACTTTTTACAAAGCCATGAAAATGGATTCTGTTCAAAGTTGTAGAATTTTCCTTACTGGACATCAAAAGGTTGCTACCTGGAGACTTTTTCTCATTTTTATCAAGCTGAGTGTAGTAAAAAAATAGCCAATGCTTTTTTTGGCAGAGCGGTTTTGCAATAACTTTCTGCATACATTCTGAAAGATACTTCCAGTATCTTGTGAAATCACAAGACACTGCATGAGATATTGCTACTTTGCTTGGAACATACTCTTGTTTGTGCATTACAGATTTAAAAATAAATAACAATTACAAAAAGTTGTTCTTTTGTATGTGTTAGGGTATGGGTCTCAAATTGGGAAATCCTTATTTTCTTCTGTGAAACCTCTATCATGATGAGATCCAAAATATTTTACAGAATTAATTTCAATTTTTTAATTTTATTTTAATTTTTAAATTTTACGGGATTAACTTGGTCCTTTGGCTGATGCTGATGAGCTGTTGGTAACCCAGTGATGTGATAGTGTTAGTGGAAGAGCCCTATGTCAGGATCCCACAAATCTTTGCTGATACTTAGCTATGGGTAGACCTTGATTGCTTCTTTGGAACATAGTTGTCATGTTTTTCAGAGAACCTCTATCAGAAAGAGAAAAGATCCCATGTTGGCTATCAGTACTAATACCAGAGATTCTGAAGAGCACCACAAGTGGTGCAGAGGACCCATTGTCCATGTGATATGCATTTTAGAGCAAGTTACTTAAAACTAATTATAGTCTGGTCCTGTTTGTTAGCAACTGAAACATACTTTATTGAAGATCTGGAGTTCCTCGAGTTGATTTTTATGGCTACTCCTGGAGTGCATCTTTCATTTTAGTCATCTGAAATATAATTTGTGCACTCCAGGTTCACATTGTGCTATAAAGATAAATGCAGCTTAATAAAACAAAGGCTGTGTGCGGAAGCAAAGGAAAATAGAGAATTTATTCTCTACTTCCCATCAGGCTGGTGGTGTCCAACCACTTCCTGGGACATAGTGTTTCAGAACATGTAGCGGTTTCTCTGGAAGACAAACATTATGATAACACTTACCTTTCTCATTTCTATTAGCTTTATTGCTAAGCAGTTGCCATATGGTATGGAATATCCCTTTGGACACTTCGGGTCAGCTGTCCTGGCTTTGTCCTCTCCCAGGATCTTGCCTAACCCCAGTTGGGGTGACGAGGGAGGAAAATATTGGAGAGCCTGCTCAGCAGTAGCCAAAAACACTGGCGTGTTATCAGCACTTTTGTAGCTACAAATACAAAGCACAGCACTGTTAGGGCTGCTGTGGGGAAAATTGACTTCCTCTCATCCAGACCCAACACATTGGTTTATATCATAGAATGGTTAATGTTGGAAGGGACCACTGGAGGTCATCTTGTCCTGCTCCCCAGCTCAGGCAGGGTCCCCTGGAGCATGTTACTCAGGTTTGTGTCCAGATGGCTTTTGAACGTCTCCAGGGAAGGAGTCTCCACAACCTCTCTGGGCAGCCTGTTCCACTGCTGTGCCATGCTCACAGTAAAATTCTTCCTCGTGTTCAGGTGGAACTTAACATGTTTCAGTTTGTGCTTGTTGCCTCTCATTACACACATGTAACTTCTCGTGCACAGCCTTTTCTGCAGTCTTCCTCACTAAGAGCTAACCGAGACACCTGTTTGAAGGAAGATTCTGTTTTGTATAATGTGTGCTTGTGCTTCGGTATGCATTTAAACCCATGCATTAGAGTCTATTACAAGAAAATTTATGGTAGGAAATTGGTGCTGCCTTTACTGAATGAAATTTGTATGTGTCTGGGAAAGTAAGTGGCCCAAGTCTATCAGCACAATTGTTAGTTCCTCAACAGAGTTTTTCACTGTGCCTCTTTTCTCTGGAGATTTTGTTATTTTGAGACTGTGAGCATCTCTTTCCATTGGAGAATCTTTTTTTTTTTCATTAAAATATGTTGGCTTAGAACTTGGTGTTTATGCCAAATTGCCCCAAAGACCTATCTAGCCCACTATACTGTTTTTTAAGAGTGGGTGCGTAGAGAAGAATTAAAGAGCAGGGAGAGCTTGTAATGAAACCTTTTAGTATTACTTCTCTAGCCACTAGCAAAACAAGGCTGAGACTTTTTAGGTGTCACCCTTGTATTGAGCATTGGTTCATGCATTTCTTCTTTCTCCATTCAATGAAATTTTTTGCTGCCTTACTACATGTATTAAATGAGCTTTATCATGTATTTCCGTGGAAAGGAATTGCAAAAGTGCTTGTGTAGCATTTATTTTTAAATCTACCTTTTCCCAGTTTAATGTGATATGCTTTAGCTCTTATGTTTTAAGAGCTGTTGATTTTTGACTGTACAACCCATTATTTTATGGGTGTCACTGTTTTTCTTCATATGCCTTCTTCAAGCTGAAGAGTCACAATTTACTTATTTCTTGTAGTGGACTACTCTGTGTCTGAACAGAAAAAAAAAATGGAAGTGGTGAATTGAAAAATATTTTACTACCAGCATTTCAGTTCTTAACTGGAGTGAAGAGCGTTTTCTAGAGTTATACCTTTCAGTCTTAACTGGGTTTTGTGTTTCTTATTTGTGAGCTTGCTGGAACAGATTGAAGTCATAATCCCTTAGTTTTAAATCTCCTAGTTTTGAAAACATACTGTTTGGTCACATGTGTTGTGCTCCCCCCCACCCCCCACTGCCTCCCGCTTAAGTATGTGATACATGTAACAAATCCTTATCTTTTTGGTTTACTTTCTCCTTTTGTATTACTGGGCCTTGTATCCCTGCAGACACTGGTTAGATCTTTTTGTCACAAGTAATTGTAATAATGATGTAGGGATAAGACTGTTTTACTAGAACTAAGTTTTACGACCATTGATTTTTTTTTTTTCAGTGGACAGAGAATACTGGGGGAATTTGCAAAGGCCATTACTAAAATTAAATTGGAAGACTCACACAAGCCTGATGTGGAGTACAAGTGGCTGCTTATTGGTAGTTGAGATTGTTGCTACAGTGACATCCCCAGAATCTAGTAGTGCTGCTACATTGATTCTTTCGACTGGATTTTGCTACCTGTAACTTTGTTATTGTGACAGAGTTTATCACAGAATGTACTGATTTGGAAGGGACCCACAAGGATCATCAAGTCCAACCCTTAGCCCTGCACAGGACCAACCCCAAGGGCCACACCATGTGCCTGAGAGTATCATCCAAATTCTTCTTGAACTCTGTCAGGCTTGGTGCAGTGACTACTTCCGTGGAGAGCCTGTTCCAGTGCCCAATCCCAGATGATACTGAACTTTGGTATTTTATCAGAAGTTTTCATTTAAGTGGATTTTTTTCTCTGATGCTTATATAGCTATCATTATTAGAAAGTAGGATGAAACTCCTCTCTTGCCTTGTACAGGGCATCAGGACCTATATATTTAATTAATGCTTGTTTTTTTAAGGCTTGTTTTTTTTTTTACTCTTAAAATGTTAAAATACTTAAAATGTCAGACTGTCTGTTTTTTTGCTGTGATTCTGTTGTAACAACACTTGGGAGCAGAGAGGTACCAGTGTGTTGTTTTTGGTCTTTTTAAACAGCATCTCAAGGTGTTGCTATTTTTTGATATTCCCTTGTTCTTTGGCAGGAGAATTAAAAAGAAGATTGTTAAATCTCTGGAATTTCTCATAGGAGCTCCTTAATTTGCTGATTGTTTATTTGGTTTGGGGTTTTTTTGGTTTTTGTTTTTTTCTAAGTAAATTACTCTAATGAAGCTGGGATGTGGCTTTTGTTGCCTAGGTACGTCAGATTGTTAAGTTTTAATGGTTCAGTCTTGACTGTAGATAAACTGTGGCCATTTTTCAGTGCCTTTAGTTTGCATGCAGATTTGGTCAGATGACTGCATAACTCTTCTCTGGTTTAGCTTTTCCTAATTTTGGGCACTTTTTGCAATTTTCTTGATTTAGTTATTTGTAACAGCCTAACCTGCTTCCATGAATGACATTCAAAATTCACTGTGTTTTTTCAAACTTTTAGACTAATCCTGCTACCAAGCAGTGTGTTACTATAATGTGATCAGCATTAGCTGATCAATGCTCACAGTGATGTGACCTATGAAGATGTATTTAGATTGCACTTACCATGTGACAGAATGGGAAAGTACCACAGTTTTCTATAGTCCAGGAAAACCTAAATGAAGTGAAGTAAAAAACAAAGCTACCATCCTTTGAAGGTGAAGATGGTATCTCTTCTCCTGTGACAAAAGCACTGTGCTGAAGGGCTGTGGAATGAGTAATTAAAGATACTGTGGAGTAGCTCCTCTTTTCCTGGAGTTGAGTCATACACCTATTATCAGATTGTGAGATTTTGTAGTTGGAAGCATCTTGGGCACCACATCGTGGATTTTCTGACAGGCCTTTTACTGAGACTGATGACTCTGAATGTGTCAGCAGGGGAGGATAACATGAAGTTGGAGAGTTAGTGATAATAGGCATGTAACAGGTACAAAGTCTGAGGCTATCATCATTTCAGATGTCATTCAAGGAAGGGAAGAGATGGAGAAGGACTCTTACATATATGGGAAAATACCTGAGTTAGAATCTTTCTTTCAGTTGACCTTAGAAAAGCTTATTTTTCTGTTTCCCTTGTCTCAAGAGATTAGCCATTTATTTAGGAACCAAATTAGATCTCTCAAATTTGGTGATGGACATGTTTTCCTAATCATCTAGTGATTAATTTTCAGTTAATTTGAGATACGTTGTTGCATAGTCAATATCGTCTCTTTTCTTGGGGTATAGTTAGTGATACTGACATTCAGATCAAATCTGGGATTTGAACTTTGTTATTGTCTTCTTGTAACTTTACAACAGTTTTGGATTTTTTAAAACCCAGACTTTTCTATTGTTGTCTATTTTTGACTGGCTGTGCAAATTATTATACTGGTTATTATAGTGGTATCTGTAAATATTTTTGAGCAATTTTATTATAGTTGATGTAAAGTGTATCTTTTAAGTTTCTAATAGAAAAACTATGAATATATATGATTTCAGACCATGTTTAAAATAAAATTACTGAAATCTCAAATTTATTATTTTGCCTCTTTAGACACTGTGTATATTTTTGCTTTGTGCATCTGTCTCATGGGTACTCTTCCTTGTTACAGGACAGTTACCTGCTTAAAATCAGTGGGTTTACCCTTGGTTGATTTTTGACCCAGATACAGTAATTTTTGTGGTGTGGGTTGTTTTTTTTTTAATTATTTTTTTCCTTTTTAAGGATAGCTTAAATAATAAAGCTTTTATTGCCATTTTCATTATGCTTTGGCAAAGAGCAATCTTGTCCATTTATTTTCTTAAGGTCTCAATCCCAAAGTTACATTGGTATCTTTCCGTACAGACTGAAGACTGTATCAGTTGGAACTTGGTTTCATTTACTGTATTAGCCTTAGAAGTCATAACATGTTCAACAAAAATATAATAATGAGTTCTTGCATCGTTTAGAAAACTGCCATTTGCTATATGTGAATCTGTGCAACGACTTTTGAGAATGAGTAATGGATTTGTACAGTAAGTGTTGTCAAAGCTGTATCGTGTGAAGCTGTATATAACAGCTTTTGGCTACCCAAAGCCAAAAAGAAGCAGAATATGCAGTGTACTTATAGCAGTTTTAGGGAAAAAATACCTTGTTTTTAAACAAGAACAAAAAGTTTTAAATACTTGTCTTTAATTGTTTTTCTGTTCTGTACTGAATATGTAGCCTGAGGCTTGTATTTTGTTCTCTGCTTCAGTGATGTTATAATTGAGCATGTCTAAGGAGACTGATGGAAATATTAATTAGTAGTGATTCCTAAAAGAAAGTGTTGAACACTGGAGGGCAACATTACTGTTTGCTGGAAGCAGTCAGTCTCTATATGTAGAGAACCTGTCCTCACACTCAGTGCTCTGTGTCTGCTACCTTTTCTATTTCTTGCCATTTTAAAGTTCTTTACATATAAGTTGGAATAAATGTGACTGTTAGGGGTGACTGTTAATGTGGCCTTTGCTTTGCTGTTTCCTGCTGTATAGCAATGTAATGAAATTTAGTACTCAGTTTTAGCCAAGCTTTAACATGACACTCCCTGAGTGTCTGCATTTAATGCATTAACTGCATTAACCTCTGCTTGATAATCAAAAAGTTGTCTTCTATTCTGTCTAAACTATAGGGTTTTGTCATTGATTCAATTGGAATTTTTCAAAATGCATACCAGAAATATGAATTTCTTTATTAGAAAACCGAGATGCGTCAAGCTGAATTTGGATGTCAGTTGGGTTTCATTCAGCTTAAACATACCTGTAGTATCAATTAGATACACAAATACCTCTGAAACACTGGCTATGCATCTCCTAAAGATTTTATGTATTTCTTTAATATGTATGTCACTTATAACCTGTTTTTTTGGAGCACAGCTTTTGTGTTCTTATTTGCAATAGTTCAGATAAAATATTCTGCTTTTTATTAAATAGGATAAGCCATTATTTTTTTGTCTCCTTTAAAAACAATGCAGAATTGTAGCACTTCTATCTCTGCTTGCTTTGGCATGGGACTTACCTTTTAAGTCCTAAATTCTAATTTCTGATAGAAAAAAAATGTGTTTGCAAAGGTGCTATCAAATAGCATTTTCTTACTGGCATCTCTTTAACTGTTTCTTCATGGAAACTGCTGCTTCAGCATAACCATAATTGTGTTTTACAACATAGAGAATTGTTAGTTTCTTTACCTAAAGTCACATGATGTTTTGTTGTTTATACATAGGTTCAGTCTAAAAGAAAGCTTATATACACCAGATTTTTATAGCATATTGGTTTATGTGTAGTTATTGAAATCAGCAAGGGGTTTGCATTCACATTTCTTGAACGAATGTGTATGAGGTTCATTCTCGGAATTGCTTTGCAAAAGTTAGATGTCGAGGTCTTCATCTGCAGCTGACTGCTGAAACAGTTGTCTGACCTAAAGCTTTAGTTTCTGTGATTAAAGGAGAATGCCATCAGTAATTTGTTTCTGAGATGGATTAATTTTCTGACATGAAACTCTATTGGCAGTATAAGGTGTGCGCTTGTTGGATGTTGCCTATTAAAAGTGCCTTGTGGTATCAGTAGGCTGAGATTCACCTTGGACAGGTTTAAGGACTGTAAGGAATAATGTGCCAACTTCTTCTACTATGATAAATATTTAAAAGACCCTGATGTTCCTATCTGCTCATGAATATATACTAATAATATTGATTTGAAAGTTTGGGAAAAATGGCATTGTGTGAAGTATGAATTAATGAATGAACAACTGATGGGTAAGAAAATGCAGCTATTTTGGTAGAAAGGGGTAGAAGAGGGAAAAAAGAGAGCAAAGAGAGATAAGGTGACATTTGAGTGACAGTGCAAAGAAACAATTTGGAATACAGGAAATTCAAGAGGCATCATTTCATCAAAAGGAAAGATTAATATGCTTGGAAATGTGGAAGATGTGCAAGAAATGGTGTAAACCACAAAAATAACAAAGGATAAAAATAAGGATAATCCTGAGTTTTGAGGAGCAGGAATAGGAAAGAGGAGGAATGCAGATAAATGGGGAAGGAACAGTTAAACACTATGCTTTGATTTTTGACTGAAAAGAATACTACCTTTAACAGTTTATTTTGTCTGAGAATCTGGTCTTGACATTCTATTTTAATATCCTTGATTTACAGTTTCATGTTAAACATCTGATTCTGATAAATGACAGAGGAATCTGGGTAGAATGGTTTTAGTTGTCAAAGGTATTTTCCAGAATACTTGCATTTTCTTTCCTTAGATCAGGGAACCACTTAAACTAGAATCATGCTGTGAACTCTTCCATAGTTGCATAGTCTTCAGCTGGAACTAAGGAAGCCCTTGGTTTTGCTACACTGCTTATCAGGTTCTAGTCTACGTGTTTTTATTTATTGTATCAAGTGCTCAGTGCAGTTCTGGAGTCACCTTTTCCTTTCTTCCTGAAGCCTTGCATGGGCTACCCATTGCAAACCATCTGAAAAACATTTGCTCATTTGGCTCCACTGTGCACACATCAAAACCCATAATATCATGATAAAAACCAAAATTGACTCAAGTCAAGGAAATAAAGCGTTTAAACAGAAGAAGATAGCTTGTTGTATTTGAAAGCTGATGTGTGTTGATCTTCTACTTGGTATTTGCATCTTGTAAAATAGCTTAAAATGTATCTTGTGAAGTGTAATGTATTTGTAAGCAATATAGTTGCAAGTCATTGGAACTAAATACATTATTCTGCAACATACAGATTACGACTTTATGTGTGGATCATTGCATAACTAAATATTTCATTTCAAAATTCTTTTATTTGTCCTATAGCCCATGATTTATGTTAGCTAGATTTAATATGACAAAGTAGAGCACAAAGGGGTCCTCAGATTGATTTATGTGCTTCACTATACCTCGCTATTTGTAGCTGTGATTTTATCGTAGTTGCAAATTCCATAATTTGCTTTAACATCCACCCTCTCTGAAGGTTGAACTACTAATTATGTAAAAATTGTATGTGTGTTTTGGCTGATTTGCATACATTTGAGAACCAATGCTTATGCTTTTAATGATTATCTGCTTACTTTTTTAATAAGCTTTCCTGATTCAACACCTGAAAACAATGGCCCTTTTTAGAGATTAGCTGGAGTTTACCTCTGCTTGTCCTGCAAGAATAAAATAAACTTTGGAATAGTTGTTTTACAGAAGTCATTTAAATGACACACACTTTGTTTACTTAGTGAAATTGTATACCTTCAAAAACCTCACTTGCATAATTAAAAGAGTGATATAATTGTAAGGGTCAAAAATTTACCTTTAATTATTCTAATCCAATATTTAATTATTCTAATCCAATATCCCTTGTTCTCCAGGGAATTGATTCCCTAAAAGTAAGTGTGTGGAAACCCTAACAGTGTTTTCACTTCAAATTATAGTGTAAATGCTTGTCTTTTGTGGCAGGCATTTTAAGAAGGTATGCTCAACATAAACACTGAAAACTGTGAACTGCAGTCCCATGTAATTTATAAAGACTCAATTAGTTACCAATTAAGAAACTGGAGTTGTTGACCTGGTATTTTATTTTAAATGTCCTGCTATTTGTCTGTGTCTTTTGGACCATTTTAGAAAGGTTTCTCAAGGCTGTTGTGAAGGAATACTACTGCTTTTGCTTGGA
The DNA here is from genome assembly GCA_013399855.1 of Oxyruncus cristatus. Taxonomy (NCBI): domain Eukaryota; kingdom Metazoa; phylum Chordata; class Aves; order Passeriformes; family Cotingidae; genus Oxyruncus; species Oxyruncus cristatus. The sequence continues at coordinate 2,892,028 of VXAY01007014.1, forward strand.
GTCTAAGAACCACTTTAAAGAATGATGAAACTAGTATGTTAGTTCTTCAGGTGTTTTTATGCATTCTCACATGTACAGGATAACTTCTGAAACTTGTTCGTGGCCTGTGTCTGCTGATCAAGTCAATGCATCTCCTCACATGAAGTTTGGAAGTGAGGAAGACTGTCTTTTATATTCTTTCTAACTTATAAGGTTGCAGTAAGCTTGCATTACCTTCAGAGTTTGGATTGCTTTTTTTTACTCTTTCAGTGATACTTTCACGTAGGGGAAGAAAAAGGTTATGTGCCACCTGCTGGGTACATACCTCTCTCTGCAAAGGTGGAAGCATTGCCTTTGGCTGTTTGTAAGTAGCAGTCAGCCAGGATCAAAATCCAACCACCATTACAGTGCTGGAGCATTGAGGGCTTGTAATGTGGGATGATCACATTGTATTTCTGTTACAGTGTCACTGTTATGTCCTACTTTGTCCATCATCTTTTTTGCATCTTTCTTCAACCATGTATCATTGTGGTACAGCACCTGCCCACCTTCTGCCATCGCAGCCTGGTGAACTCTGCAGCTTTATTTACTTAGTGATACCTGAAGAAACTTTTTTCAACTTAAAAAAGCTGAAAACAAACAAGCAGAAACCCCCCTATACTGGTAGGTCTTAGTAAATTTAAAAGTCATTAAGATGAAGAACTAGATCTGACCACTAATGAACATGTTGGACTGAATGAAGCAGTAGCTTAGATAAAGTGTTGAGCACTTAGAAAGTTAAAATATTTATTTTGTCAGGGAGGGGAAGTTTGTCATTTTGTTTGTGATACCACAAGAATTTACCTAGGACTGTTCAAATCATTTAGAAAGACCAGGAAAAAGAGTCATACTGTACAACCTCTTACTCTTTGTCACTTATTACACTAAGGATTCCTTAATTTGTGAAGTTACATTGTAAAGATAAAGTAGCCACAAAAAAGTTTTTACTTCTTCACTGTACATGAATGACTGTAAATTAAATGTGAAATTATATTTGCTTGGGAGTAAGGTGTTTGAAGGATTGTAATTTATTGATAAGATTATTAAAGATTTTCTGTTAGAAATGAGATTAACCTGTAATGGGAACCTGTGAGGATTATTTACACATAATCAGCATCCAGAGTAAGAACACTGTTTTGTCTGTACTCCTTTCTTTCTTTTCAGATTTTATTTTACACTAACTTTTGTCTTAGCAATTACCTAGTAAGTAATAAAAGTAACAATGAAAATCAAAGTAAGTAAGGAAGGAATAGTTTATTTTTGGCCAGAAGACAGAACAGGTATGATTGGTGTAAAATTAGAAAGGTAAGTGAAAACAATCCTGAGGAGCTTTATCAAAGTAGTTTTCTATCAGTGTAGTAGTTGTTGTAATGAACATAAAAGTTGGAATATCCAGAGTCCAATAAATTTAAAAGATTAAGTATTTTTATTTTGTAAATATTTAAAATATTTAAAAATAAAATTACTATAAAATGGTGTTTCAGAACATTGCAGTTACATCTAAACATTCCTCTGAGAGAATGTACTTATTAATGTCCCTGTTGCAATGGTGTGAGGCCAAAGGAATCAGACATGTCTACATAAAGCTGCAGTTGAAAAGTCTGGTTGAGACATAATTTTGTCTATTTCAGGGGATATGATTTGCCCAAGGTCACCTGTGTATTGGCATTTAAGAGGTAGGCATCACCTTGTTTGACCATCAGTGAAGAACAATTACTTAAAAAGAATTTGTTAGGAAAGCATATGATTTATATACTTTTATGAGTGTTGCAATTTACAGTTCATCAAGTCGTATTAAAGTTCATATTGAAAATTATATATAATATAGCAGCTGTTCTTCTAGCACTCAATACGATGGCTATTAAAAGGTGCTTAAAGACAAAACATTTGTTTCCATGTATGTAATCTGGAGATTGCTGTCCAAGAATATTGATATTCAAAGTCCTGAGAAGTATCAGATTTTCTTTGATCACTTTTTCTTCACCTTAGTATTAGAATATATAAAGTTCTTTTCAAATAAATATTCAAAAATATTGCTTCTGGGATGAGAAATTCTAATTCTTGTTCTAAAGAGGTTTAATGATGGCTTCTTTGAGTCAGAGGTTGATTAAATAAGGACTTCGGAAAGCTTTATGAACCTAATACAGACTCTAGAACTTGGTAATTCTTCAACAACAATCTGGTGTTTGTATTTCCTGCAGTCTGCTCGATGCAGTATGACATCACAAAATCACATTGGAAGTACTCCAAACAGCACCTGTTATATCCTCCTCTGTGGTAACTGGTGACAGATAAAGTCATCACTGTCTGTTGTTTCCACTTGCTGATAGATGAGTGCAACATCTGTTACTTAATGAGTATCTTAGGGAGCAGAGAGAAAGAGGGAATGTTAAAGACTTTTTTTCAACCCACATAGACCTGTATATTAACCTAGTATGCTTCATTTAGTTTTATCAAGGGAATGTGTAGTTTCATTTGGGGAAATTGGTGTCTGTTCTTGTATTTTGCTAAATAAAGTAGGGCATGTCCTACAACATGTTTCAGTGTAAAAGACATTTAATTGTTGGGAGGCAAGTGTGCAAACATAAAATTGTGGGCCATGATGATTCCATATCTGATTCTGTGGCTTATGTCTGACTTTCGAGGGAGCTTTTTCTTACATCACCCTCCTCTCTTGCGGAGGAGTGCTTGGCACATGGCGTGTACATACCTTCCAGCAGGCCCTCAGCAATGTGACAGGTGTGAGGTGTATGCTTTTCCTCCGAGGGGTGACTAGATGAATCAGAGCAGAATCCCCCATTTGAACCATTACCTTCAAAATAAACAAATAAATTCCTTGACCCTGAACTACTGTCTTGAGGTCTTTGTTGCTCCCAAATTGGAGATTTGCTCTGTTATTCCAATTTCAGGATGATTCCATTACAGGTGAGTATGTGCTACTGACAATCCACTGGCTGTTGGACTGCATGAGGCTGCTGGGATTTGCAGAGCAGCTGCTCCTTGCTGCATGAGTCAGCAGTGTGTTCGGCAGCACGAGACCATTCTTTAAGTATTTGGCTTGCTTGATCCCAATCTGTTGACCCTAGCAGGAACTATACATGGCATGTCAGTGGCAGCAAAAACTAGTAAGTCCAAGTCATCTTCACCAGCATTTCTAAGGAATTCAGGCATGAAGAAATCCAATGACAGTATATAATAATGAAAATGGTTCTGAAGAGATCAGGGGAGCTGCAGGTCAGTATATCTGATACGTCTACTGGTAAGCAGCTAGAAGCCACAACTCAGGTTAGAATTAAGGAGCATGTGGGTGAACACTGGAAAAGCTTTGACACATCTTAAGGAGCAGCATTTTCTGAAAGAAACTATGTGTATAAACACTTGATATGATCCAAAGTATTAGGCTAGATTTTTCACCAGTCTCTTAAAAAGAATCTAAACTACCATGATGTAATGAGAAATTCTTACATGTGTAAAAGCTACTTAAAACGTACAATGAAAAGAGCAAAAATAAATGCCCCGATTTCATACTGAAGGTCACCAGTGGAATCCCTTAAGGATCTGAACTGTGTTCTTAATATATTCATAAATGATTTAGAAGAGCAATGAATAATGAGGTGCCAAAGTTTGCAGACACTACAGGGTAATTCAGGATAAGTTAAGAAAAAAAATCCAACTGACAAAATGGCAGTTGAGCTCAATGTAAATAAGCATGTTTATGGAGAGAGAATAATCCTAATATTACATACAGGTGTAAGGTCCTTCAGTTGCTCGTTACTACTCAGAGAATGAAACCTTGTAATTGAGATAGATTAATGAAAATGTTAGCTCAGTCCTCAGCCACAGGAAGGGAAGTTTAAGGAGTCATTACAAATGCAGTTGAAAGGAAAAGATTGGAACAGCATGCCGATAGGGAGGGTACAGCTCTGCTGAAATAATGAAACAGAGAGTTGAACAGATTTGCTATTGCTTCTAACTAGGAGTTATGTTAATCTAACAAGTAGAGAACATTCAAAATTCAAGATGCTTTTCAACATAATGTGTAGTCAAGTTGTGAGACAACTTGCTATGGGCTTTTGCAGCAGAAGCCATCATGTACAAGTATATACCCACTAACTCAAGAAGTTTGAAGACAATACTGCAGGTTCTGAAGAGGAAATTAGGCCAAGTAATGCTTACCTTATGCTTAATTGGGTTCCATGCTATCTTTTGATGTCTTGTTAATAAACAGGTATTTTTCTAGATAGACGGCATTTTTTCTGACCTAGTATGGAAGTTCTTACAAAATTTTTCGGTATGAAAACCTTTATTCTGGCCTCAGGCTTTAATTAAACCTCTAATTAAATTCCTCTCATGAGGGAGAGGTGTGAGGGAAGACAGAAAAAATATCTTTGATACCTCTTCTCGTGTGGTGGTGGTATTAACGTATGGATCGCTTCTAGTCCTGCTGACACTGGTGATCTGACCTTATTACTGATATTCCTTTTGTTGTACAGCTTTATGTAGATGGGAAGTGGTTCTGTTTGCTTTCCTGTTAGCCTGCTAATCCTGTTCTCCTACTACAGCACTACCAGCTTGCCTAGTTTCTTTAATTCTTCAGCTCCTTTTATCAGATTTAAGAACCTGAAGGGGAGCTAAAATGATCTGCTAGAAATAGAGGTTTGCTTCCAGCTTTGCTGTGGACCAGGAAATAGATTTGAAGCTGGATTTATTTAAAGGTCTATCTAATTATAGAAATCCGCCTATCTGTAAGTATTATTTCCCCACCTCTCTCTAAATTGATTTGAATTAGAGCAGGATAACCAAACTGGTTAATGAAACGTTATTACCCTGAATGGGAACTGAAACTAGAAGAACTTAATTGTAGCTGTCCCTGAACTGAAATGCCCCCTCATTCAGTTTGCAAATGACACCAAATTGGGTGGGAGTGTTGATTTTGATGGAGGGCAGGAAGGCTCTGCAGAGGGATCTGGACATGTTGGATCAATGAGCTTAGGCCAAGTATATGAAGTTCAACGAGAAGTGCTGGGTCCTGCACAACAACCCTATGCATCTTTACAGGCTTGGCGAAGAGTGCCTGGAAAGCTACCCAATGGAAAAGAACCTGGTGGGGGGGCTTCAGCAGAGGCTGAACACGAGCCAGCAGTGTGTCCAGGCGGTGAAGAAGGCCAATGGCCTCCTAGCTTGTATCAGAGATACTGTGGCCAGCAGGAACAGGGCAGTGATCCCCCTGTACTCGGCACTGGTGAGGCTACACTTTAAATCCTGTGTTCAGCTCTGGGCCCCTCACTGTAAGAAAGACATTGAAGTAAAGGAGCATGTCCAGAGAAGGGCAGCGGAGCTAGTGGAGGGGCTGGAGCATGAGAAGTTGCTGAGATAGCTGACTTTCTTTACCCTGGAGAAAAGGAAGCTCAGGGGAGACCTTATCACTCTCTACCCTTCCCTGAAAGGAGGGTGTAGTGAGGTGGGTGTTGGTTTCTTCTCCCGAGTAACAAGTGATAGGATTGAGAGGAAGTGTCCTCAAGTTGCACCAGGGTTTGGTTTAGATAGGATAATAGGAAAAATTTCTTTACAGAAACAGTTGCCAAGCATTGGAAAAAGCTGCCGAGGGAAGTGGTTGAGTCCCTGTACTTGGAGATATTTAAGAGATGTGTAGATCTGGCACTTAGGGACATTGTTTACTGGTGGACTTTATAGAGCTGGGTTAACAGGTGGACTTGGTGATTTTAAACATCTTTTACAACCTAAATGATTCTACAGTTACCGTATTTGTTTATAGAAATTTACTTTAAAGCATTTAACAAGCTTACTACTTATTGTTTGAACTGAAAACATTTAGTTACATTATATAATTGAGTACAGAAAATGACTGATTATTTTATCTGCTCTTTTTTGCCAAATTTTGGAAAGTGTGCAGATAGTACAGTGTGTGTGCATGCACAATAGTATACAGCTTGAAAACATTTTTGAAATCGTACTACTTGTGAAGCCATGTTTCTAGTTCTAAAGTGGATTTTGTGTATTTTGAGATGTGCATCTCTCAAGCATTCCAATGTTGTTAAATACTCGACTAAGTGTATGCCTGAGGCAACTGGGGCCTATGCGTGTCTGGAGGAGAGACACCCCTGAGAGGCTGCAGCCCATGGACGACTCATACCAGACCAGGGAGAGCCCTGAGTTTCTATTACATAATGATCCATTTATTGATGGACATAAAATACATGTATAAATAGTATTTTTCCTGGCTTTTTAAAGAACTACTTGAGAGATCTGACTAATTAAAAAAAAAATCAGATATGTCTTGCATGCAGCCCAAATTAGGCAGTTTAACCTCTCGTGTCTAGCTAAGCAATATGTTACTCTAAAATGAACTGAATCTGCTAAACAGACAAGAAGTTTATTCTTGTTAATGTTTCATTTCGTCTTGGTACCTGTTTACTGTATTGAATTGGGGATGGTGTAGCCCTTGGGGATGTTTAGGGGTGATTATGGTAGTCCTCTGTTGGCATTTGGACTAGATGATCTTGAAAGTCTCTTGAACCTTGATGATTTTGTGATTTTGTGTTTTGTTGCCCTGTGTTTTATAATTTCTTCACCTGATATGTCATTCTCTTAAAGACAATGCCATATTATATATGTTAGGAGTGTAATATTTTAAAATATTATCCAGTACACCCAAAATAGTGTGTCAGAAGTTAAGTGTTTAGTTCTAAAATAATATTTATTTTTGGAATGACAAATATGGCTGTTCCCTGGGAATATCTTGCTTTACAGTAGGTTAAATGTATCAGTGTTACAAAGTACTTGAAGGGGTTTTTGTAGGGTCATGAAAACACAGGAGATACGTTTATCCTAATTTCTGTAGATGCTTTCACAGGAGCATTATCCTGATTTAATAAAGGGCAGATAATACAGTTTATTTGTAGTGTTCACTTAGTGGAAATTTTTCATCAATGACATTCTTAACTTTTAATATTTGTACTAAGTAACCCCGTCCTGCCCTAAGGTTCTCATTTCTTACTATGGGTACCTGAGCCGTCAAGCCAGTGGCTATATTTAAAGCTTACTAGCCATGACTTTCATGGTGTACCACAACATGCTACTATGTAACTACTATCAGTGTTAAGTAGTTGTATATGCATGATATATTGTTTTTTTATGTAGCGTATGACTAATTGTCCATGAAAGTGTGTATATATACCCATTCAAGTATATTGCTCAGTACCTTTGTTGTGTTCAGTGTGTGTATGGGCTATTTTTGTACCTACTCTGAGTCTTTTGTTTGAATTATGTAGTGTGTAATACAAATTATTCGTCTAACTATTCTTGTTAACTTCTTAACATGAGATGCAGTTGTGCAGCAACCAACAGTTTATGTTAATTTTTGCTGTATATAGTTCTTCCAGTCTTATAAACCCTGCCTTTACTTTTCTTCAGAATAAATCAGTATTTAGAGATCAGAATTATTTTTTCTTAGTGAAGGATAGATTCAGTATCAGTTCAAATTTCTGTTATTTTGTACTAGGCAGGCTGTAGAGCCTACAGTTTGAAGTGCAGGAGCATCATTCAGAATTGCGAAAGGGATACCAAGTGAAGGGGGTGCTATGTACGCTTATGCAGTATTATTGCATAAAAGTGTAGCAATGTAGTGAAATCAATGATAAAGAGGTTCTGTATCACTGCAGTTGTCCCATTTTGACCTAAGAACCACTTCCTCAGGTTTTTTAATAGATGCTGTTACTCAGCTAAATCTGTCATTTCTTCCTTACTTCTCCTATTTTTTTGGTTCCCTACTGAAAATATGGGAAAACATTGAATCATAGAATATGCTGAGTTGGAAGGGACCCATCAGGATCATTGAGTCCAACTCTGGCCCTGTGCAGGACACCCCAGAAATTACAGCTTGTGCGTGAGAGTGTTGTCCAAATGGTTCTTAAACTCAGAAAGGCTTGGTGTTGTGACCACTTCCCTGGGGAGCCTGTTCCCGTGCTCAGCGATCCTGTGGGTGAAAAACCTTTTCCTGATATCCAGCCTAAACCTCCCCTGACTCAGCTTCATACCATTCCCTTGAGTACTGTCACTGCTCACCATAGAAAAGAGATCAGTTCCTGCCCCTGCACTTCCCCTCACAAGGAAGTTGCAACTGCAATGAGGTCTTCTCTCAGTCTCTTCTCCAGGCTGAACAAACCAAGTGACCTCAGCTGCTCCTCATAGAGCTTCCCCTCCAGACCCTTCACCATCTTCGTGGTCCTCCTTTGGATGATCTCCAATAGCTTAGTGTCTTTTTTATATTGTGCTGCCAAAAACTGCACACAGCACTCAAGGTGAGGCCACACCAGTGCAGAGCAGAGCGAGACAATCCCCTCCCTCGACTAGCTGACAATTCTTTGCCTGATGCCTCCCAGGACAGGGTTGGCCCTCCTGGCTGCCAGGGCACTGCTGACTCATATTCAGCTTGCACTGATCAGGACTCCCAGGTCACTTTCTGCAGGGCTACTCTCCAGTCTCTCATTCCCTAGTCTATACACACAGCCAGGTTGCCGCATCACAGGTGCAGAATTTGGCACTTTCCCTTGTTGAACTTCATATGGTTGGTGATTGCCCATCTCTCTGATTTGTCTAGGTCTGTCTACAGGGCCTCTCTGTCCTCGAAGGAGTTGACAGCTCTTCCCAATTTGGTTTCTTTGGCAAACTTACCAAATTGTTAATGAAAATGTTGAGGAGAACTGGTCTGAGGATGGAGTCCTGTGGAACCCCATTAGTGACCAGTCATCAGTCTCATGTTATCCCATTCACTATAACTCTTTGTGCCCAATCTGTTAGCCAGGTGCTCACCATCAAGGAAACATGGTTATTCACCTGTATGCTGGATGTTTTGTCCAGAAGAATACTGTGAGAGACAGTATCAAAAGCTTTGCTGAAGTCCAAAAAAGATTACATAAACTGGCTTCTCTTGATCAGTGAGGTGGATTACTTTGTCATAAAAGGAAATCAGGTTTGATAAGCAGGACTTTCCCCTTGTGAAGCTGTGCTGACTGTGACCAGTGACTTCGTGGTCCTCCAGGCATTTTTCGATACCTCCCAGGATAATCTTTTCCATGATTTTACTGGGCACTGAAGTGAGACTGATAAACCTGTAGTTTCTGGGGTTGTCCTTCTTGCCCTTCTTGAAAATTGGGACAATGGTCACCACCCTCCGGTCATCTAGGACCTGTCTGGATTCCCAACACCACTCAAAAATCATTGAATGAGGCTTTGCAATGACATCAGTCAGCTCTTTGAGGATTCTGGGATGAAACCCATTAGGCCCCATAGATTTGTAGGGATCCAGCTGGAACAGCAGATCCTGCACAAATTCAGGATCAGCTGGGAGTTGATTGTTCTTACAGTCATAGTCCTTTGGATTTCCATGATTGCATGCTAGTCATCCATTAATTTGCCAACGCTATTTTCAGACTACTCCCAGGCAACATTGATAAATGCTATTAATAAAGTTGTTACCATGTGAGTCTTTTTCGTAGATGAATATGATTTTTCCATTTATGGGAGAAGTAGGAGATAAGCACTGTTTAACATACTTCACTGTACCATTCGATGGATGAACTGTTTGCCTCTGCCTCCTTTGTCTGAAAACATTTCCTCTGTGAGCATTTCCTTCTGCCAAGGAAGTTTGCATTTTCTATCATTTGTGTTCTCAAGTGCTGCTTATCACCAGAGAATGTTCAATGGATGTATTGGACAAGTTGTACTCAATCAAGCTTTTTTTTGTCCAGTTTAGACCTTTTGATAACTCTTTTGGACACATGTTTATTCTTGTTGGACAGCAGTTTTCTGTACAGGAGCTGCATGAGTATTTGCATATCTTTCATACAGATCTGACATTATAGCTGGGCATTTATCAGTGCCTCAGTGGACGTGTAACTAGCTTACTAAAAGATTTCATCATTTCTAACTTGTTATACCACCTCACTTAATGAGGTTATGAAGATGAGGCATAATTTCATTTAATGGATATTGTTCAGGAGACACATCTAGGATCTGCTTATGTTATAATACAGGCAATAAGCACAACAGCAGTCTGGTAAACACAACAGCTTAGAACTGTTTTAATCTGGTAGAAAGTCTTTAACTAATAGCAGCTCCATGCTTCATAAACTTGTCAACATTGATAGGTTTTTTGGCTGTAAGAGATTATTTCCGTATAAATGTTGGCAAGATCATGCAAGGTATTTATCACCTGAATAACATATGGGAAATTCAAGACTCGTTCGTGGTTAACAGAGAGACTCCACTTTCTTGTACCAGTTGCATTTTTCCTTTTCTTATATAAAATAGACAGTAAGTAAAGCCTGAGTCCTTCTGGGGAAATTCTTTAATTCCAAATTCAACACAAAGGGTGTCATAATTGCTCTCATGGTCTTTTAGTGGGCCTCAAAGATTTTAGCAGAGGTAGGTGCAATGTCTTCTACAGATATCAAGTCTTCTTCATTGACAGTAAAGCTCATCCATGATAACTATTCATTTTGAAAGTGTCAGCTTAGTTGTTGATGTGCCTTATGTGGAGGAGAGGTGAAAAAGAAACACTAACTATCAAGCAGTTTCAAAAGAACAGCTATTTTTTTTTTGTGGCAGTGTGTGTTCTAAAATAGAGTACTGCTTTTAGATTCCCTGCTGGCATTTACAGATCAACATAAATTATTCTATGAAACCAGCAGAAGTCTTTTGTGATTATTTTTAAAGATATAAGACTTCATAGTCTCTTGAAATGTGCATTTTGATTTGGGTCATTTACGTTACGAAGTTTCATATTAGTTAAAACCTGAACATATTTTAAAAATTTGTTTGTGCCATAAAAACCATTAATGTGTTTTATAAGGTTTTAACTCTTGTAATGCTCACCTCTTGAGCAAAGCAAGGAATTCAAGTTAGTATCTGGAAATGTTAAATGTGTAGAAATAGCCATGAGTTTTAATACAGTGGGATATGAGTATACATATCTAATGCAGATCTTAGCACAGTAGGATTAAGTGTCTGAATTTTGTAGCAGGTGAAAAGAGACATTTTCATTTGCCTAGCATCCAGATGGTACATAGAAGAAAATAGGTTAATCCCTATTTTGTATATGGAACTAGTACATACTCATTAGCAGATTTATTTTCCATGGAAATTTCAGTCTGGTTACTGTAGATCTCTGTTCCATTGTTGTTCCAGCATTTCTGTTTTTATAAGGATATTGCATAACATGTAGATCTCTGATCCTGGAGTTCTTGAATGCTATGATACAGCTTTTCTTAATGAAATCCTTCATAAAAGACACAGTATTAAAGGATGCTTTGAATGTTTTTCACTCTGTCATGGATGTTCTGTTGAGAACTATCAAAAGAATAGTCTGTTTCACTGATAATGCTATTTGCAAAAATGAAGTCCTTTACTCATGGTAGAAAGAGGAAGGGAAGTTTGAAGGTAATTGTGATTGAAAGCACTGTTCTGACCTCTTATCTTAAATATTTATATCTACTTTGCTTTGACTTAATAGTAGTTGTAGAATTTGCTTAGGAAATGTATGTGTGCATCTATCCAAAGGTTTTTTTTTCCACAGGCAATATGTACTTCAGAGAAACCAGTCCACATAAAGTAGATCTGCAGCGACTTACAGAGTTATATAGGGCAAAGTGGATACTCTTCAGTTTCTGAATTGCAAATCACTCTCATATTGAAAGGATGTTGCTAGAAGGACCTTAGAAGCAGAAGGGGCTTCTAATCAGCATTTTCCCAGAGCAGTGGTTGGATATATGGTGACACAGTTAGAACCAGATATGGAATAATCTTCTTGTGGGGCAGTTACAATTCTTCCGGAAGAGGCAGGAATGTCCATTTTCGTTGAAAGCAGTCACAATCCCTTTCCAGCTTCATTTGGGGAAAAAAGTAAATTAAGCTAAGAAATAAGTTTTATAAGTTTGGGTTTTGTTGTTGTTGGTTAGGTTTCTTGCTTGATCTGTTTGTTTTGGGGGATTTTTAGACAGTCCTGTCATATGAAATTGATGATGCTAAGCTGTTGTTTCTCCAAAGTTTGCATGTCTTTGTACTACAAAAGGTAGTCCTTATTGCAGGTATCAAAAGTGACCTCTTCTTTTTTGCCCTCAATTCTTAGAATGCACTACTGTGATTTTTTTTTTTGTCAAAAACCTGACTATTTAGACATATACTATGAAATTACTATGAATTTCTTCCAGATAATATGATAGTAGTGTTAAATGTTTAAAATGCTTTCAGTAAGACGTGTTCAAATTAACTTTTTCATTTAAAGAATACAACCTACAAATATTTCTAGGTCAAATGAAGTGATAGTTTGAATGACCATTATAGCAGGTTTCCAAAACAGGAAACTTATGTCTAACAAAAGAATAATTTTTGGCTATAAATATTTTAAAATACAGTTTCCTCCTTAAATGACTTGTTTGTTTTTAGCTTTTTAGAATATTAAATGCAGAACTGAGAAGAGACTGATAATATCTCTGGAGGAAAAATCACTGTTTCTTTATGTAAAAGTCAGAGATGTAATGACCTTTACTGTTCTTCAGTACTGCTACTGGTAATGCCTGTTTCTTGGACTTACATCAAAATCCATGACTCTTTTCTGGACCTAGTTTTTAGAGCATTACCTTGTTTTCTTGCCTTTTCCCACAAGAGATTTGGAAAAGGCCATAGAGCAGTTTTTCTTGCATATAAAATCAAATCAGTGCTTACAATTAGTTGTCAGAACCAAGGCAGCCTGCAACCCTAGATGGAAAACACAGGGATTTTGAATATTCCTGTCCTTTTATTTTCTTTTTTATTACGAATGTTGATGGCTTTGAAGTAAAAACCCTAGATTCTTATTTAATTACATGACTTCCGAAATCAGAGCCAATTTGAATGTAACCATTTAGTGGTATACTTTTCTGAAATTGCTAATTTCAGGAGACTTTGGGGGCGGGGAAAGGGGGTGTACAGATCCAAGCCTTTGGGAGTTTCATAAGGAGTTTTCTAGAATTAGAGCATGATCTTATTTTAATTCAATGTAATTTATTAGAGGAATGCATGTGCATTTTTGGAGTATCAGAATCATAATACTTTAATTGTGTTTAAGGAGTCACTCCCTAAACTACTTCTATGCTTTTTCAGTTATGTTTTATAAAGGAAAACTCAATGTTTGTTAGGCATTAAGATATTCTAATATATCCCTAAATAAAGTATCGTTACTGAGCTTGATGCTGCCTTTCTGTCAGTGAGCATCAAAGCCTAGTATTTTAGAAGTGTTTTTGTTGGTAAATATGTGTAATTTTAGGTGTTCTAATTACAGTTCCTCAAAATCAGCTTTGCATTCAAAACAGGCTCAGAAATCGTGCAGGGGGTTTGAGACTCAGTTAACTGGGTTCCTGGTTCTTTGTGACAGTAGAACTTGTAGATCGACCTTTTCAGTTATAACCATAGATTGAAAAGACTTGTGGATTTTACTTCTTTTTTTTAGTCTTAACCTGTTCCAGAAATTTGAATGCACTGATAATGGTGAAGATACTAATAAACTTTAATAAGAAATAGACAAAAAGTAGTTATTTTTCAAAATTTTTCTCTTCACAAAAGAGGCCTTTGTGTTGAGGGGTGGCTTAACCCTTCAGCAAGCAGGCATTGACTTTTAACCAATGACTTTTGTCTGTTTAGTTAAATTAATTTTGTAGATGCATTACTGAATTAGAGCTTTACTACGATGTGTTTACAGTTTATGTGATAATTTCAAATGTAATTTTTGAATTTTAGTTCCAATAACTGTTTACTATTAGAGAATGAGTTTTTCAAAGATTTAAGCAGTTCTAGGTATGAGAAATTGAACTGGCTTAGATACACGTTATTTTCTTGGTTTAGTCTTGAATGACTTACAGATATGGGACATTCTCTCCTTTCATCTTCTTGCTGAAATATAGGCCAGGCTCTCTAAAGGTAGGGACAATTTTTCTAGTATGTTCACAAGGCTGGTAGTTTGAGTTCCTTCTTTAACTATTCTGATAAAAGAAAAATATTTGTTAAGCATTCAAATACAAACAGTTAATTTGCAGCAATAGAAAGGAGACCTTTGTTGCAATAAGTAATAGGAAAGAATAGTAGAAAATTCTGTTAGTGTGTGCTGTGTGATTTTTGTCTGTCTCTTGAGTAGTTTCTGTGCGGCTTTACATATAGGGAATCTTACTCTGCTGGAAATCTTGGTAATTATCCTTCAGGGCACAGCATTTGTAGGTCTTCTCAGAAACAGAACCGTGTTGTTGCAAGCAAGTATAAGCTGATGTTTTGTCTACTGTCCTCTTTCTTCCTGCAAGGACAAATACTAGGTGCCTGGGGAGAGGAAAAAGGAGGAAGACCCTGGCAAGGTGCTGAGGCTCTATACAAGACTTGCTGGATGGAAACTTTAGCGAAGTGCAACAACACTTTTCTTTTTAGCAGAAAGAAAATGAGATCCAACTATATATAAAGTACACTCATTTTAATCAAGCAAAATCTGCACCTTGTCGAGGAGAAGGTATATTGTGATAATCATCCCCATACGTGGCACATTATAGGTATCATTTTTGTAATGTCTTCTTTAGAGAAATGACTCAACAATTAGTTTTGCTTGGATACTTCAGAGATTTTTTAATTATTTTTGAAACTGACTTGGTAATAAAGGAAAATTCACTGACTGCAATCTTTGTTAATTAGGACTTTGTGTGTGTGTCTTTGTGCTCTCTCCTGCTTACTGAAGGAAAGCTGGAGAGGACCTTTCTAGTGAGTTTGCATTTCAAGGTGCTAACATGGGTCATTGCACTGGCTGGGAGTAAACCATCCATATCCTCTCCCAAACTGTATCTGCACTGGCAAATCCTGTTTGCTTAGAGAGCAAACACTGCAGTGTTTGAAATTATAACTTCCTGAGAAACAATATGGTCAATACCCATCAAACTTCCCTTACTGTAGCAGTAAGAATAGGAGCATGGGAAGCTATTCCTATTAGGAAAAATAAAATATTCTGTTCTATATTAGAAAATTTGAAATACAGTTAAAGACAAAATAGAAAAAGGTAATTTTAAATAATGCTTTGACTTTCAGATTAATAATTGAGTCATTGGTTCTTAATTTACCTACCAGCTGAAAAAAGCTATTGATTAAGTTGCTTTGAGCTTTTTGTTCCTTTGGATTCTCGTGGCTTAACTTCCATGTTTAGTGCCAAATAAGCATCTCACTTCAGGATTTATACTGCATCTGTCTATGAAAACCTATTTTTTAATCCAATTTTATGATGCAATGAAAAAATTTGAAAAGCAGATGTAATAAACAGAACACTTCCATCCTGTCTTGTACTCTGAGATTGTGTTTTTCCCCCTCCTTTCAGAGAGTTTCCTTGAATTCGCATTTCAAATACATTGTTTAATTAGCTAGAAATTATAGTTTTCATCAAGTCATTAAATCTTCAAGAGCATGGACAATTTTATAATTAGTATACAGCAAAATATTTAGTCTAGATACATCTTACTGAACCTGAAAGTTACGGAGTTTTCCCACATTGACCACAATAGGCAGTTAAACTTGGCAGTTTGACTACTTTTTCTAGACTATACTGCCCTGCTGTAGCTTCATTTTGGAGTTCATCTATCAGTTGATTAAAGACTTAAATTGAAATCTTACATTACTTAGATTAGGTAGATGAAGAAAAGCAAGTGACTATGAAATTACTAATCAGTCCAAGAAGAGGAACTGCTGAAGACGTTAAGTGAAATAAGTAAATTCATCACTTTTATTTTGCTCCTGAAATTCACTGAACTCTGGTATATTGTGATAGCTCAATTTTGACTCCTGTGGTTTGTTTCAAATTAGAAACCAAAAAGGTGAGTCTTGTTCAAATAATGGCTACAGACTTTGTTGTAACTGAGGTTTTCAGGAATTTGAAACTGAAAGTAGAAATTTTGGCCAAAAGAGAATGCCATTGTTTTATTCCAACTTGAATAAATACTTAATAAGACATATCACTCTTGAAAGGCCTTATTATAGGGTAAAACACACAGGTATTCTTCCCAGGAATGCCAGGGCAGGGGAAGGATTAAAAAAAAAGATTTCTTTCAGATGCAAGGAGCACTTTTTAACTACCCTGCGCACACTGGGCCCCCGGGCAAAAAGGCAATGCCCTGCCTTCTCCAAGACTCTTTGTGTCTTCTCTCTCTCCTACCCCACCCTCTCTGGCCTGAGGAGGCCTTGTACATGTCTGCAAACATGTTACCTCTCCACATACCAGGGAGATAGCGTGCTCACAGCTCCTCGCTGCAACTTTCTCCAAAATGCAGAAGGAAGGAAAACAAAAAACATCTAACCCATTTGAGAAGGCATTTTAGACTTCCTAAGTGAAACTGAGTTCTAGCTTTCCGTGACAAGTTCTTCTGAAATTGTACACTACACTTAACCTACTAGAAAAAAAAAAAAAAAAGAAAAAAAATTAAATATCAAGTAACTGACCAACACAGACCCTATATTTGTTGAGAACTACATTAAAATTGAGGAGAAAACTGATGAATGTTTAATTGCTCAAAGTCTAATTCGAAAGGTTTCATTAGATGAAGATAAGTAGAATCTTTCAATTTTAAGCTATTGGAAATTTTTAGCTGTTATATTGATACAGAAGTCAGAAAAATATGTAATGTTCAGGAAAATGCTTGAAATATCTTTTCTTTGAATTTCAAAAGCAAACTTGAAAGTTTACCTTTTAAATTACAGATCTGTATATTAACTTCTATATAAAAATGAACATATTTACTTGAAGTAGATACTGTAATATATGGTTTTGGTTCCAGAACTACATAATACATTTGATCATTTTACTTTTAGTTTCTGGCATCCAGAAATGAGGTAACTATATAAAGTCTTGTAAACACTTATTTGAGTATTGTCTTCAGTAAGTCACTTTATCTCTCTTACTGAGGTTTTGAAGGAAATGATTGTACATAGTATTGAGCATAAAGAGGTTTTTAAGTAAGAATTTAAAACTTCAAGATTACTATTTTGATCCTTTTGTAGTTTGGAATAGCTTTTGCCTTAGGTGAAAACAGAAACACATAATTTATATTAAACATTAATTATATTTCAAGTTAATGCATTGTTGAATGTCATGATTATTCGAAGGCCTTCAAAGTATCGTCTGAGTTGACTGACTACACTCTAGCTCTGCTCTGTTAAAACAAGTAACAGTTCAATGCTGACATGCAAATGTAAGTTGATGATTTACCTGTGTATTGTGACTGTTTGTCACACAATGCAGGTTTAATTAGTGAGGCCATTATGACATTTTACGGAAGTGTGAACAGAGAAGCACCTCTATGTACTTGGTGTCTCTGTTCATTCACTTGCAGCTACTTCTTCCTCACTCTAATACAAAACACTAGGTGGAGAAAAGAAAGCAGATGGCATTGCTCAACCTGGCAAGATCCTGGCATCCTTTGAATGAGTTCTTGCACTGTCACTGCAAGTTCCTCCTCAGTGATTGGAGAAGGAGTGAAAGCTTGAGATGACAGGGAAAGTGAAGCAGCACAGTCAGCTCACAGAAGTAGGTTGCTTCATACCATCCCATCATTTTGGTCATCGTCTGCACTGATCACCAATCACCCCTCATCCTGGTCATTACCATGAGCTTCAATGTCAGTATTTTCCTGTAATCTGTGGACTTCATTGCTAAAGCATTGTCATTCCAACAACCCCAGGCCTCTGACTGTTCCTAAAATTGAAGCAAGTTCTGAAGCAGTAACTTAATCCCTTTTGCCACTCTGAATTCCCTATGAGTATCAGTGTCGCTTAGATGAAGGGGAGAGATGATTGCTCCAGCTAACATCATGGGAATTACAGAATACTAAAGAAGCATAAAGATAGTTGAAGGAGAGGAGTGCTGTGTGAGCAAAGATGAAGAGAATTCTGGTCTGGTGAAATTTGCAATGCTCTGCTTTGTGTGAACAAGTTTTCTGTGATTTATGACTTTGCTGCAGGAAGAGGTGCTGCATGAATAGCAAGAAAATAGAATCATGTATCTCTCTTTACATGGTATTAAATTAGTTTACACCATTAGTAACCTTTTGTTAAATAGAAATTATGTCTGGTGTCTCTAGATCGCATGGATTTTTCAGTATGGAAGAGCTGAATTCATTCAGCCAGGCAGAAAGGGATCCAGCCAGGCAGAAAGGGATCTGGGGGTGCTGATTGACAGGAAGCTGAACATGAGCCAGCAGTGTGCTCAGGTGGCCAATGGCTTCCTGGCCTGTATCAGGAACAGTGTGGCCAGCAGGAACAGGGAGGTGATTCTGCCCCTGTACTCAGCGCTGGTGAGGCCACACCTGGAGTTCTGTGTCCAGTTCTGGGCCCCTCAGTTCAGGAAGGATATTGAGGTGCAGGAGCAGGTCCAGAGGAGAGCAACCGGGCTGGTGAAGGGACTTGAACACAAGTCCTATGAGGAGAGGCTGAGAGAGCTGGGGTTGTTTAGCCTGGAGAAGAGAAGGCTCAGGGGAGACCTCATTGCTCTCTACAACTACCTGAAAGGAGGTTATAGCCAGGTGGGGGGTGGTCTCTTCTCCCAGGCAACCAGCCGTCAGACAAGAGGGCATGGCCTTAAGCTGTGCCAGGGGAGGTTTAGGTTGGATATTAGAAAGAAATTCTTTACAGAGAGGGTAATCTGCCATTGGAATGGGCTGCCCAGGGAAGTGGTGGATTCTCCATCCCTGGAGGTTTTCAAGACGAGGCTGGACGTGGCACTTAGTGCCATAGTCTAGTAACCACAGTGGGGTTGGGTCAAGGGTTGGACTTGATGATCTCAGAGGTCCTTTCCAACCCGTCTGATTCCGTGATTCTATGATTCAGAATAGTTGAATAGGCAGAAATTTTGGAGTCAGAATGCATATAGTAAACAACGATGAAATATATAGCTAAAGAGGAAATTCTGTTTGTTCAGTTTGAATGACATATATAGGTAAGGTTTCAGCTGAGTAAGCTTCTAGGAAGTGATGCATGTGCAAAAGGCAGTTTAAATGCCTGGCATGTTGCTTTTAAAAAATGAAACAAAACTTTTGCTGAGAATGTTTTTAGTCATTTCTTTCTTCTTGAAGATTAAAAAACTTTCCCAGGATAAATTTAATTTTTTTGTTCAGAGTTACTTCCTTGAAATTATTCTAGGGGAAAAGCTGAAATAATACCAGTCTAAACAATGATGCTGTAATAAGTCTGTTTATTTATAGAAAGGAAAGGATGGATTGCAAGATTGCAAGAGAATGTAAGCAGTATTTACCTTTCTTTTTGTCCTGTGTAGTACAAGTGTCAAAGTCTGCTAGATATTCTGCTTTATAAGGAAAGGGAAGTCCCATGCTAGAGTGAGTTTCATGTGACTTTGTTTCATTGTGGTAATAATAATTGTGGCTTTCATGTCCATTTCTTATGAGAGAGAAAATGTGGTTTGAATGTAGGTGTATGTCAACCATAATTTCTGTTTAACACACTGTAACCTTGAAAACAAGTAATTAGATGCTATATAGGCAGATTTTTTTCACAAACTGTGGCCTGAACATCATGAGTACAGTGCTAGAGTTGTTCTCCTGAAATTGATCTTTTGTGCAGAGGCTTGCACATGCACACCAATAAAAACAGAAAAGGTTTCTGTTAAAGATTTACCAGTAAAAAGCATAGTATTAAAAAAATGTGTAATAGTGCCATCTGCTGACCCCTGTCACAACATATCTAATTTGTGTGAGTGAGCACTGGAAATGTCAGTGCAGAAAAAATTAGAACACCAGTCAGTTGACCTAAACTGAGAAATGAGCCAACTCTGCTGAGGGAAGTTAATAAACTTTGAGTTTATACTAACATAATAAAAAACAAACCTGAATAAAACTGTGAGTGTTGATCACAAGGAGAATTTTCTCAGCAATTTTTTGTATGTGACAAACAATGAAATTTCACAATAAGGTCAATCTGATACTTTCTCGCTGTTCAAAAATGTTTCTGACTATTGTGGGAGTCAATATTAAGAGTTTTGCTGTCATGTGGTGAAACAGATGCGTCTAGAAAATTCATCCAGCATGAGGGCGTACAGGAATTTATGGCTAGAGAGAAAGAAGCTCATAAGACTATTTCAGTGGCAGTGTATTCTTCAACTGTCCTAAGTTGGTCACACAGTTGTCTTTATTAAAGACTCATTTGGATAATTGGAAGCAACATAAGAAGGATGTTGACCTTTTGGAGTGGGTCCAGAAGAGGGTCATGATGATGATCAGAGGACTGGTGTATCTCTCATATGAAGATAGGCTGAGAGAGTTGGGGTTCTTCAGCCTGGAGAAGAGAAGGCTCCAGCAAGACCTGAAGCAGCCTTCCAGTACTTAAAGGGGTTTACAAGAGAGCTGGAGGGGATTGTTTTTACAAGGGCATGTACTGATAGGACAAGGGGGAATGGCTTTAAACTCAAAGAGAGTAGCTTTAGATTAGATATTAAAAAGAAAATCTTTACAGGGGGTGGGGGTGGGGTGGTGGTAAGACACTGGTACAGGTTGCCCCAGAGAGTTGCCCCATCCCTGCAAGTGTTCAAGGCCAGGTTGGATTTTGGGGTTTTGAACAGCCTGGTCTAGTGAAAGGTGTCCCTGCCCATGATGGGATTGGAACTAGATGATCTTCAAGGTCCCTGCCAACCCAAACCATTCTATGAATCTGTGATTGTTAACATCCTTCTGTTGTATTAGAATTCTGTCTTGCTTCTATCCTGAGTAGCTTTCTATGAAGTTTGCATTGTGGCATGCCTGTTGCTAGAGGAACTTCATGTAAAGATTGTTCTCAGTAACAGTTATATAGAAACACCACTTAGTTTGAGTTGAGGAGTAAGCTGAAAGGGGCTTCTTGAAGTAATTGCGTGCAACATCTGAAAGGGCAGAGGTCTTGGAACTGAAGATGACCTCAGTGGATTGTTTCAAAGTCCTGAAAACTGACTGCAAGGCTGGATAGTGAAGATTCCTGCAGGCCTGTTTGTGCATGTTTGGAAGGACAGGCCATGTTCAGTATTAGGTAAAGCATTTCTGTTGTCATTGCTTTTACTCAAAATGTAGCAACAAAGAGTTGTAGTTGCTAAATTTACTGTAATTAGAAGAGCTTTAGAGAGAGAATTATACTAGCTTGAGTTGATCTTCCTTTGTATTGCACCATAGTAAAACCAAGTCACAAAACTACTGGAGTGCTATAGTACTCCTAAAATAGTGGGAGAAGTAGCTGAAAACCTTCTTAATTTTTAAGATTCTTCAAAAATTCATTGTTGAGAATACCTTTACTTCAGAATATGACAAGAATTCCCACAGAATCATTTTGCATATGAAAACCATAATCTGTAATATATCAGTAACTTCTGCGTTTGAGCAATATTATTTTATTACTGGCTTCATAGCTATTCCTTGTATTGCAAACAGGAATAGTTTCTAAGTTTTATTTTTAATTTGCATACTTCAGACTTTGGGTCTTGTACTCAGATCCTGTGTGAACAAGACAAATAATTGTAGTACAGTTTCCTCCTATCTTCAAAATAGCAAGAAGGATCTAGGAGTCTACAGCCTCACCTCAGTCCCTGGGAAGACAGTGTAGCAGCTAATCCTGGAAACCATTTCCAGGCCCATGAAGGATGAGAAAATCATCAGGAGCAGTCAGCATGGCTTGACCAACCCAACAACATGCTATGATGAAGTTACTAGCTTGGTAGATGAGTGGAGAGCAGTGGATATTGTCTATACCTGAACTTCACTGAGGCTTTCAACACTGTTTCCTGCAAGATTCTTGTAGAAAAGCTGTTGATACGCAGACTGGATGAGTAGACAGGTGGCTTGAAACCTTGGTGAATGTCTGGGCCCAGAGAGTGGTGATCTGTGGCTTGCTGTCTAGCTGAAGACCAGTTACCAGCAGTGTACCCCAAGGGTCAATACTGGGTCTAGTCCTGATGAGCGTCTTCATTAATGATCTTGATGATGGTACAGAGTATACTCTCAGCAAGTTTGCAGATGACACCAAACTGGGAGGAGTGGCTGATAGCACAGATCATGCTGCCATCAATAAGCTGAAGAAATGGGCTGACAGGAATGTTATGGTGTTCAGCAAGGGGAACTGCAGAATAATACACTTGGGGAAGAACAACCCCATACACCACTATATGACAGGGAACCAATCAAATGGAAATCAGCTTTTCAGAAAAGGGCATGGGACTTCTGGTGAGCACCAAGTTGAACGTGAGCCAGCAATGTGCCTTTTCAGCAAAGAAGGCAAATGCTACCCTGATTTATTAGACGAATTACTGCCAGCAGGTGGAGGCTGCTGATACTTCTCTACTATTCAGCACTGGTGAGGTCACACCTCAAGTTGTGTCTGGTACTGGCCAGCCAAGTACAGAAGAGAATTGGACATACTGGAGATAGTCTAGTAAAGGACCAATAAAATCATGAAGGAACTAGCGTCTCTCTCCTGTGAGTAATGTCTGAGAGAGCTGGTGTTGTCTAACCTGCAGAAGAGAAGGCTGAGGAGGGATCTTATTGATCTATGAATACCTGATTGGAGGTTGTATAGAGGATGTGTCAACGGCCAGTCTCTCTTCAGTGGTGCCCAGTGAGAGGATCAGAAGCAATGGGTGCAAACTGAAACACAGGAGGTTCCTCCTGAACATCAGGAAACATTCTTTTAATTTTAAGTGTGACAGAGCACTGGCACAGGTTATCCACAGAAGTGCTGGAGTCTCTCACCTTAGGGATATTGAGAAGCTGTCTGGACACAGTCCTGGACAACCAGTTCTAGGGGGCCTTGCTTGAGCAGGGAATCTAACCTGGCTGTCCAACTTTGAACCTTAGCCATTTTGCTATTGAGTGATATAACTTTGAAGTTTTAATAAAAAACTAACAAAATAGGGGTAAGTTGCAAGCATTTTACTTTTAGCAGCTCAGAACTAGAATTTCTATTAGATTGCCTTGCTTCTTGATTAAGTCTTTTTAAGAAAGTCATTGAAGTTTTATTTTACGGCTTTTGACTTTTAGTGGAATTAGTCTGGGATGATATAGCTTTAAAACAAATATGAAAACAACTTACCCCCCCAAACACCCCAAACCCAGCCTTTCTAACAAACCTTGATTGGATGATTTGAAAAAGACTAATTTACATTCTCACTGAACTCCTTAAGTGATATTCTTGTGGCCATGAAAAGTTGCAAAATTTCAGTGAAAGCCAGTTGTCTGGATGGCTGTCTCTTTGCTGTCCCAGCCATCACTGAACACCTGTGTGTACCTTCGTAACATAAAAATCTACATGTGATTAACTGAATAGTTTTCTGGATTTCACTGAATTGCCTAGATTTTTACTGTCAAGAGTGAGTACTTACATAGACAGCTGACATGTAGATATTTAAATTAAGAGGATGTTTAAACTGTGCTGAAGTTCCAGCTGGCATTCCTGTAAGACCTCACAGTTCTTCTGTATTGCTTCTGTTCTGAAAGATGTGCCCATCCAGGTTTCTGGTGAGTCTCCAGTTGACTTTACATT
Source organism: Oxyruncus cristatus (assembly GCA_013399855.1). Classification (NCBI taxonomy): domain Eukaryota; kingdom Metazoa; phylum Chordata; class Aves; order Passeriformes; family Cotingidae; genus Oxyruncus; species Oxyruncus cristatus. Next base: position 2,915,623 of record VXAY01007014.1, read on the forward strand.
AGAGTCCCATTTTTAAACAACTATTTTTGGTGTGCCTGAATTCTGTTCAGAGTTTTTTCTGTTTATCTTTTCCAAGTTCTTCCTTTACATTTCTGGAGCATCAGAGATTTCCTTTTCAATTCTACTGCACATAGTTATTTTTTACTTGTTGTTACATATTTTTTGTAGTTAAGAGAGTAAAACTTGTCTCCCTGTACTTTGTTCTCCTATCTTGTTTGACAATTTATGCTTATGTATCTTTTCTTTTTTCTCTTTTAAATTATTTTTCTCCTTTACTCTCTATTATTGTTAAAATTATTTTCATTAACTGTCTTTTTTTTCTCAACCTAAGTGCCAAGACACCATCATAACCTCCTCTCTGATGTGTTAAAGTGCATTCTTCGAAGTTTGCTGTTTAGTCCAAATGCTTTTATTCCTTTTATTGTGGCCATATTTTGCAACATTTTATGTCCATTTAGTGACCTTAGTTTGATTTTTCTCTTTGAATGTAAACTCAGTTTAGTAACAAGTTGATGATGAACCTCCTTGTTCATTGGCTGGCTGGCTGACACGCTGCCATTAATACAACTGGACTTTTATTCTTATTGGACCCTTGTATCTTTTTAGAATATTATGTTATTTTCTTCCCAGTATTGTATAAGTAGTCCTGACTTCTTTTCAAAGTACAGTGCTGATGTTCATCTTGCAGAACACCTCATAGGGCAACTTGAGGTCGGTTTTTTAGTCTAAACTATATTTTAAGATTTAAAAATATTTTTTTGTGCTCATGCAGTTAACAACAACAAAACAAGAATGAACAAAACCTCAACATATAGTTGATTTACATGGAGGTTTTGTGGTAACACCCATAGCTTCTAGGTGAAGGATCATTAGAATTACTATAGGAAATAATAAAGAAATTTGCATATCTTTAAAATACCTATCTGAAAAGACAGTCTAATGGGAATTTTTTAAATTTTTTTTTTTTTTTTAACTTTTTCTATTATTTTTGACAGCAGTAAGCTCAGTCTTCTGGAGACAAAGGTGTGGTGACTTGTGGCCCCCCAATACACGTGTTAGACTTAAAAGACGGATGCTCTTCAGTATTTGGGGGGGGATGGGTTGGTTCTTGGGGGGCTTCTTTTTGTAGTGCTTTCAGTAGTGGTGATTGTTTGATATTTGCTTTGTAATTTGTGTTTAGCTTTGGCCTGTGGCTCTGGTATCACTGCTTCTCACTTTCAGGTTTGCCTTTCTCTGCACTTCATTTTCATTTATAATTCTTTGTTGTTGCTAGGGGAATCTGGGACTATAGCTCTTCTCATTTTATTGTCTTACAATGGGTGTAAGTGCTTGCAGCACAGTAGGTTTTCCAAGTTATTTATTTTTACTCTCCAGTGAATTTCTAGGTGTAATAACTTCATTTACTTATCTTGTAAAATCTAATTGCTAGAAATGTAAAATTTCTGTGAATTAGTACATTACTCATTTTTAGTGATACTTCTTTTTTGAACACAGTCTTAAATATTATGAATGTATTTTATTTATAAAGATGGGAGATAAGTTCAGTGTGGAGTTTTTCAAGTATTTTTTAACATGTGGCTCTGTGGGTGTGGTTTTTTCAGGGTTAACTAAGATCAGAAGCCTTAAGGGAATTGCATCAGAACGCCTGAGGATTTCACACTTAGTTTAAAGAATGGTGTAAACCTCATTGCTTTCAAGTCTTTCAAATATTTATTTTTGTGTTCCTTATTCTATTAGGTGTGGCTGAATATTTCTAAACTTGTGTTGCTGGAGGAAAAGGAAAGCTGCGTAAAATGAAGAAAAAATAGGGGAAGGGCGAGGATTGTAGTTCTTTTGGTTTCTTGTATGTTTTTTTGTTGTGTTTGTTTGTTTCACAAGGGTTTATCGGTTGCTGTGTAGACCTTCCGAAAGACTCAGACTAATGAGTCCTGGTTGATGAAATTTACACTCCTATTCTGTGGTTTGTGTGGAATAGCAATCTTTTTATTGATGAAGGGACTTCTTAAGGCACTTCTATAAGAATATATGTTCAGAAACTCTCCTTGTGCGTGGTTGCCAGATGTATAGTTTTTATAGAAGAAAAGGACAAAATCTCAAGTACCTTATGAAGAAGTGTGTTCTTCCTTGAGGGAATCTTCTTCTCTTTCTTTAAATATTTTTTTTGAATAAATACCTGGTTCCTCACTAACAGGAGTTAGTGAGCAAAAAGCTTTTTTCAATATATTTCGAATCTCAAAAAAGACAGTATTACTTTTCCTTTTTCAATATCGAAATTGTACTGAAGTTAAATGAAATTCTTGGAGTTGACTCTAAAATCTGCTTAATGCAAACATTTAGCAACTGATATTTCTAATATAAAGCTACAGTAATATATTTGCATTGCAGAGTCAAAATGATTGATGGTTTGACATTAAAAATTCTTTCATTCTTGAAATGTTTCTCTTTCCAGATGTTTTAAAAAATATTACAAAGGAAATATTTGTAATGATTTTGTTTAGTAATGCATGACAGTCTCTCTATAGTTTTGTTACCTATGAAAATCTGGGGCTTGCATAAAAATTTTCATTCTTTCAGCGCTTTGTGTGCACAGAGAAGGGAGTGGAAAGGAAGCCAGCTGGGCTTGGGCAAAGACACATTGTGTATCTCTGGTTGCGTTACAGCAAGGTCGTTTGGAACAGGCACGGAGCAGTGAGACGCAAAAGTCTGTGGGATACTAGAGGCTCTTTTGTTAATGCTTAATAAGCGTAATGTAAGGGCAGCTGACAGTGGAAGCAGGTGGAAATGCTGGAAGTAATTACAAACACGGATTTGAGAACTGCCATTGTAAAAGTGAGTGAATAAATAGAGAACGTGAATATTTTACTTTATGTGTTTTAACATGAGAATTTTTAAGTCTGCTATAAATAGAGGGAATGCTAAAACAACAAATCTTTATGCCCTTTAACTAGAGTCACTCAGTATATAGGATCTGTATATGCAATGTTGAGTCATGCTTTGCAGTTCTATATGGTATGCATACAGCTTGACTATACAGTAATTTACAAATTCCTAGCAAATACTCCACTTCACTTATAAGGCACATGTTATTATAATAGCACAGACTGTTTTTAAAGCTGAAAACTTGTCCATTAATTAATTAAGTAAAATAAGAAACCAGGCTCAATAGTTAAGTCTTTTGGCATCGGTTTCCACCAGCAATCCAAAATGTCTTTTGATGAAAAAATCATTTACTTTGATATAACATTTCTGTGAATAAAATCAAATGGTTATGTGAATATAACTGAAAATAGAGTTTTAGACAGGATTATGGGATTCTCTATAATAAGATAATGAAGATGAAAAGTAACCATGTTCTGGTTCTCTGGACATGTCTCTGCCAATAGTCATAGTACTATTTCTACCCTTTTTCCTTAATTTGTATATTAGCTTCAGATACTGTTCTCACTTTGTACCATGATTTGATTTCCTTTCTCCTCCAAGTATTAAATCTCTAATGCAGAAAAATATTTGAGGTCAGGTGAACCAGTTTGCATAGAGGGATTTTCTCAAGTCCTTCTCCCAGTAGTCAGCCACACCTTCAAATCTGTTACTGCATACTGTTTTACAGTTAGTATGACAATATGCATTGTTGAGATTTAAAACAGGGTATTATCTCCATTAGTAATGCAATTTTCCTTACTGTTAAAAAGTCAAAGCCTTAGGTTCTTGTTGCATCTTCTGATCTGGTGTTTTCTTACAGAAGTCTGGGTAAATGGCATTGCTCTGCTTGTCTGATAAGGTGTCGTGAGCAAAACAGCCTTGGAGTTGTTTTACTTAATATATTGCCAGTTAACACAACCTTTGGTTACTGATTCGAGCGCTGGGGAGAACTAAATAATCAAACACTTAGACCAATGCTTTCTACTGCCTTCACCAGGCTAGAGGCAAGCTGAATGCCTGTCCTCCCTCCAGTGCCAGCTTGCCCTGCTGTCACTCCATGGTTCTGGGTTCATCCCAGCTCCTCCAGCAGGCTCTGGGTGGCACAGTTGGGGTCATTTGCATTGCAGTTCGCGTCTGACACTTCATGCTTCTTGGTGATCTCTGCCGCACACTTCACTTCCTTGCTTTTCCTGCAGCTTTTTGCTTATTAATAGTTTTCCCCTGCCACACGGGGCTTCTTCAGGCTTCCCTCTGACAGGCTTTTCCTCAGTGGCAGTCCCTTGGGGTGTTGCTGCTCTGGCGGTTGTCCCCTGCCGTCCCTCTGGGATGCACGCACCTGTTGTAGTGAGCTGTTACTCACCCCAAGAGCATGTTGGTGTCCCCTGTGCCGTGGCTGCTGCCTCGTGCTTACACAGGATCAGCATGCAGCACAGAGGGTTGCTGTTTTGGGGAGTGAAAGGGCTACTCTCAGCGGCTTTGGGGCCAGCTGGAAATGACAGTGACCAGCCTAGGGCAGTTCACATCCACTGCCACAGAAGGCCTCGCCTTCTGATACCAAAGCCCTCCCAGCTACACCCTGAGCAGTGTTTGTCTATAGAGTTTCTGTGTCATTTATTTTGGAAGCTAAAGGTGAGAGAGAGGAGGAAATATGTGAGTAAATGGAGAAACCTGAGACCCATACTTGTACAAACACTGTGTGAATTAATCAATGTTTCAGTATGTGCCTCTAGCAACTCGTCAGGTAAATACGTTACTTTAACTTGGAGGGTCTGTCAGAAATTGGAGAATTTGTCTGTCACCTGGAATCTGTATTTATGCACTTTAATTTTGGTGGGCTTCAGAAGAGCTCTGTGCTCACATTATGAGAAATGAAGTATAGCCCTGATAGACTTTTGCTCATGACCTCTTAGGGAGCTGCTTCCCTCCAGCATCCTCTGCATGACATAGTTTTTGGGCCCTGAAGCCCATGCAAGCACCAGCTCCATCAAATGCTGTTCAGTGCCACCATAATTCTTCCTGACCTTTCTTAATTCTGGATAGTGTAAAATTTATAGAGGACACTTTCAACTGAAGTGTAAGACACCTCTTCTCCAGATTAAGCTACTGTATTTCTCCAGTATAGCTTGTTTCCTAAAAGGCATGACTGAGGGAGGTCCAGTTCTCTGGAGCTAATACCAGCTAAGAATGGGCTGCCCAGAGAGGTGGTGGATTCACCTTCTCTGGACGTTTTTAAGGTGAAACTCGATGTTGCACTTAGTGCCATGGTCTAGTAACCATGGCAGTGTTGGATCAAGGGTTGGACTTGAAAATCTCAGAGATCTTTTCCAACCTGGTCGGTTCTATGATTCTAAGAATAGCTGGTTAAGGACGGGGGATTTTGGCAACTCTCCTTCCTCAGCAGAAAGAGATTATTTTGTTAACTTTTGTACTCCTGTGGGCTAGTTTTTTTTTTTCTTCTGCCATATTATTGAATGTTTTTTGGTATATTTTTTGTTTCAGAATTTGTAGCATTGCAATGGTGGTGAATTTATTCATGTCCCTACTTGTGGGAGTACTATAACAAACAAACCCCCAAAACCAGACTTTGCTGTAGAGAAGGGATGTTCATTAATACAGTAGCATCTCTGGGACTGGCAAAGTCTCTAAGTGTATAACATAATTTTCCTTACTTCATTATATTTTGTTTGTCTGTGCCTGTTTTGTCTGTGTCAGTTTTGTGACAGTTCAGGCTCCAATGTTAAAAGCTGAGTGTGCTGGTGTTCAAAGCTAAGAGCTATGAAACCCCTGATGTTCTGGTTTCTTGCTTGGATGATGTGTGTTCATTATATTTAAATGCAAATTGTATGGGGAAGAATCAGTCCCATTTTCTAAATGAAGTCTTTCTTAAATACAGGGGATTAGAACTCTTAATTTCTGCATTGCTGTTTACTTTTTAAAAGAAAAAGTCTGCTCAGGGTAACAATCTGTATGTCCCAAATATGTCAGTGCTCTGCAGGGTGAGGTACTGCATATGTTTATATATCCTTATCCAGTGGAAAAGCATGAACAAGCTATAAAACCAAGAAGGTTGCAATTATTTAGTAACTCAGTGACAAATCTACTGAATATAGTGCTTCTTTTTTGAGACCTGATCACACAGAAAATTAGTCATTTGCACAGTGGAGCATTTGCATCACAGAGATTACTTGGAGAACCTGTAGTAACTGTATAGGAAGAATAGCTTCCTGTAAAGCTGCAACATTTCCTTTAGTTCCTGATTGCTGGAACTATGTGATGGACTGAGGCATGTATTGTGTTTTCATTCAAAATTGTAATGATTTTTTTCTGTGATAAATCTTGAGAATTATATTTTGATAGAGACATTGTAGACTAGAAGTAAGATTTAGACTAATGTAAATTTATTTATTTATAGAAAGGTAAAAATAAGCATAAAGAAAAAAACCAAACAAAACAGAAAAAAACTCGTGTGCTGAAAGAATGGCCTAGACATAACCATTGTTCAGATAAGAGCTTGAGGATTTCTCCCTGTGTAGGGAATAGAAAGCAAATTCATGAACAGGGAATGGCTAATAAATAAGCACTTAGAAATTAATATAGTAAAAACTTAGCATTAATATATAGGACAGTCCACATAAACCTCTGTATTTATTACTTGTATTCCCATGCATATTTTTATACATTGCTTTTACGTAAATTAGCTATGGTAATTTCAGTGATTCTTCCTCTGGTACATCTTCAGAAAAACTCTTCCCAGTTCAACAAGTGAATACAAAAATAAAACTATTTTAGTATTCATTCAGAAAATAGTAGAACTTAAAGTTAAAACATTGATTTTATAAACAAATTTTGAATACTATTTTTTGAGTACTATTATTTAGCTGTATTCACAGAATAAATAGAACTTGCATAGTTAAAGAAAAATGGGAGGATAATGAGCAGAAAAAAGAACAGTGAATTAGGAAGGAAGAAGATAAGGACATTTTTAAGTAGGAGCAAGGGGAGGACAGACTAAAAAGAGGATCTCCTTTATAGCTGTGTTAAGATTACAGGTAAGAAAAATACTGGAGTCACTTAACAATTTGGCAAAATTAAATGGAATCAAGCCTTTGTATTTGCCAGGCTCAGATGACTGAGGAACTCTGAAATGCAATTGCTTTTCTAAACAAAAGAGAGGGCTTTTTCATGTTTATTTTCTTGGAAAATAACAAGTGCTTCTTAGGAGAACAAGTTTTTCAATATGCATTTGTTTATGTTTATTTGTTGTTAAGGGAATTATAAAGTTCTAAAAGTAAATAGCAGTTAGGTTTCTCCCAGCTTCTCTTTTCTTTTTCACTTTCTTCTCTCTTTTTTCTAATATTTCTGCATAAATTCCTTTAAAATGTGCGCTCATGTCCTCATGTAAGTTTCTCTGTAACACATTTTTAACTTTTTAATTTTTTGTTTTATTCCCTTATATGCCTAGAATGCCTAGAGCTTTTTTTTTTCTTTTTTTCCCCTTCTGTCAACTAGCCTTCAAAAGTAATTTGTTTTATATCTGTGAGAGAACATCTTGCAGGAAAGGACATAAAGCTCAGTCAAATGAACATATCAAAAAAGATGAGGTGTGACTTGATTTGAAGCATGTAGGGACTTCTTTTTGGTAAGAGTTTCTGTAATAAAAGTCTTGTTAATTTAGTGACAAGAAACACTGTAAGAGCAAATGGCCAAAAGATGCAACCAGGAAAATTAAAAATGAGATGTACATTTTTAGTAGAATGAAAATCACTGCAAGAATTTACCCGGGAGTAGTAGTAGAGTATCCGTATTTTCTTACTACACATTTTTGAATAAAGATTTTGAATCTGTTTATATGGTCTTTAGCAGATCTAAGCACAGTCAATTTCATGTTTCTTTTGGAAGAACTTTATGATTTGCTTAAATTTAAATGCAACATTGAAAATGCATTCTGACAACTTCTGCCTTTCAAGATACCACTCAGACAAGAGCAAACTAGAGTTTTTCAAAGAAGTGGCTTAGGGGATGTAAACATTTTTTTTTGCCATTGCTGTTTTGTCAGTACACTGTCACAGATATTCAGTCCAGAGCAGGCACTTCGTGAAATAATTGTATATAATGTCAGCATCAGGTTCTTAACCTAAAACCCCATTTAGACAGGCATTTTCTGAGTGTTACGGTGTAACCATCATATAAGTGAAGGTCTGAATATGTTTATAATCAAGCTCTCACGTGGAAGCAAATGTTACAATACATTAATTACTTCTGTTAGGTTTGTGCATCTGATGATGGTATCCTCCCATCTGGTTAAACCGTGACTATGGTGAGCAATTTTTCATGATAAATGCCATGATATTCCCTCTTCTGTATGCAGGAATCAGAGGAAACCAATGGTTAGTATTTTTAATCACCTTTTTAATTGCTTTTTACTCAGAAACCTCTTTCTCGAAAAAGAGGCATAAACAAAAGGGGTAAAGGGGTTTATCTTAATCTTGCAAGGCGGAAGAATAAAAAGTATTTGTATGGGTGCTCTTGATATGGAGGGACATTAGGCATATTTAAATGAAGTCTCATCAGCAAGAAAGCTTTAATATATTTTTCTTACAAACATTACAAAAAAACCCATAAATGTTATTTCTACCAATTCTGTAAAACTAGCTTATAGTTTAGCAATTTAATTAACAAATTTATGATCAAATAAAATGAATCAAAGGTAAAGTCTGCCTGTTTTTGAGTGTTTCGTCAGTGTGATGTTTGTCACAGGAAATAGCCTTGAAAGTTAAAAAGATAACTGGACATAATTGAACTTCTTAATTGCATCGTTCGCTAAGCTTCATCAGAATTATTTTCTTTACTGTAGCAGTGGCATTGGTTGAATCCGTACACCAGTCTCTGAAGCCTGCAGTAAAGTACAGAAAGTAACCTAGTTTCTCTTCTCCCTCTCATAATGAAAATACAAAGTAAAGGCTTTTTATAAGCGTATTTTGTAATGGAAATTTTAGCAGCCCTTTGAATGAACAATTATGTCTTTGTTTCCATGGAGCTAGCACTAAAATAGCTCACGAGCAGTGTGGTTGTATTAAGATGTTAGGGCTTCTTTGGGGAACTTTCCACTTGTTCTGGGCAAGGCGATTTCAATCAAAGCATTTGTCAGAAAAATGTGAACTGATCAAAATGTTTTCTGTGCTCATCCCTTCCATGAAGCCTTCCCATTAGCAGTAGGAACTTTGACACTTCTGTGTATAAACACTGCAGTGGTGACTTCATCCACAGTCTGCATGCCTACAGGAGGTATGTGATGATACACAGGATTCTTGAGTTTAGGGGAGTACATTTCTCTATTTGTTAAGAAGTCTCCTTGGACTCTTCAGAAAAGTTTGGTTTCACCTGGTTGTGAAATTGGAGTGAAAGGGGTTTGGTGGTGTGCTGAGTTTATTTATTTATGTAAAGTTTGGAGGATTAAACTGTTTTGTAGCTCTCTCTATGGCTGTTTAGGATGTCTCAAAGTATACAGTCATAGGATCAGTTAGATTGGAAAAGACCTCTACAGTCATTGAGTCCGATCATTAACCCAGCACTGCAAAGTCCACCACTAAACCATGTCTCTCAATTCCACACCTACATGTCTTTTAAATACCTCCGACAATGAGGGCTCAGCTACATTCCTCCACAATCTGTTCCAGTTCTTGATAACCCTTTCAGTGAGTAAATTTTTTTTAAAAATGTTTAGTGCTTCAGATCTCCTAGTTTTGCAGAGTGGCAGAATCTGAAACTGAGATCCTGAACCTGATGATTATTTTAGGATATGTTTTTAGTAGCTGTTTTTCAGCATAAAGAGAGTAATTGAAAGTGACTAGTTAATACTGAAAGTGTAGTGTGTTTTCACATATGAGAGTCAATTCAAAGGTTTAAAATATCATCTGTTGTTTTGTGGTCACTAATGACTGTAAAGATGTGTACTTCTCTCATGGGACCTCTTGTTTGCTGTGAAGTAAGTTTCTTACTCCTCTTTGTCCACCCTCTTAAAACTCCTTCTTAGCCCAAGGGTTACTGCTGTATCTCTTCGAAAGAAAGCCCTTAACATGGACATCACTCCTTATTACTAGATTCTGATCTGTATTTAGGAAAGTGGGTAGGTTGTATCTCAGCAGGGGATATCAGAAGAAAACGCTTCTATTTTAACCTTAGACTGGTAACCTTAATGCATCATGTTAAAATATGTAATCATTATTGTAAGAATGTAAGCAGTAAAAAAACCCCAACAAAACAAAACCAAACAGCCAACCAAACAAAAAACTTCAGAAAATCTGAGAAAATAACAGATGGATCCCAGACATATCCTTTATAGCTTGCAAAATAAAAGCAATGTATGTTTAGTGTGAGATGTTCAACCAATTATTTCAAAGGACTTCAAAAATTTTACAGAGTAGGTATCCTAAACACTATATAGTGGCTGATTTTTTTTTTCTAGCTGTGTTACTGTAGACTATTTAATCTGGCTAATCTGGTGTTCCTTTGTTTTGAGACAGTCTGGTACATATGGATTTGGGAAATGCCTGGGGCTTCAGCAGCTGTGGCACTTGAAAAACCTTTCTGAGATTCCTGTTCTGTAGATGAACAAGTCATCTGTACTCCCAATACTTGCTGAAGTACCTGATGGTCTGACCTTCCTCCAGCCGTCTTTTTGCTTTACATTTATGTATTTACACTCGACTCTTCTCACTACCTGATGTTAAGCGCAAACCTAGGCTGTGTTCCTACCTTGCCGTTTGAATCAGCTTTATCCAACTAGTGCCTCTCTGACTTTAACATTAACTGTTACATTAAACTTCTGTAGCTGAAGAAACTTTGTCTTTCTTTAGCAAATAGTGAGAAGAGGATAGTTAGAACTGTCACATATTTATCACATATTTATTTATACCAATAGTCAAAAGCCTTAAGAATCATATGAGTAAGCCTGTATGAATCAAACAATTTTACCTACCCATGAAACATCTCTAGGAGGTTGTGTATACTTCCATAGTTACTTGTTACTTAAGAAGGCTTATATAAGGAAAGATTAGTTTTGCTTTGCAGGTAAGTTTATAAAACTCAGTTAAACAGATGTTCTGAAGTTTACTAAACCTCTTGCAAATACTTTTGGGTAGACTGTTTTTAATAAAATCAAGAAACTAGTATTTTGGTATGTTCAACATTAATATTAAGTTGTTGAATAAAGGTATGCATAAACTGAATTCTTAATGTTTACTGATACTCCAGATTATCTGGAGACCCCTTTTTGTAAGCAGCTAAATTGCTTGCAGGCTATTCTTGTGGTCCCCAACCAGAATTATCCTGTTACCTGCTTGAAGGTTCACCTGACAAACTGCAGTATGAATCACAACCTTTTGTTCTTTCTGAAAACATAGCAGTGTATTGAAAATTTAGTATAAATTTGATTTTTCCTTCTAGTTAACCTACATATGAATACTTGCACTTTATGCTGGACAAATATTTAGAAAAGCCTGAGCAAAACTGAAGGAAGCTGAGCTTGCGATAACTGTGGAAGCACCAGAGTCTGATCACTTCATAGACAGCTTTCTTCTGGGAAATAGCATGGGAGGAGCATTATCAGGGCTTTCCTAGCATTTTTTCTGTGACTGTACTTGTAATATGCATCCCTTTTGTATGTCATCTTCAGTTACTCAGTGTTGACTATATTCACATTTTAAATGTGATGAATTATGGGCATTTGGAATTAAATATTTGAAGAAAGAAATTGAGAATCATGCATAGTATCTGCAGTTAAGCTCATTTCTGTGTTATAAAACACTATTTATTGAAGAGCTGTGAGATTCATGTAGCTTATACTTCTAGTAGAATAGTACAAAGCTTTGTCAGTATTTCCAATTTTGAACATATGCTTTCAGAATTTTCTCATATTAGATCTTGTCTTTCACAATCATTTGCAAGGTTGCTAAAATTTGGACAGTTCTTTTGTAAAGAAATCTTAATAGTTTTACTTAGTAGCTATGTGGAATATTTTGCTCTCTGTAATTTGGAGCTGTCTGTGTTGTTGTTGCTGATTTTTGCTCTTTGAAAAGATGGAAATTACTTTTCAGTTTTTTCCAGATTTGACAATTTCAAATTAAAATAGAAGGAAAAATACCCTATGATACTCTCATTTTTTATTGCTTGTGTAAGAAACTGTAAGCATCTGACTATAGTGGCTTTTGTTATAAAATGTGATAGATACGGCACTTAGTCATACATGTCTTTTGTCATGTGATTTCTTGTTTTCATATACTGTGAGTGTTAAGCCTAGTTTGGTTGTGACCACATACATCTTAAAGTGCCTGTTCTAAAGACTGTCATGTTTTCATTCTTTCACAGCATGCAACTTTTAACCCGGGACATTTTAATATTTATTTCATTAAACATGATTACAAATTGATGTTTATTGTCTCATGATTCTGGTTGCTGTTGATATTACAGTAAATACTGTGCTGCATGAAAGAATAAATAGCATTTAAAATATGAAATATGTTTAAGTGCTCAGTCTGTGAAAAGACTTATACAGCAGTAGGAGAAGAGGGCAAGGTCTTAAGCTGTGCCAGGGGAGGTTTAGGTTGAATATTAGGAAAAAATTCTTTACAGAGAGAGTAATCAGCCATTGGAATGGGCTGCCCAGGGAAGTGGTGGATTCTCCATCCCTGGAGGTTTTCAAGACGAGGCTGGACGTGGCACTTAGTGCCATGGTCTTGTAACCGCGGCGGTGTTGGATCAAGGGTTGGACTTGATGACCTTGGAGGTCTTTTCTAACCTGGTTAATTTTATGATTCTATGATTATATGACAATGAAGTATTAGAAAATGTACTAAGTGAAACACTTGTATGGCAGCTGATGGCATACCTTTTGAAATAAAAAATAATAATTCAGCTAATTCAGCACTAACAGTCTTCATGTATCTATGTTTCTAGCTTTTATGGTTTGAGATAAAATTCAGGTTACTGATTTCAGGAAATATAGATTTTATCTTATTGATTAACTTTATTAGATGGGCATCCTGAAATAATAAACAAAGTGGGAGAAATTAACTTTCTTCTAGCATTTTTCAGGATTTAAAAAAAATTCATTCTACAAGTGATCTGAAGTAAACTTCAAATGCTACTTAGAATACCTAATTATACATTAAATGCATGTAGTTAAAAAATGTAAATATCCTGACAAACGATTGAAGTATTTTTGTACTGCTCTTAAGACCATTAAGACTGAGCATGCTAAATACTTTTTATAGAATACATTTTGAGTCATTTTTAAGAATCCTGTGAATTCATTTTTCTGAAGAAATGTATGTAATTTGAAAATAATTAACCATAATATGATGTCTTAAAGCACCTACATAGTGTCTTTTAAAAATGTTGTGAGCTGAAACAGTAAGGTTTATGGGAATTTTGATAATAAGGTACTTTACACCAACTTGGTTTGCTTTTGCATACTTGTTGCATTGTCATATATTGTTAAAGGTAGTTTGGATAGCTGCCTTCTTGTTTTGTTTCTTTTTTGTTTGGTTTCGCCTGTTAGCATTAAGAGCATACTGTCTTGCTCTTATATCTCTCAGGCTCTCAGGTATTTTTATAGGTAAACTTAGCCTTTCTTATATACTTTGTCTATTGCAGTTACTACATTTTTATTTTAATTGGAGTAACTCTGAAATCACTTCTTAAACGTGCAATTAATTTGACTTTGGTTGATTTACAACACAGTAAATTTGTTAAAATTCTAACTAAAGTCAGAACAGATCAGATAATAAGGGGACTTGAATGTTTGTCAATAGGGAATCTCCTTTAAATGTGTTCATGCCCTAAGTGAGTAATTTTACCTAAGTGTATCCTGTGCACACTGTGTGTCCATTTGTTCTGGTACAAGTCTAAAACTGAGGGAAGCTGTGACTCTTCCCACTTCTCTTATCTACCAGATGAGCAAGATGTAAATCCAATAGTGTTCATTCCATGATATTGCCATGTCAGATCCTTAACCCATCCCAAAACAAAACAGACAGGAAAATCTTCATCTCCAAAAAAATCTCTAAGCAAGGCAATGTAAATCTTTACCTTTGAAATCTTTACCGATCTTTACTGATTTTAAATTAATTAAACCTCTTCCTGTAGTGCCAGTATAGAGTACTTGATATGGCCCTTAGAGTGAAACATAACCGGGAAGTGTTTATTCCTCTCTCCCACCTCATGACTTCTCCCCATGATGGGTCTCTGCAGATGCACTAAAGGCTTGCATAGCCTCCTTCAGCGTGGCCACTGCTACCAGAACCTCAGTGGGGGAATTTTGCATGAGTCAAGCTGCTCTTGTGTTGCAGCACCTATTTAGCTTTGATCGACATCAGGTTAGAAGGGAGGCTGGTAAAAAAACCCCATCTTTATTAATGAGGGAAAAATGAAATTTAAATTTCTCAGTGTCAATCAGGCTTACAGTATGTTAGTAAAATGCAGATCTGAGTCAACAGTGAAGGGAGGGGGAAGTGTCTAGGCTAGATCAAATTTGCATCTGTATTGTCATTGGTATTGGAAATAATACTACTCGCAGTACCAGAGATTACTTCTCAACACAGAGGAGACATTTGGAAGTTGTGTGATAATATCTCAGCTGATGGTTCTTTCCACACAGCACTCCTTGGGAGAAGCATTCTGAAGCAAACCCTCAAGTCTCTTATGGGACTGGAGAGGGAGTGATATATGCTGCTTAGGGTTAAGGTGAAGTCTGACACCAGAAGTTTCACTGGCACTTCTTGGAGGGCAAATTGATAGAGATTCAGGTGCTTTCAAGTGATAAACATTCTTGACTCTGCCATACTTCATTTGCAAACATTGTGATTCTGAGCACGTGAAATAACCCTGTTACAAAAAAAATGTTCTCTTTTTATTTCGGAGTGATGCCCACTTTATGTTTGAGATAGTTGTTTTGTTCTAGTTATTAAGAGCAGTCACAATTTGGTTTTGCAACTTTTCATTCTATTTAGGTAGTTATGAGTAAATATATTTTCTTTTGTGGATTTTCCTGCTGCCAAGACAAATGAGAAATGTACAGAAGACAAAGAAACATAGGGTAATTGGTTAGTTACTTAGATCTGCAGAATCAGAATAAAGCCATCCATTGTTTTTAATTTGAAAATTAGAACAACTTAATCTGACTACTGGAGTTCAAAGTTCTGGTAATCCTATTGTTGGAAAAAGGTGGGGGTTTTCCTCCTTCATGTAGTTCTGTAACTTCTGTTATGGAGAGGATTTGTATGTGAAATTTTTAGAGAAGATAAGCCCCAACTATATCTTAAATGGAAAGGTTCCAGGAAGAACTAATGGAATACTTAGTTGTTTCATTAACTTTAACAATTGAAAGTGAAGTAGTTTATTTGGAGAATACAATCATGGTTATTGCCTGTATTCAGTAAGTTAAGAATGTCATTAGATTTGCCATGTAATAAAAGTTGAAAGGAATACTGGAAAGAGAGATGCTTGGACTTCTGATCAAGATTTTACAGTCAGTTTAATGGCTATGTTCTTGCAAAGTTGTTCTCATCTGTTTACATATAGGATGAATTGGCATACTCGTTTCTGATTATTATCTATTTGATTAAAGAGCACTGGAATAAATTTTGTTTTGCCAGTTGGTAATGGTTGCTGAAACCTCACTTCTGAAAGAGCTTTTTTGGATTATGATTATTTAAATAGCTGTGCTTTTTCCATTTATATAACTGTTCCATTTCCTCTGGAGTAACAATCAAGTACTGATTCTGTTTTACACCAGACAAAAGGAGAAAACCACAATCTCTGTGTTAATCATAATGAAGTAAGACATAGGTCTCTGAATATGTTTGGGAACATTTTAATGTAAAATAAAATTTCTATATTTTATTAATTATAAAACAATAAATTTATGTTAAATATACATTAAAGTAAAACTGCATTTCATAAAGTAAAAACATATAGAGCTGTGTAATTAGATTTGCAGATTGAGTGTTTGAAACTCAGACCACGGGAATGTTGTTTTCAAAATCTGGGCCTGAATCTTGGAGAGACCATAAAAGAGCATCCTTAAGTATTCCCTCCGAGCTTCAGCCTGTATTATTTGAGTAAATGATGAATGAGTATCCAAACATGGAAGAAATGGTAAGACAGGATGGAGTGTTTTGCTGAAAAACTATTGTCTGTTCACCGTATTTTTTGTAAGCACTTTTGTTTGGGGTTTTTTTATGTGAACAAGCTAAGGGATAATGTGCTGCTGAGAGAACAGTACCTTTTCTTTTTTAATGTTGTTTGAGGAAGGAAAGAGGTTAGTATCCTAATTCTTTATTAGTAGAATTATCCTTTTATTTTAAACTGTGTGTAGCAATTATGTATAAATATAGGTTATGATGGGAATCATAAATGGGGAAGGTGATATTTGATGTTGTTTACAGAGAAGTAACAGAAGTGCTTCTGTTACTGTATTTATGTTGTGTGCATATTTACAAGAATGAGAGTGAGATGCAGTTGACATTTTTCAATGGGCTTTCAGCCTTATCTCCTAAGGATAACTTCATTTCATATGTGCTACCCTGTATTAACAGTGCACTCTCACAAATGTTCTTGTAAATGGTCTTGCAGTTATGTTAGCATTGTGGAAAAGGTTTTGGTTCTTAGTAGCAATCAGAAAAGCAAATTAAATATTAGGAAGCATTAATAAGGAAAAGATGAGCAGTGCAAGAGTAATTTTTATGAAACTCTATGAATTAATGATATGCCTGTATTTTGAATGTTGTATGAAGTTCTGATGATTTCCAGTCTCAAAAGAATATATTAGAACTAGCAAAAAGTATGAAGGGTAAGAAGTGTGATTAAACATGGATTTCAGATGAGGAGTGACTTATCAAAGTAGGATCATTCAGCTTGGAAAAGAGATGACCAAGTGTATTTGAAACAGAGGTGAATAAAGGGAAGAATGTGATAGAAAACACATGTTTTCTGCTTTTCAAAATGCAAGAAGTAGAGGGCTGAAATTATTAATCCTGTAGCAGATGTATAGCAGGATATTTCTGCACAAATCATAGGGAAAATGTGTGACTCATTAATTCATTACTAAGGGCTAAGGTTCTAAAAAGTTGACAGTTCGAAAACTAATCAGAGAAATGAATGGAAGAAGATCCATTGGGTTACTGAAACAAAGATGTTACTTCTGAAGCAAGAAATTCCTGTGTCACAAGTACTGGGAGGTTAGGATGCTATAATGGAGAAAATTCAGTATATGCTTATGCTGTTCTTACACTTTTTGCAGATACTTGCCCTCTTGTCACTGAGTTTCAAATGCTGAGATACTTTATGTAATGAAGATGCAACAATCTTCTTACATAAGGAAAACTCTGACCACTAATAAATTGTTTCTTACACTTATTTATCTGCCTTTCATTTTCCTCCTTTAAAATTATCCTTTGTGGTTAGAGTTGCATTATTGTCATCTCCTATTCTGCTGTATAATTCTGGCCTTTGTTCTTGACTGTGCTATCATCTGTAAGTTAAAGAGAAGATTTCATTGGGTGAAGACCTGCATAATAAATTTAAAAGAGGGGGGTAAGGCAATTAGGATGCGCTTACAGCTTTGTAAAACAACTCATTGTGGTCTGTGTGGTGCCTCCTTTAGTCGTTGAGGTTTTAGGTTTTATTGTTGCACAAGAAAAGTCTTAAATCATTAATGACAGCTAAAACCCTTTGGGAGTCCAGTCACAAACCAGAACAATTATCTTACGCTATCTGAGAGTTATTTAGAGAAGAAAAGGGGACAAATATTGACAAATCTAGTTAAAAAAAAAAAAAATCTTAGTCTTGTAAATCATGCTATCAGCAATTGCCTCTGTAACCATGGGGAGCTTCTTCTTGTAAAGACTTGGAAAAAATAAATTGGATTACGGAAGTTTTTAGAGAGATTTTAAAGCACAATCCCTGCCCTTTATCTTATGCACTTTTGAGGTCAAGAAAAATGTAACAAATAGTGTAACTTCTCTTGATTCTCTTAAAAAGAAAAAAAAAAAAAAAGAGGGTATGGACGGTCTTTGCTTGAAAATTTAGTTGATTATGATTAATTGGCTACCAAAATTAGGCTACCAAAACTAAGTCACAGGAGATTTATGGCCATTGTTAGTGAATGTGGCTGTTGATTTTCCCAACCCTTACATCTGAAATTCGCATGTTTGTGTAATGTGGTGGTATTCTGCATTTTTTCATCTATTAAACAGCATTATGCTGTAGCAAACTATTGTATTTACTGAGAAATTATGAGTGGGTTTTGTGTTAATTTGATTTGGAAGAGTTTTGTTAGCTATAAACTAAAATTTATATAACAAAATGCACTTAGCAAGGGAACAAAGTAAGTTTTGAGGTAAAACCATGCTTGTTTATGCCATTGACTTATTTTGCTTATTTATAAAATATAGTCAATGGGCATTTCAGTCTTAACAAGAATTAGGTGGGTTCTACAGGAAACGTTTACTCAAGCTCCATTAATAAGTTTAACTCTATAATAGATATTATTTTATTATTACTTACTGCAATCTACATATCTTGGGTTTAAATATTGCTTGGCCTTGATTTATAATTTTGAGGCTTTTTAGAGTTTTGGAGTGTTTTGTGACAAGAGAGAAATGAAACATTTCAAAATGAAAGCAGTTAAAGACCCTAAAGAAACCCAAAACATAATAGAAAGGTGGACATGAGAATGGGACACTTTAAAAAATGGATTATATGATTTTAGAAGTGGGTAATCGATAGCTTAATCTTAATGAGAGGAATCTAAATAATTCCTTTTCTTAGCAAGCAACAGAGCAGTGGTATAAAAAAAGCAAGCTGGGTTTATGGCAGCAGGTATTTAGCACAGTGAGTTGCATATGTTGGTACATAAGAGGGATCCTTAATAGTGACGAAAAAGCTGGTAGTGCCAGTGGAGAGCAACTGCTTTGCCTGTCTGTTTGTACCTCAGGGGAAAGAAGGGGACAGTGAGAGCCTGCAGACTATTTGTTTTAGATTTACATGCTAATGGTCAATATATGATGGTTGCTTAGAACAAGATATTGGGCTGGGTAGTGGGCTAGGTGCTTGGGGCTAGTGGGCTTTGTCCTGCTGGTGTGTGGCTATTGTCTTGATCTTAGCCAAAGTATATAGGTACCACATACACCATAATCCTCATGACCAACATCCTTTGTCATATTTTTCTTCTCTAATTGTTAAGTTATGTGTCCTGGATCTGCCTGGGAACAATCCCACAGACTATTCTGAAATAGACCCCATCATTTTCCAAGACTAAAATTATGTTAACTATATTGTTGCAATTTATTCTAGTCACAGAATGCATCTGTGAGTTAAGATACAAAAATAAAAATTGCTTTGACAAGTACATTTGAATAATAACTAACAAGACAAAAATAAAAAATAAAGTCCAATTATTTTCATTTAATGGCAACTTTGTTGACTGAAATTGTCTATTTGTATTTATTGGAAATACATTCTGTTTGCTTCTGTAAGTGAAAGTGGGGAAAAAGCAGTATGTATGTTCTATGATTTTTCAGTTGTTTTCTTTTAAAAACAGACATTACTATCTGCACAAACATTTTGTGCAGTACTGTTTGTTGTGCAATTCAAATTAGATTTAAACTGATGGGTAATTATTGAAAATTTAATGTTTCTTAGTCTTTCAACATCTTGATGATGTTCTCTGATAACTGTGTTAAACCTCTGCAAGATTTGTTTTACAGAGATTATTCAAATTACTTTAAAAAAAGAAAACCACCAAAAAACTACATGTAGTTTGTGCCTCTTGAAACATAAGAGATACTAATGACATATTAGATTTGCCTGTGCAAGGTAAGGTGGTATAAATGCGTAATCATATTAGCAGAAGAGGCTAGAAGAGACTACAAAAGTAGTTGCCAAAAACATTTACGTTCCCAGAAGACATCCTGTTTGTGAGTTTGATAACTCTAAGTTATTTCAATTTCTTTTACTTCTCTTCTGGCAAACCAATTCTTCTTCATTTTATTTATTAAAGTAAAATGTCATTAGCTGTTCCCTTTTTTGAGGTAAGGACATCCCTTCTCTAACAGGCTGATCTCTGATTGAGTCAAATAGCCTAGTATGTATTTTTTTTTTTAAATGGTTTGTGGTTGGTTGTTTATTTTGGTTTTGGTTTTCTTCCTAAAGCTTCCTCATACTTAGAAAATGTCTGACTTTGTCAAGCATGTGCTTAAAAAAGCAGGCAAGAGAAGCAGTTGAAATTTTCTCTTAGCAAATTATGAAGTTAAACAGATTTGTGTTCTATCTTAATGATACTTGTCTCAGTAAATCATATGTATACTTGACTGCAGTTGATCTACCATTTTTTTAATTATTTTTTTTATGCATACTTGCATTAATATTAGTGTGCTGGATATGATATAGAATTATAGCATAATTCTAATTTTAAAGTGTTCTAAACATACCTGTACAGTATTTTTCTCTTGATTTGACTTTTAGATGTGTACCTTATTCAGAAGAGCAGTTCTGTGATTCCCCCCCC
>VXAY01007014.1:2936141-3109263 GCA_013399855.1 Oxyruncus cristatus
CCCCTTAAAACATCTTTGGTATTTTATTTATTTAATTTCTATTTGATATTTATATTATCAGAGGAGCAAGTTGATAAAACTCAGCTAATCTGACCTGGATAATTATGGGTTATATAATTCTAATATACTGCACTACTACAGAAATCCTACTACAATAAATAGAGTTCAAACCATGCCTTGATGTTGTGCTCTTTTTAAACTAGTCTGTCATTTCCATCTATCAGGGTTTGTGAGGTTTTTTTTTTGCCGTGAGGTTTTTTTTTGCCATGAGGTTTCAGCCAAAGAATTTCAACACCTCCTCATGATAAAAAAAAATCAGACACTATTCAGGATTTAGTACATGGGGACAGGTTTTCTGAGCAGCGCAACAAAATTATTTTTTCCCTTTCTTGCACCAAAGCAGCTTATAATTTCAATACTAAGAATAAATGAAGAGGGTCTAGAACAATGTCTCAAGACACATGTAAATCAGTTCAAATATACAGAAATCTTTGTTTCTTAGGTCCTGTTCCTTTAAGGGGGTTTGTTTGGAACAGCTTGCTGAAGTGACTTAATGATACTACTGCCATTACTTCAACATTACCATTATCATTAGATAGGCATTGACAGCTGCTATTTTTCAGGGCTTATCAAATGAGAAAACGTTTCTTCTGGGATTTGGGGAGTACTGGAATTGTAAGACTGGACTAAATGGATCTTGACAGACATATAAGTTGTGTCTTTTACAATCTATATTTGCATGTTCTAACACCCTCAGCAAGTTTTCAGGTGACAGGAAGCTGAGCAGTGCAGTTCACACAACAGAAGTATGGGGTGCCATCCAGGGGGAACCTAGACAAACTTGAGGAGTGGACCCACGAGAACCACACGTCCAAGTGCAAAATGCTGCACCTGGGTCAGGGCAATCCCAGACATGAGTACACACTGGGGGAGGATGTTATTGAAAGCAGCCCTGCAGAGAAGGACTTTGGTGATGTCATGGATGAAAAGCTGGACAGAGCAAGCAGGGTGTGCTCACAGCCCAGAAACGCAACTGCATCCTGGGCTGCATCAGAACAGGGCTGGCCAGCAGGTCCAAGGAGGTGATTCTGCCCCTCTACTCTGCCCTTGTGAGACCCCATTTGGAGTGTTACGTCTAGGTCTGGGGTCCTCAACATAAGAAAAACAGGGATTTGTTGGAGCAGGTCCGGAGGAGGGCTATGAAGATGATCGCAGGGCTGAATCACCTCTAATATAATGACAGTCTGAAAGTTAGGGTTGTTCAGCCTGGAGAAGAGAAAGCTTCAGGGAGACTTTATATCAGCCTTTCAGTACCTTAAGGGGCTTATAAAAAGGAGGGAGAAGGTCTTTTTGTACAGGCAAATAATGACCGGACAAGGGGCAATGGTTTTAAGCTGAGGACAGGTTTAGATTATATGTTAGGTTGCCCAAAGAAGCTGTGGCTGCCCCGTCCCCGAAAGTGTCCAAGAGCAGGCTGGACGGGGCTTGAAGCAACCTGGGCTAGTGGAAGGTGTCCCTGCCCATGGTACCAATGATCTTATTTAGAACTGTCTTCACAGAAATAAAAGAAAGATAGACAGTTCTTCAGTAACTTTTACTGTCTCTTCCTGATTTACGTCCCAAGATAATGTTCTGAGGCGTGTAACAGTGACAACAACAGGGCATTGGTAAGTGCAAAGTTAGTCTCCATTGCCTATAGAGTCTTTGTTCTTTAACAGTGAATATTATCTTCCAAGCATTTCAAATATTTTTTTAATCATTTCACGCTTGGAAAATATGATCTAAAATAAAAATAAAAAAAATCAAAATTATTTACTTACAGAAAATTACTGTGGTATGGGAGAAGGCATGATAAAATGCTCTCCCATTGTAATAGTAGTGCGAATTGCAGACTTGTTTGAAATGGGGAATAAACAGGCTTTATAGTGTATTCAGTGAATTTGAATTTTTAATGTTCTGAGACAAACATAGAAACATGACGATTTAGGAAGAACTCAGGGGGCCATGCTCAAGGTTAGTTAGTTGAGTTCATACTCAGTAAGCTAAGTTTGCTGTACTGTATTATGGGTTGATATTGTGTAACTTGCAGGTTTTTTCCTTCAGTGCTTTGTTAAGACCACTTATAAAAAATTCATTAGAGGTTACTGAATTGAGCAGTGGGCTTAATGGGCAAAACTGCATGAAGTAAATTCAGGGACAAAAGCTGAAAGTTTTAAATCCTAGTGGGTTGTTCCCAGACAGTAAATAACACTCACTGCCTTACCTCCTCTCTCTCTCTCACACATACATCAGCACAATGAGGGAGAAAATCAGAAGAGCAAAAGCAAGAAAAAAGTGCATGGTTCGAGATAAAGGCAGTTTAATAAGTGTGATGCAGGGGCAGTCACTAGACTGATGCACAGCCAGTCTTTGTACAATGCTAAGTTTGGAAAGACTTCTTCTCAGAGTTTTTTCTGAGCATGGTGGTGTGGTCAGGCAGAGTCAACTGTCCTGGCTGTGTCCCCTTCCATCCCATTGCCTGACTGTGTGCGGCATTCCCTCATGCTGCTTGCTGGGAGGGCAGGATGAAAAACAGGCAGCCCTGACACTGTGTAGACACCACTCAGCAATAGCTAAAATACTGGTGTGTTATCAGCGCTCTGTTTTAGTCC
This sequence comes from Oxyruncus cristatus, assembly GCA_013399855.1. Classification (NCBI taxonomy): domain Eukaryota; kingdom Metazoa; phylum Chordata; class Aves; order Passeriformes; family Cotingidae; genus Oxyruncus; species Oxyruncus cristatus. The sequence continues at coordinate 2,938,793 of VXAY01007014.1, forward strand.
CAACCATGAAACACGGCACCATATGGGCAATACAGAAACCTACAGCAGTATCCTCCTCCCCAGAAGAAAATATAAGAAATTGAAGGTGAATCACCAAGATATTTTTAAGCTTGTATAATAACAAGCTCATTCTTCAAAGTACTGAAAGCTGAACATGTTACTTCTTATTGTCTCAGCAAGTAAAAAGGACATTTAAATTAATTTCTCAGATTACTTTAAAATTATCGATAAACTTACTAGGTCACATTCCCTTAGTGACACACTCCTGTGTGCAAGCTGTACATTATTCAGGGTAAAAAAGGTTTTGAACCTAAAATGAATGAAGGCTTATTTAAAAGGGTTGTGGTAATGTGCAGAATTATGTCCTGTTGTAGTGATTCACGTGAGAATCAGTCTTTTTAGTCCTGTCATTGGTTATAAACCATACTGGTTAAACCATACTGGTTAAGATTTATTTGACATAACTTTAGATTTGCCTGTCTGGACTAGTTGTCCTTTTATAGTCAGTAAAAAGTACTACATTCCCAGAGAAAGATTTATTTCATCCAGATGTTGCATCTAAAACCAGTGAGATGAATCACTTACCTATAGCATCTTGTACTTTCCAGTGATGGTGAAGGGAATTTAGGAAAATAGCCCAGATAACTGTAGTTCAGGTATCTAAAGAACTCCATTCACCAATTAAGCATTCAAAAGTGAAAAATACATGCCTAAGATTTAACATTTTTTTTTTACCTCTGATTTTCTCTGTAGTTATATTGATATATTTAGGGTAACAAGTGTCAAATCTTTCACTGAACAGTTAAATTTATCCCATTTAGCATTGTAAATGCATTTACCTAACAAAATCTTTTATGCAGCTGAAGAAGAATCTTCCTGAAAATCTAAATTAATTGCTTAGAAACTTAGGGTATTAGTTAAGGACCAGAAAATAGTAACTTGGGGTTTTTTTCCTGCCTGGGTCGGGTCCACTGCTGCTTTTCTCAGACTACTGTATTTTAATGCTTAAACTGGAGCCCCATCTTTATAAAAGAAGCAGTAGCTGTAGCAGTCTGATTCCATATATTTTGAACTGATTATGAAGTCAATTCAGTGTCGTTTTGTAGAAAATATGTTCCAGTTTTGACAAGAGTGTTATATGATGTCCTTTGTTATCAAGGGTAAAAAGTTTATTAATTTTCTCTTCAAAACAACAAATTTATTTGGGAATTTAAGAGATTTTCACTTCTCATCCCAAAGTTAATTTTCAGCTCCTTTCCTATGGGCATGTGTGCCAAATGCCACGTCAGTTGTTCTACAATACCTAGAAAGATAGATGACCATCAGAGAGATGAAGAGAATTAATAATTTTGTTTCCAGACTGCTTATCTCCTATATCCAAGTAGTTTATTCTAATTGGATATGTGTATATCTGAACCTAAAGTGCTTCAGTCCAAAATAGATGAAGCTTGTTGTCATGTTAACTGCCCACATTTATTTTTGCCTTCAGAAAAGGTGGAGCAAATGTGATAGTAGATAATTAGGAAAGAGAGAGTAGGAGTGTCTTGGTGCAGATTGGGCCTGGATGTCGTCAGGGTTGTAGTAATTATACTGTTGTGATAATTCATTTTTTTCAGTGGCACTGTCTGTCTAGTATTCTGGAATTCATATTCTTGATTTTTGTTTAAATAAATGCTGATAGGATTCAAACTTTGAGGAAGCTAGAAAGAAGTGCTTCTTTGACGGCAATGAACTGCAAATTCAGAGATTTAAATGCTTGAATACTTCGGTTTATATAGTTCTAATATATTTCTTTAATCAACACAAATACATAAAATACAGGTTGGTTAATGTAGATGGGGAAAAACAGGGTTACAATAAAGAGCTTTGGTTTTGTGGTAGATAAGTGCAGTCACATTTCACTTTATGATCAATGAATGTAAAACTGAAAAGCATCTTTGCCTGCCCAGAACTGTGTAGGGATTCAATACAAGAAAAGAAATAGCAGATGGATATAGATAATACCTTCTTCTCCTTGTATGAATCATTGAAATTGAGGGCATTTGAAGAAGCAAAATAAGCTGAGAAAAATGTGGTCTTAATGATTAAAAGTACGTTTTGATAGTAGTGGATAGTAGTTCTTAAGACTGCAAATCAGAGAAGTAGAGAGAAATATGTGAAAAATATTAAACAGAAATACCCAGTTTAGGTACCATGAAACTTATTCCAAAGTATGAGTGCAGAGCATGGAAAAATAGACTATTAAAATTTTTTGATACTTCATCTATATAACTTGAAAGTAATTGCAAACAAAAGGTTTTATTTACTCTCCCTGTAGTTCAGATTTTCATGTTTTATTGTTGTTACTCTATTTGTTTTACTTTGTCATTCTTTCTTTAGCAGAATGCACTAATGGATTTCGTTTAACCACAAAAATAGCAAATGCCTCTAAAATTTCTTTTTTTGTATTTCATGCACATCCTAAGATCCTTATGCTTGACAGGTGCTTAGGGTTTTTAATCATGGATGAAATTGTGCTGAAAAACCTTCATGTTTTCAGGATGTGGTTTGTTTGTGGTGGGTTTTTGTTTTGTTTTGTTTTGGTTTTTTTTATGAAATCATCCTAGAATAAGTTTGGACCTCTGCTTTATTTGAATTGTTCACCATTCAGTGGTATCCTGATGTTCGATTTGTTTATTTCTTCTAAGATTGACTGCTCTGTTTCTTTTTTATGTTTCTTTTGTGTGTTCAGTTGATCATCTCAATTTTCAAATTGAGATGGCATTTCTTACCTGAGAAAAGGAGGCTGAAGGCCAACCTCATTGCTCTCTACAGCTTCCTGAGGAGGAGAACTAGAGAGGGAGGCTTTGAGCTCTTCTCGCTGGTATCCAGTGCCAGGATGCATGGAAATGGTTCAAAGCCGAGTCAGAGGAGGTTTAAGCTGGATATTAGGAGGCATTTCTTTACCGAGAAGGTGGTCAAACACTGGAACAGGCTTCCTGAAGAGGTGTTTATTGCCCCAAACCCGTCAGTGTTTAAGAGGCATTTTGTTAACGGTGTTATCCACCTACTTTAACTTTCAGGCAGCCTTGGAGTGGTCAGGCAGTTGGACTAGGTGATTGTTCTTGGTCCCTTCCAACTGAAATATTCCGTTTTCTGTTAACTTCAATCCAGTCTTCAGAATCTGATTTGAAGAATCTGATACTAAATAATTCTGATTTTCACAAGTTAACAATTTAATTCTAGATGTTCAGCAGCACATGTTTTATTCCATTTCAAGAACTGGTATGAATATACTATCTGAGATATGTAGAGAACTTCTCTTTTTTAGGGTAAGATCTCTGTTCTAGATCAAAAGGGCATAAAACATTAACCTAAGTTCTGCATAGATGTGGCAGCTTAGGAAGAGACACTTTTATTGCACAGCATAATGAATAGCAGAAACTTACTGAAGAGTAGCCACTGTTTTCAGAAAAATGGAGATTCTGAGCAGAGCAGCTGCATTTGAGAATGGTGGTGTAGGTTAAGGTAGGTTCTTGGAGCAATTTGCAAGTGTCAACCTGTCATTGTAAAACATCCTCAGGACAGGATAGTCTAATTTGCTTATTACTACCAGTTCATTATGACTTTGGGAGGAGTTATGTTTGTTGACCACAGTCATCTGACTTGGAACCTTGATCCAAACATTAGTTTGCTGATTCATTTCTTACAGCCATGCTGTGAAAGATGCAGAATAGTTAAAAAGTGATACATGAGCTTGATAAAGTACAAGCAATATTTCAGGATACTTAATCACAGTGAAAGCGTGGTCTTTACTGAATATTAAATATTCCCTTGAAGAATGCAAACACTGACTGTTTGACATAAGAAAAAAGATTGTATTTGAGATCTATCTTTGGAAAGAGCACTGATTTATGGTATGGTATACTGGCTCCTGTAAGGATTTCTGTCTATGTGTTCATATTGTACTCCATCTGAAATTTGTCTTATTACAGAAGTCTTCCACATGCTATGTTGAAAATAAGTTATTTCATGTCAGTAGAATTTAACTTTTTGGCATGTGGTGTTGCATCCACAGTTGTACCCAACTTATAAAGCTGTAAGTTCAGTATGAATTTTTAGTTGCTTACTGACAGTTTTTAATATGGCATAATTATTTGAAGTAGTACCCACAGGGACTTCAAGAAGATCTCTTTTCTGGCTGATAATACCAGATTGGTGAGCCTGTCATTCTGTAAATACACGAGTAAAACTATAACAACATGGTATTACTTTGCATTTACTAATTTTGAATTTTTATGCATGGTTGCCCGGCCAGTTGATATCAGAAAAATCTTTGCAACTCTCAGTAATTGGTGGGTTTTAATTGCATTTGATGATTTCTGGCTCTTCAGCAAACTTCTTGCTTCCATTAGTATCAGCACATGTTATCAGCTCATTATCACTGTGGTTCTCTGCTGATCACCTCCCCATGTTGTGAAGACTGGTTATTCCTCTTTACCTACTGTCTTCTTTGGAAATGCAGGTGCAGAAATGTTGCTAGAGCATACATTTTTGCAGTGAATCTTCTTTTGTTGGCTGAATTGCATTTCATTGTGCACATTTTAAAGCAGAGTTTGTTGCTTTGTATTGCTTCTTGAACACAATTTAACCATGTTCTTTTATTTCTGTGTACTCGCTCCATTTTTGTTTAGATTTTCCTAGTCGTCTTAAACATCTTTTATCCTTTTTATCACATTTTTAATTCATGATGATTTTTAGGATGACTACTTTAAAGGAGTTACTCTCCGCCTGCCTTCTTAAATTTTTGCCATCATTGTTAATTAGTTCATTACTCTGTTTCCTTTTTTAAGGAAGTTGATTTTAATGATAATTATGATCATTGTTAGTGGCTTGAAATATGCTTAAACTGCAGTTATGGGCAAATAGGTACATCTTAATAATGCTTTCTTTGGTGAAATAAGCAGTCACTCTGATGGACTATAAATCTCTTTCTGCCAAACGGACGAATATCCTACTGGATAGTTTGTAGTCCAGTAGAAGATTCTCCATAAAACCAATTTTATTAGCATTCAGTGTATTTTGATACAGATTTGCTGAGATGTTGTATAAAGGGGGACAGCTTGTTTTTAACAGTACTGAAATATCCCATCACTTCATACCAATACAGAAACTGTTTCAGTCTTTTGAATGTTACATATTAGTATCTTGATTTACATTAGCAAGCAAATACACTTTGAATTATTTTAGAGTCTGTAATGAATTATTTACATCATTTTACTCATTCTGTGTTAGTTTATTACTTTAAATTAGCAAGAATTTTACAGTGAATGAGGAAAGAGGATGAGTTGTATTGCACCTCTTAATTCCAACTGAAGCATTACTGGATTTTTCCTTGGTTTTAAGTCCATGTTATCAAAAGCAAGTGGTGGGATTCATCTCACTTAAATTAGGTATCTGAAAGTTGTATATCTAAATATTAACAGAGAATTGCTGAGTCTGGAACAGAAGTCTGGAGGTTCTCTTATCCAACCCTCCTGGGAAATCAGGGCCAACTAGAGCTGGTTATCCAGGTCTGTGACCAGATGGCTTTTGAATGTATGCAGTATTGAAGACTCAAAAAATACAATTTTTCATCCTAAATTTCCACTGTGGAAAGAAATGGGAAAAAGTATACACTTCCAGAAGGTGCTTAATTTCATTTTAGGATAAGCATCTAAGAGAGTTCAATTGAATGTCTTCTACAGGTGCCTGTTTTACCTCTGTGTGTTTTTAACATAGTATCAGAGAGGCTTATCCAGGTGAAGACATACCTGAAAACGCAACTACCCAGATTGCTGGTGAGGTGTGCACCAGTTGATGTGTTTTCAGGAATAGAAACTCCACCTGGGTTTCTTGAAAAGAGATAAAAACTCTGTAAATTAATTTCATGATTCTGAAGAATGACCATAGAAATACTGTGCTTCTAACATTGAATTTTTTTTTGCCTTTCCTTGTTGCACATTATGTGTTTACCAAATATGCAAATATGTGATATGCAGTCACAAGTTTTAAATTAAAGTACTAATTATAATTAGGTTAATTGTTTTATTTGAATGTAATTAAATGTCTCAGGAGAACTAAGGAGGTAGTCAATTTATATATTTAGCATATTAGAAGTTTTTATGTTGGAAAATTATAAATTGCTTATTAGCAATTAATTGATAGAGAAAAAGTAATTGGAAAGTGAATGAAAAGACCCAAAGCTTGTCCTTGCTTACTTGCATTAATTTTATCTGAAGATTGGGTCTGAAGGAAGTCTTTGAATATTTGGATAGGTTTAGCCATCAAAAAAAAGTGTTCATAGTATTTCAACTTGTTTCTTTTTTGGAGTTTAATTTGAAGGCAATATCAACTGCTTTTAAATAGGCTATAGAATTGCCTTCTGTTAAAGGTGACTGTTGAAATTATACACTTATAAGAGATTAATTCTTTGAATATCTTTAATATCTTTAATTTAAAACATGTTATTGCAATTTTAATTGTATTACTTAATGAAACAAACAGTAAAGGATGTCTTAGAATAATTTTAGAATGAAATGACTTACTGACAGGCTGAGAGAGTTGAGTTTGTTCAGCCTGGAGAAGAGAAGGCTTCAGTGGAGCCTTCTAAAACCTAAAGGGGGCCTTCAAGAGAGCTGGAGAGGGACTTTTTACAAGGGCGTGTAGTGATAGGATGAGGGGGGAAGGTCTTAAGCTGAAAGAAGGTTTAGAGGGTTTAGATTAGATCTTAGGGAGAAATTCTTTACTGTAAGGGTGATGAACTGGAACAGGTTGCCCAGAGAGGTTGTGGACTCCCTATCCCTGGAGATGTTCAAGACAAGGCTAGATGGGACTGTGAGTTACCTGGTCTAGTAGAAGATTCCCTGCCCAAGGCAGCAGATTTGGAACTACATGATCTTCTAAGGTCCCTTCCAACCCAAACCATTCTGCAATTCTATGAAATGTTGCATTTGTGTTTTCAAAATTCTTCAAAACTACTAGGATAAAGTAGGATGCATGAGAGTCAGGCTTTGTTTCCTTAAAAATTGAAAGAGGTTTTTGTCATTAAAAGAAGAATTTTTTTAAAAACTGATCTTTGTACTCAGTTCAGTAGAGTCTTTTGAGTTCAGCTTTTTTAAGTTACATAAGTGACTGATCAAAATTATTGAATTCCATTCCTGAAGAGATACTTTTACTGTTTTTTTCCCTCACTCCTAGTACAGGCCTGGTAGTTGTGCTATTTAATTAGAGCTCAGTACTCTGAATAGTGTTTTGCTGGTATCTGGATGGACAGGAGTCAGGCTGAGTGCTTGTGCCTTTCCTTGTGCAGTCTCTCCCTTTCACCAGGAGTAGGTTTCCTTGACCACACAATGAGCTGATCCGTGATATGATTACATAAGTTTTCTGTGTCTGTGTTGGTCCAGAGCAGATCACTGATTCTTTTTCTGGGCATGACTCCATGACTGTTTGGGTGGGACAATGGAAAGGGCAGTAAGGTCTTGTAAACACATAACTAAGGACAAATGTTGGTTTATTTCCAGAGAAAAAGCTATGTTATTTTTAGTGTTCTTTTATATCTGACTAGGCAAATCTCAGAGAATGGTAGAAAAGCCTCCGTTGCTTTTGAGCTTTTCAGGTTCTGCACTACATCTGTTTCGATTACATTGTAGAAAGGGATATTTCAAATATATTTTGATTTGATTTGATTAAAATGTTGTATTCAGTACTGTGACCAAACTGAAGGTAGTGTTTTATGATGTATTTTATGTGTGTACTTTCTTACAGTCTTTGTTTGGTATAGCGTGATTTTTAATTTGCTCTTAGAGAGCATAGCTGTGAGTTTCTCTTGTCAAAATTGCCTCTCTCATCATGCAAAACATATTCAGTATTGGTCACAATGAAGGTATGAAAGACACTAAACTATATATTTCACAATGTAATGCTCTTCTTGTTTTCTTTTTTAGCTGGTTGGTGGCGAATTTGATCTAGAGATGAACTTTATAATCCAAGATGCAGAGAGCATTACATGCATGTCAGAGCTTTTGGAGCACTGTGATGTAACGTGCCAAGCAGAAATCTGGAGTATGTTCACAGCAATTCTACGTAAAAGTGTGCGTAATTTACAGACTAGCACAGAAGTTGGCTTAATTGAACAGGTACTGCTGAAGATGAGTACTGTGGACGACATGATTGCAGGTAAAAAATTGCCAACTGATAAAAAATTATTCCATTCTGGAACTGTCAGTGTTTTGGGATTATGAAAGGGTGTGGGGTGTCTTGGTTTTTACTTAAAGTGATATTTTGGTTAGTACTGCTATTGAGCCAGAATTACTATTTTATCAATTTCAGGAAAATCACAAAAATATATTCTTAGTCTAAAATGTAAGTGGATACATTGTTAAAGATAACTGCCTGTTAATTCATCTGTCATGATAATGTTATCTTGGTGATAAAAAAGCAATTTTTAACATAATTAAATATTGTACAGTTAGACTTTCTAACTACAAGACTTTTTAGTACATTGATTATTTTTAATTATTTAGATGTTAGAATTGTTGTGGTCCATTTTAAACATAAATCTCATCGGACAGCATATCAGAAATTATTCATAGGTTTTAATGCTGGACATATAAATTATGTTAAACAATAATTTACTAATGTATAGCTGTGATCCCTCTCATATATTTTAATTTTTTATACATGTGGCTTTTAACATCCTATAACTTTTTGAGATGTTAAAAAAATAGCATACTTTGTTTGCTTGCTGAAAATAAGTGCTGAAGGTATTGCACAGCTGAAGTTTTCAGAGTATGTTTGAAGGAGTTTATGTTATTCCATACTACATCCTCTCAGTAACAGGCTACAGATTGTAATCCTGGATTACTTGGTTAGAGGAGCAGGGTTGGTTGTCACATTTAAGTATGGCAGCTGAAGAGATACATATGATTATATTTATTTTCCTTGAGGGGGAAATTAGGCAGTTTCTTTCAACTCAGTTTGAAAGTAGTTCTTAATTTTTATATAGTTTGTGACTGATAGGATACTTAAATTGTGAGGCACTTTTGAAAGATGAGGTTTACCTTTATTACTTCTAATGTTTTAGTTGATGATTTGATTGCTGACACATATACAGGTTTTGTGGAACAGTAAACTAGCAAGGATTTCCCATGAGAAGGAAAAGGAGGATAACAGTAGCATGAAAACTGGATTACTGAGGAAAGATTTTGTCCTTGGCTTTTTTTCTTTTTCAGTATGAGGGTGTCTGTAATATTAAGTATTAGGAAAAGCTACATTCTGTTTTTCAAAACAAGTCATAATCAACATCTTGTTGATTAGTAATGTATGTGTAAATGCTAAAATTAGAAGTCTTATGCTAAATACTGCACTGTGCGATTCAGACTGGAATATAACAGACCAATAGGTTCACAAATGATGGTTTTCACCAAGTATGTTTTGTTTTGCAGTACTTGTAAATATGTTAGAAGAGTATAAGGGTGAAGATACTCTTTCATTCCATGTTAACTGTAACACATTATATGATGAGAACACACACTTCTATTTTAAAGTTTATTATGTTTAACTCGTGGGAAGAATGTTCTTGTATGAGTAATGACACTGATGAAATTTGTCCAATTTGAGGTCCCCTAAGTAGTACTTCTGTATGTGGCATATAGGACTGTAACGATGTCTCTGTTATAGAGAATTTAAAAAAAAATGCTTAGCTAATTGGAAGTCAGAAGCCAAGAGCATAGGATCTGGCTTTTAGGAGCATTTGATAATTGAAAAATCACTCTGATTGTGCAGATATTAATATAAGCTGGGGTAGTACATTAAAAAAAACTCTAATGGGTCCTCTACCTCATAAATCTTTTTTCTGGGAGTGGTCGCACAGTAGTTCAGAAAGAGATCTTCTGCAGAGAAAACTCTTACTCTTCAGGATGCTTTCATGGACAAAGGGAGCACATATGTAATTTAAAATCAAAATCGAAAATTGGAATTCTGACAAAATTTTAGATCTGTAGTGTGTTTCAAATTATCTGAATAGTTTTTTATATGTCATGAGCAGGGATTGAATAGAATCACATTTTGTAGGGTCTCTGATAATTGTAAATAGATGAGAATGAGTTTTTTGAGAATTTTTCTGAATAAGCCATGGAAGCAACAAAATTAATAATTTGCTTTTATCTCTTGATTTCTGTAAGCACCTCACCACCCTTTTATAAATAGTAACAATGTTGATAATGTCAGAAATAACAAATATGGTCCTGTAATAACTATTTCAATGTCAGATTTTTCCTGACAAAATCAGCGACAACTAATGCAGTATCTCTGTTCCCTACCCTGCTATGCAGATGTTGAGGTCATATTTGACACAAGATGACCGTAGAACTGCTTTACCCCAGATATTTCTATGAACTTTCTACACCCAGGGAATAAAGTAAAAAATTTTGTGCCAACAGGTTTTTTAACATTGAGGGAGGATGTTTTGAACCAGAGCTGTGTTAGTTTTTACTTCTAGGAAGTTAGTACCACTTTATTTGCAAAACAGTCGGTAATACTCTGTCAGCCCAATGTTTTGAAATTGGCTTTTATCATCTGTAAAGGGTACAGGTTTTCTGGGATTTTTTTTTTTTTTTTCTGGGAATTGCTTGTTTGTTTTTAGGTCATCTCACTTGTACCTTTTTGGAACACTGTGATTAGACCTGGACAGGGTTTAAATAGACAAGACAGGCATAATCTCTATTTTATGTTCTGACAGCACACTTTCAGGACCAGTCTAAGTCTGAAACCACTCTTCTCTGGTTTTATGAAAGTAAGACAGCAGCAAATGAACATGTACCCAATCTTTTGCAGTGAAAAGAACTTGTCTGTCTGTTTAGATGAAGACTGTCATATTCATGAAGTTCTCAGCACTTTAGATATCTCCCTTAATGTGATTTTACAGATTCTGTGGTCAAGAATACAGCCTAATCATCTTGAAAGTCTCAATTTCAATCCAAATGGACTCATTGCCATTTGTATTTCAAGTTGCTTTCCAGAAGCAAAAGTCATCTTTGTACTGTGATCATCTATTGTATTAATATAGGGGATATTCAGCTGTTTTAACAGGGGTCAAGGAAAAGAGAATACTAAAATATTTTCATAGATGATTGGTGCTGTGCTTTTTTTTTTCTTTCTTTCTTTTTTTTTTTTTTTTAAACAGCATCACAGGATCTTCCCTAAGGGTTTCACTTTTTAGAATTCTCTGTTTCCAGGTGATGAGTAGTGAAGCAGATCATCTGCTCTGAGGGATTCTTTAGGATGGTGTGTCTGTAGTACCTTCACAGAAGTCTGAATGGTGTATGAGAAAATAGCCTGAACTGCTATAGAATAGATATGTCTCCCTTAAGTCCCATTTTATTTCCCACAGTTCTGTTGTGATGCTGTAGGTAATTGTTATAAAATTGCTAGGACTGAATTCTTAAGCACTGAAACAGTTCCTGGTTTTCAAGCAACAATGTTGGAGTTTGACTGCTCTGTCATTATTGGTCTGTTAACAAGCTCTTTCAATTCGTTCCGTAAGAAAAACAGCAAAATTATCACATTCTGTATTTCCAACCTGCAGAAATTAGTTTACTTCACCAACAAGAGGTAAATTCACAATTTCATGGCCGTCTGTTGTTAAAAGCTTAAGGAGGAATGAGGGTAGTTTCCTGAAGTTGAGTTTCCAATGCTGTTTAGTATGTCTAAAGCTAATGCCAGATTATTTGTTTTGACATATGCACATTGTTACTTGAAAGACAGGCAGGCTATTTTATTATTGTCTTTTCATATTAAATGACTGCATTAAGCGTTCCTTCAAGGTTGCTGGTTAATTTGTAGATCATATGAAAATTGCCTAGTATAAAACTATTCTGAAGGTGCCATTAACAGAAATTAGAAATGCATTAAAAATGAGAAAAAGTGCCTGTTTTTTCCTTCTGGACTTAAAATTATTTTACACAATGTTGTTTTTTAAATGAGATCATAGATTCCAGTCATATAGGTAATCCTATTTAATATAAAGAAAGATAGATATTAAAAAAAATCCAATTGTAGTATGTTTTCTGACCTTTGTCCATTTATAGATGAGTGGATTATTAGGATTTGTAAACCAGATGTGGACTGACTCTTTTATGATATTTCTAATAAGTATGAATAAAATTATGTAATGGATTGCAGTTATTTTTAAGTCTTGTTACACTGAAACAAGAAAGAAACCTTCTTTAGAGGACTTTATGGCAATATCTTTAAGTAGCCTTAAGTGCTTTGAGTTCCACAGATGTTGTTAGCTTTATCTCTGCTTGTTACCTACTGGGCTTCAGTCTTCCAGGTCATTGTTTTACCCATAGTTACATTGCTAGGGAGCTTACATATCCTTTTGTCCATCAATGTTTAATTCATTACTTATAAATATGTATTTCTAATGCCTGGAGGTTATCAACATCCTCAGCAGAAATAAGAATTTTTCTAAGCCATAAGGTACTACAGGGCTATAACAATGAAACAAAGCAGCACATGCTCAGTGATTTTTAGAAACTGCCAATCATTTCTGTGTTTGACTGTATTAATTCACACTTTTGTCGCTATGTTACAAATTTTTTTTAATTATATTCTGACTTGCACGAGACAACTTTGCTTCTATACATTATTTTTTCTCTGTAAAGGAAGCATGATTTGAAGTAGCATGATCTGGAAAGCAAGCTAAGACTACAAAGTGAGAATTGGGAAATTCCCAGCCAAAGATTAGTATTCACTTGTGCTTATTTCCCTTTCTGAGTTTTCAGTGTGTTACTGGTCCCAGTTTCTGATCATGTACAAGATATGCAAATCACTGCCAGCTTCGCATTGGAGTCTGGAGACTGTACAGTGGAGGGGGCAGATGGGTGTAGGTACTAGAGGAGGAGCTGAGCCATAGAATTCACCACCATGAAATACAAGATATTTAGTTTTCTTAGCTGTATTTTGTTTTCCCTAATTTTGTTACAAATATAATGGGGCACTAAATTTAAAGGGAACATTAAATAAAGAGGAAGGGGAGGGGGGAAAAAAACTTCTGTACTTGAACATTAGGATGTTCAGATCTTGTGGTGAAAATGTCTGCTAAATTGCAGTGCTTTTCTTTTGCCTTTCCTGTTATGCAATTTCACTCACCAAACAGCTTGTTATGTCTCCTGTAAATGAAATGATATTTTGTTCTTCACACATGCCTTTTGCTTGCTAAAGTCCAGAGGCTAGTCTCAAAGTGGAAAAAGTTAAATAGATATTGATGGTTTTGCTAAAAAACATGAATGGATTTGCAGAGAGAAAATTTCTTATAAAACAAAATATGAATGTGAAATGTCATTTAAAAAATGTATCCTTCTGAAGACTCCTCTTTGTCAGACTCCATAGGACTCATCCTTCCACTAATGAAAAAGGACAACGTGCAGTCATACAAATAAAATAAAAATTTATATGTAGAAGCCCATGTTTTCTACAAGTTTGGGGGTGGGGAGGGACTTGGATTTTGTGATTGTTGAACAGATTGGAAAAGTTTGTTAATGCTGATTCCGTTGTGTCATAGTTCTTTTGTTTTGGAAACTCTGTACTTCACTGCTTGATCTTTGAAGTAAATTTCTTATGCCACATCTGTGAAGATGAACAAATTACTTTTCCTCCTCCTAGAGGAAGTAGTAATTCTTAGTAGTACATTCTATTCCAGAAGAAAGTGTGAGTATAAGGCAAGGTCCAACTTCCCACAAGCTAACAAATTCTTAAAATAAGATTCGGTTTTTTGAAATAAAAATTCAATCGCTGGCAGTAGGTTTAAACCTGATACTCCCTGAAAGGCAGATTATTTAATGTTCTTACTCTAAGAGTTTGTGGGGTTTGAGACATTGTAAAGAAAGCTGTATTACATAAATTTGTTAGCAATCACTTCTTTTTATTGTGCTCTTTTATTGTTTTCTCACTATGATTTTTTGAATTTTTTTCCTTGGGGGGCTTTTGCTTTGCTTTTGTTTTTGTTTGATTGGTTTTTCTTTGGTTGGTCTGGTTTTGTGGGGTTTTTGATGGTTGGGGGCGGGGGGTTTGGTTAGGGGGAGGGTTTTTTAATCCCTGATCTCTGCTTCTGGTAAAAGTCAGAAGCATTACCACTGTAGCAAAAATGTGGGAACTATACGAATTATCAGTATAATGTGCTGCACTTAAGGACAAACATCTTTTAGGTCAAATTTTTTTTCACAAATACTAACTTCAGAGGAAGGAAGGAACTCTTATCCCAAGAGTATACGGCAGAAAGGAGCTAGAAGTTTATAATGTGTGATGAATGTTGTGAAATGGGAAGAATTAATTCTTCATAAATTTAATACTTTTTTTTCAAAGTGTCATGCAAAATTTAAAACGGCGCATGTAATTTTTTTCTAAAAAGTACCAAAACAATGAGAACATAAAATCCTTTGTGAAATATTTAAGGCAACTAAGTTTGATTTTTAGAATTTGTGAATACACTTACTTTTAAAAGTATTCATTTTTTCAGCTTTTTTTTTTGTCAAAGCAATTAAGTTCAGAGTTCAGAATAACTTTATTTTCCTTTGAAGATCTCCTAGTTGATATGTTGGGGGTTCTTGCCAGCTACAGCATCACTGTCAAAGAGTTGAAGCTTTTGTTCAGCATGCTTCGAGGCGAAAATGGAATCTGGGTAAGCTGTGATCAGATAAAGCATTAAGTGTCATTCCATTAGAGACTAAAGTTAACGTAAATTGTCTCCTGGGACATATAAACTTGAATTAATTGTTTTTCTCATGTTGACTGAACATATGTTTAAGAAGTATTTTTGCTAACTACTTCGGACCTAATTTGCTGTGTTTGAAAACTGTCCACTTTTCATTGTAGCCTATAGAGTACTATAGAGTACAAAAAATGATTGTATTGACTTTTGTACAATTTTCTTGTTTTCACAGCCAAGACACGCAGTTAAATTATTATCAGTCCTTAATCAGATGCCACAGAGACATGGGCCTGATACCTTTTTCAACTTCCCAGGCTGTAGTGCTGCAGTAAGTTTTCAACCAAAATACTACTATTTCAGGAACAAATAAATAGTTCCTTATTTGCATTTCCTTTAATTTGTTTCAGAAATTCATGAAAAGGAAATGAGAGGGGAAATACATGTTTGAGTAGTGTATATGTTTCCTTCCATAGATTTGCGAGGTAGTTGTGTTGTTGAGAAGTTGCACTTGTGAGGATGGAATGTCAAGCAGCAGATTTTTGTTTGGTGAAGTTACTGTAAAAGTGAAACCTGAAAATTCCAAAGAAAAGTGTTATTTTTTTAGAATAACGTAATTGGTATCATATAAAGGAGAGTTTTGAGGAAAATCTAGGGATGAACTTCTTCCTGTCATCACAGTTTACAGTGACTGCTTGGTCATACATTCTATTATAAATGTTTCTGTTTATCTGAATTCCAACAGGTGTTTACTTTCCATCAGGGCAGTGATTTAAATGCAGTCTTCTTTTGGCTTTTCTTTTTGAGATAACTTACAATGGCAAAATTGTATTCCTTTCCAAACCTTCCCAAATGGATATTCTCTCTTTTGTTGACTGCACGTACTTTCAGAAAAAAGCTACAAATAAATGAAAATATTGTATACAGATATATAGATTATTGAGAGTAAATATAAATGGTTAAAGCAGAGTAATACATACTTGAGGTTCAGTTGCATTCTGGTATGGATCAGGTAGATCCTTCCATCCATCCACTTATGGTAGAATGTGAAATCTTTTAACAGAAAATAATCCTGAAATTCCTGTTTTCTCATGCCAGTGCTTGAAGGCTGCTCTACTTGCATTTTATTAGTAGCAGTGATAATCTTCTTCAAGCACAAACCACTGCCTACATTTCTTGTGAATACAGTTGTTGGTGTGGCAGATTGCATCGGGGAAATAAACTGGCTGAAAATCGCTCTTTTACACCTGGGTTATTTTTGCTAATGACTTCTTTGATCTTGTTGGATATTCAGCTGTATAAACAGATGTGTCAGCAAAATTCATAGTGCAGATTGTGTAAGGAATTAATTAATTAGTTTTGAAAGGCAAAGTTTCATTTCATACTGCTAAATTAGAGCCACAGTTAACTTCTTCTAAAAGTACATGCTACAGCAAGACAGCTGTTGCAGAATATGAATGTCTACAATGACACATACTGCTTTGACATCTCTGGGCTTCAGAGGCAAATCCTAATGAAATTTCTCTCCTAAATTTAATTACATATCAGAGGTTCAAAAAAGGTTTTGCAGGGTAAGAATTTCAAATATTCCTCCATGTCCAAAGATATGCATCAGTTACAGGAGTGTAAAGCTCTTAATTGAAATGTACAGTACACACTTCTCTTTCCTTGGATTGGATCCTTCCAGGATCTTGTTTCACATACCACTCAAGATTAACTCCGACCTGTAAATCAAGAAGTATGAGTTTCAAATTTACACTTCTTGAGTAGTGCATGTTGGAATACACTATGAATTTCTGGAGAGGATGCATCCTCTGAAATGGATCAAGGGCAAATATTTATAAAATGGCCCAAAAAATAAAGCACTTCATTAGAAGAGAATGGATAGGACCTTGTTCATTAGCACTGAGTTCAAGTTTTCAGGTGTGATGTGCTGTGTTGACATCAGACAGAGAAACAGTATACTTTTTAATTTGCACAATAAATATCAGATTGGCCCTCTTTAAAGTTGGGTACATGTTGCTTGTATAACCAAGACTTCAGTGGCAGTAGAAAGATCCAACAGTCTACTGAACCAGTCTACTGATATGCTGCTGAGACCTGCTTCACTATCCCAGCTGAAGGGCTCTTCCAGTACTGTATTACATCTCTGCCAGTCTGTGTAGTTGGCATGTTAGTCACTGCATTTGGACGTCAGTGGTGGTGGTTCCTAGGTATTGTTCCCATTTGCCATCAAGCTGCTCTTCTTCTGTTTCAGGAAGGAAACTCCCTCTCAGCAGGCATATCCCAAAAATGTTCCTTTAAATGTTTAGTACTAAGCATGCAGCAGAACTGGTGTTACTTCTTTTGTCTTCCTAAGTACTAACATGATCGGAGCACATTGCTGTATCTAATTATAAAATTTACTGTGATTTTCCTATTTCTCTGCTCTTAAAATTATATCAGCAATTGCCTTTCATATAAAAATGATGAAAAGTTACAAAATCAAAGAGTAGTCTCACTCCGTACCTGTTTTTTACAGTTTGCAACACTGGTATAGAATCCTAGTGGGGTTATTCTGACTCTGTTGTCCAGAGACTCATGTCCAGTCTCATTTTAAATAATTAATGAGTTTGCTATGGTTCTTTATAGTCTTTGGTATGAATTGGGACAGTACAAGATCTGAGCACTCCTGAAAAAGCGTTTGCAACTGTGGCTCATGAGTATTACACAGAACCACAGAAGGGTTGAGGTTGGACAGGATCTTTGGGGGTCATCTTGGCCAACCCTCCTGTGCTGAAGCAGGGCCACCTAGAGCAGGCTGCCCAGGTGTCCACAGTGCTTTTGAGCACCTCCAAGAATGGAGATTTGGCAACCTGTGCCAATGTCTTAATATCTAATCAAAATCTCTCCTCTTTTAGTTTGAAACCATTACCCTTGTCCTATTAGTACATGCTCTTGCATAAAGTCCCTCTCCAGTTTTCTTTTAGGCCACCTTTAGGTACTGGAAAGCTGCTATGTCTTCCATTTCCTCCCTAGTTGGTATTCAGGAGTTCTCTGAAAGCTCTTCATCTGTCAGCCCATAAAAATGAAATATTGAAAAATCTAATTTCTTCCCAAGCCATGCCTTACTATGGATGTGTTTAACTGGGAATGGGTGTAAAATTTTCAGTCACTAAATGTTCATAGGAAAAAAAATTTGATAGTGCTCTTACAATTCAGAGAACAACCTTTTTTATACTGTAATTTTAACAATGAATCTTTATAGTATGATCTATTATTAATTTGATTTAATATTTAAGTTTATAGATGAGATTAATAATTACTGAAAGCTAAATTTATAGTTTAATTTCTGCAGAAGTATTTTTTCTGTTTTTGTTCTGTTAATATTGTCCATTCACAAATTTAATTTTGTGTCCTCTAGTGATAGCATTTATGTAGTTAAAAGTTAAGGTATTTTAAAGTAGATGGAAAAGTAATGCATTTATTCAAAATCACTATTTGAATGTTTTTTTCTGTATTATTTAAAGTTAGATCTACAGATCTAGAACAAAAGGATTGCAGAAAGGCATTACGTTTAACAGTATTTCTAAAAAAATTAACTTTGTTTCTTTTTTTTTTCCTCTTTTTTTTTCAGGCAATTGCGTTGCCTCCTATTGCTAAGTGGCCTTATCAAAATGGGTTTACTCTTAACACCTGGTTTCGTATGGATCCACTAAACAATATCAATGTAGATAAGGATAAACCCTATCTCTATTGGTAAGTAAATCATAATGCTGCAGGTGTGATTCGTTCTGGCTTCCTAGTAGCAGTTAACCTTTCTCATTGTTTTTAGTTCCCCCTGCC
Organism: Oxyruncus cristatus; assembly: GCA_013399855.1. Taxonomy (NCBI): domain Eukaryota; kingdom Metazoa; phylum Chordata; class Aves; order Passeriformes; family Cotingidae; genus Oxyruncus; species Oxyruncus cristatus. Next base: position 2,957,346 of record VXAY01007014.1, read on the forward strand.
AAATATCTGCAGATTTTAATGGCTGCTTCATGTATACAAGCTCCTACAAAGGCATCTGTCCTTTTTGCTTTGCAATTTATAAATCTATGGTTGCAAGATATGTGCCTTGTAGATTAACCATAAAATCTAGTGTGGTGGTTTCTTTAGGAATTTTAAAATATATTATCTCTTAGAGCTTTAAACTGAGAATGTTGTCACGTTTTCTGTTTGTTGTTTAAGATTCTTGTCTGATGTTAGTACTACAAAATGGATCTGTTGTATTCAGAGCGCACTGTCTGCACGTTAGCTAGAGGTAATAGAAAGTAGACCTGTGAATATAAAAATGGCTTGCTGATCACCTGTTCCCCAAAAAATGTGCAAATTTGATGTGAATGTAATGCATATAAGAGAAACTGAATATACTAACCTCAGAAGGAAATTAAGAACAATGCAAATTCTTACCATTTTTATATAGTGGCTCAAACCAAGCTATAATTAATAATTCAAAATAGGAAAAACATTCAAACTACATTAGCCATCTAAACTTCTTTACACAGATTTTGGACTTTGCCACATGAAAGTTTGAGTCACACATGACCACCACCAAGAGGAAGATACCAAAGCAAACATTTGATTTCTTTTAATATACTTTTAACTAGGTGAAAAATATGTCATGCAAATTAACTCTCAGGACCTTCTTCAGTCAGGTTTTTGAGTCTCTTCCCAAATGCAGACATTGCAACCTCACTGGGAAACCTGTACCAGTCTGACCACTCCCACAATGAAAAAAGTTTGTCAGTTTCAGTCAATGCCCATTATGTCTTGTTCTTTCAGTGGGTATCAGTGGGAAGTCTCCTTCTCATTCGTCTTTACTCCCCACCCACCAGATATTCATACACATTTTTTTCAGGCTCAATAGTCCCATATCTCATCTAATATGTCAGGGGCTTCGATCATTCAGTCTGGTAGTCCATGTCTTTCTTGCACTGTGCAGCCTAGAACTGGACACAATATTCCAGATGTAGTCTCTTCAGTGTTGAGAACAAGGAAGGATCACCTCTCTCAACGTGCTGGCAATGTTTTTTTCTAATACAGCCCAGAATACCGCTGACTGCCTTTGCCACAAGGGCACGTTACTGGCTTGTGGTCAAGCTACTGTCCACCCAGACCACCAGGTTCCTTTCACCACAGCTGATTGCCATCTGGTCAGTACCTGGCATATACACGTGCTTGGGGCAGTTCCTCCTCAGAGATAGGACTTTTCCCTTGCCTTTGTTGATCTTCATGAGATTCTTGTTGGCCTGTTTCTCTAACCTGCTATGGTCCTTCTGAATGACTGCACACTAACCTGGTGCATCAGCCACTCCTTATAATTTTGTATCATCTTTAAGCTTTCTGAAGGTGCACTCTGTCTCACCATTCAGGTTATTAATGGTGAAGCTGAACAAGGTTGGAGCCAGTATTGATGCCTAGGGCACTCCAGTAGTAACTTGCCTCCAGCTGGTCTGATACCACTGATAGCAATTCTTTAGGCTAAGCTATTCACTTAATTTTCAGGTGACCTCACTGTCTATTTATGTAGCTCATTCTTCATTAATTGTCACTGAGGTTATCACTTTCACAGTCGTGAAAGTTCTTACTTGTAGAAAGTCGGGATAAACATCCACATCTTTCCCTGCCATCCTTCAAGCCAGTCATCTCACCACAGAAGGCCATCAGTTTGATTGAGTAAATCTGTGGTATTCCAAATCACCTTCTTACATATGATCCAGGCTTTAAGTGAGTGCATTGCCTTTGTGGTGGGAGACAGCAGTTATATCAGCTCAACCATGGTCTGAAAATTGATGCTTAAAAATGGAGAAGGGAAGCAAAGAAATGCTTTCACATTTGCCAGATGTGAGGGGAAGATTGCTACTATTCCGTAGCTAAATGCGAAGCCCTGCTTCAAGAACTATAAGTCAATTTGTTTTTTAATTTACAAATAATTTTAATTATCTCTGAGGATGATGTTGGGCAGCTTCTAACAGACACTCTATTAACACTTGTGTATTAGGACAGTATTGTAGCCATCTTACCAATTATAAAAGGTGTGTGACAATCCTGGAAAGAAAATTAGAAGTTGACATTTGCATGGATGATGAATAACAAGGCAGATCAGTCAAGTTCAAATGGTAAGATTCAGAATTATATAGCACAGATTTTAGTATAAGCCAACAAACATTGTATACCCAGCAGTGAATAATGGGTGCCGTGCTTACAAAATGAGTAGTTATGTATTAGAAAGCAGGGATTACACTGGGATGTTAAGGGTTGGTATGGGTTACCAACTGATCATAAGCTGCTTTTTCATTGCTCTAGCTGAAAAGAGCTCACGGGATCTTTTTAAGGATAGTCTGAACAAACAGAGAAGAGAAAAAAGGGTGATGTGATCCCTTCCTGAAATCTTGGCAAAAGCGTTACTGAAATGCCATTTACAGTTAAGAATTGCTACTTCTTTTAAGAGACCAGGGGAAAAATTGGTACTATTCAGAGAACACCTGTGAGTGAACTGTGCCCTGGAAAACACATTTTATAATGCAACCTTTCAAGAAATAAAAATAGTGATGAAATTAAGGATACTTTTGACTTCTGTTTTCAGAATTTATGCAAAATCTGATGTTGATGGTGTTTTTTTAATCAGAGATCCAGTGAGTAGACTGCAAAATAGGAAAAATCAAACTTTTAGGCACAGAATACTTTATCACAATTATAAGACACAGTATAATAATCATCATCGTTAAATAGATTTTTGGCAATGTCTCCTAAAAAATAAGGTGTAGATTCTTTGTCATAAAGACATGCAAATTTAGAAATTTAGGGCTAACCTTATGCATGGTCAACTGGGAGGTCTCCCTCCTCTATACTTCTCTGTACTTTTTCCTGCTAAAAAAATAAGGGATAGGTGGCATAACTTCTTAGTAAGGCCTGGAATTAGATAAGATTGATACGGATACTAAGATTGATTTTTGGTCAAGTTTTTTGTGTTGTTTTGTTTCGTTATTTTTTAAGAAAAGTTTTCTTTCATATTGTGTTTCAGGCTCCGTAAAAAAAAATTAGAGAGTGAACTGAAGCCGGATTGTTATAATTGTTGCTTCTTGTCAATAAGTTATCCAAGTGCTTTCACAAGCATTTAATGGAAGAATGGCTAAAACTTCTGAAAGTGCATTCTACATTTTATTTTTGCAGATGTAGGGACAAGGAGGAAAAAAAAAAAGCCAAAAATCAAGCTGTCTAGTATTGTCAGTTCTTCTCTAGACCTAATAATAATAGAAATAATGCAGAACAGTTGCAAATGCACAGAGTGGAATTCCAAAGTTAGTAGAAAGCAACTTCCTCTCCCCCCCCCATTCAGGCAAGAATGTATTAATATCTTCTCAATCTCGGTACTATGATCGTATGTTAAATTGCTCGTAAAATCCCAAGCTAAAGAAGCTGGAATCCCTAAACAGTTCCCTGGTGGTTGTAAGAATGCTCTCGTGCAATGGAAGTGTAATAACACTCAGTAGCTGCTTTGAGAAACTGGCTGAAATGAAACATAACTGTAAAGGTTTTATGAACGAACTGTAGTAAAATTGTATACCAGCTGCTATGGGAGGTTGTTTAAGCCTCATAAAACCATATGGCTGTTGACAGTACTGCTCTTGTTGTCTCTGTGCATTTCATCTTTGGATGTGGCAAACTGCACATGTAGGTAGTTTGTAAGGGAATTTCTTTGCAGTATCCTAGAGACCTGTCCTAGCCTACTTTACCTTTGGCAAGAAATAAAATGCGAAGATTAACATTATTTACTATAATGCTGGCGTAAACAGAGAACCTATCTGAGTTCTCAGTTTCTTAATTACTCTTGTATTAGAATTCTAATTCATTTGGGGGGAAAAAAGTAAAGTCTTGGCTAAGCTTCGTGTTTATAGAATCTTTTACTCTATTTATTCTATTCCAAGTTGAAGACCCCTGCTAAGAAATGAGCTGTTTTTCATTTATGTCATTGCTTTATTGTGTTTATATGCTGAACTCTGGGAAGTTACAGTACTTAAAATTTCAGGAACAGTCTGATTTGACCAAAATGGTGACAAAATCAGCCCAGTAACCAGTAAGGATAGGAAATGAAAAAAAAATTTAAAGGTGTAGACTTTTCTTCAAGAAACATTCTTTATTTCAAAGTGCTTACTAGTTCCTATTGAAAGTAGCAGGACGCATTTTATACAATTGTAATAATGCTTTATCAGGTAAAAATGTGATGATATTTACAATGTTTGGCAATTTAAAATAATTGCCAAATTTTGGCAATAAAATAATTTAAATTTGGTAATTTAAAATAAAACATTTTATTTGACATCTCTAATCAAATAATACCACATCATATGTCAGGGCATAGTGAGTCTGTGTATTTTTTTTTTAATATCCTTCAGGATGGGATTCTGTTAAACAAAACCATTTTAGACTGTAAAGATGACTTAGTTGCTGAAAAACAGATTTGGCATTGTGAGAGATGCAACTACCTGCTGAAAAATTTTTTGAATGGCATAAGGCCCTAAGGAGGTAAATCAAAATCTCAGACCAGCTCACAACACAATCAGTTGTTCCTATTGTAAAAGCTGTAACTTAAGTCTTTAACCTTCATGTTATTGTACAAAATTCACTAATGTGGTCGTGCAGGTAATTTGTGTGGATGGGTAATGTGGATTGTACGCATATATGAATGATATTCACTGTTCCTTTTGTTGAGCAGTATAGCTGCCTATGGGGTCATTGTGGAAGCCAGATCATTGACATGATCCAGATTAAAAATACTCTTCAAAAGATAAAGGGGAATGTGAGTGTAATAAATTGTCTTCACTGTTGAGGTCAGTGGTAATGGACAGTATGTAATTTTTCTCTTCACTCTTAGATTATGGGTTGGTTTATTTAGAGAGGAGTTTTTACATTTATTAAAAAGAGTGGCCTTTTGTTATTGCAAAGAGTGTTGTGTGGAAGCCCTTTACTAAAGGCTGTGGCAGGGAATAATACTCCTTTTCAGCACAACAGCTTAAGGGGAGAGAGAATTGGGTACAATGTATAGAGGCAGAAGAAAGAATGAAGAAGACACAGCTTGAATTTGCGAGAACAGAGATATTCTATATATATACTTCAAGACTGGAAGCAAGGACCTCTGTGTGAGGACGCATTAGGGTGCAGAAAATTCATCCCTAGATGTTATTACTCCTGTTTAGCCTCATCACTCTGTTTTTAACATTTAATATAAGTATTCGAATTCATTAAAACAAAAGTGGCTTTCTAGAATTTGGTAATTTGAATGTCTGTTTTTTGCCTCCTTTAAAAATTCGCTTATAGAGAAGAATGTCTAAACCCTGACTAACTCAGGGTCTAATCACACCACCTACCTTGTAAAGAATTTATTTTTTTCATAAGGTCATGGTTTATGAGCTATATTTTTGACAGTGAGCAAAGAGGAAAATCTGATTCTCTCCTTCAATGATGTATGCATACACATTTAACTGTAATTTTCCGAAGGTGGAATTAGGTCTAGAGCTATGCAATTTTTCTGCATATTAAAATCAAGGTTGTATCTTTGTAGTAGGGTAAACTAAAGATATAGAACTTAAGATACAGAAAGATAAAGATATATCGCAGCTATTAAGTAAGATGAAATCTGAACTTAGTGTTTGCATGTACCTTTCACCTCTTAATGTTCCTAGCAAAAACCTAGTAAAAGTGTTTGATGAGAATGCTACAACAAAGAAACCATTTAAAACATATTATTGTAATAATATAAAATTACTTTATAAGTTAGCTACATTAAGAGAATGAGACGGTTAATTAGTGGGCTACAGGACTTTATACAAATGTTCAAAATTATAGTGTCTTTTCTGATACTTGAAAAACTTCATTTAAGAATTTGTTGATGAAGTTCACCTTCTAGACCTTGTATTTCAGCCACTGGTTATTTATTTAGAAAAAGGCTGAAAGCTGTATAAAATGTGCTCCGTATTGATGATAGCAAACTGCTCTTTACTGTACTTAGCTTTTCAGAAGGCATTAAGTGACATGGATGTAGATATGGACTAACCCATTTTAAATTGCTCTGTGTAATGCCATTTATGAATTTTGACCAGCTACCTTTGCAAAGTAGTTTTTTAATAAGTCCAGAATTTCTTTTTAAAATGCTTTTGATTTCAAATATAACTAGAGAAATGTATGAGCTTTTTGCGTCATCTATCTTCATGATATTTGTCACAAGAAAGCTGGAAACCCTTACTAAACTTAATTTCTTAAAATTTCAGTCCTTTATCCATTTGACAAATGAAAATAAATCCACAACTCAGATGAATAAACCTTCATAGATCATTAGCCTAATTAATTCATAAGTCTTGACAAATAATTATTTTACATAGTAATTGTCTTAGAATCCCAATTTGTATGTCATACCATTCGCATTGTTCTCTGAACCCCATAAAGTTGCAAGGCATCTCACACTTGTTCTGTAATGGATATTTCTGCACAACTTTAATCAGATGTGTTATTTTAAATTATGATGAATTAGAAAACTGAGGGGAAATTTGATAGATGCAATATTTACTATCTTGGATTTTAGTTAAAAAATAGGGCTGATTTTTTGAAGTGTAGCCTGGAATCAATTAAGTGCTGAAGGTAAGTAGCGCCCCCCCCAAAGAATGGTGGGAGAAAATTAAGTTCACCATTCCAGGTGCTAACTTATTTTCTTTCTCATGGCAATTTAAAGTCGTATTTGAACCTTTTAATATACAATAATTCCCCTTGTCCCAATTTCATTCATAATTCTTTCTTTTCAGTTTCCGCACTAGCAAAGGTGTTGGGTATTCTGCTCATTTTGTTGGCAACTGCTTAATAGTTACATCATTGAAGTCAAAAGGCAAAGGTTTCCAGCACTGTGTGAAGTATGACTTTCAGCCACGCAAGGTAAGGAAAGTGGTATTTACAATAAAGAATAACATTGAAAATGTGACAAAGTGCTTCTGGGAAGGACTAAAATCTCTTTTGTGCCATAGTGTTACTAATAAATTCTTTTTTATGAGTAACTGTCTGATGGTCATGCAGAGTTTTATGTCTATTACAGTTCAGAATCAATTAGGAAAAAAATAATTTATAGAGTAACAGTTCTATAAAGTCAGCTTGTTTTTTAAAGTACTGCTTAATTAGCTTCAGACAAAAGGAATTTTGAGTATTTGTAAAAAAATTGTATTTTATTATTAAAATTCCCTCATTCTGTTTCTGAAAATTCTGTACCTGGTAGCTTTGTTGCCAATGTCTTGAAAAAATTTGCCGGCAATGCTAGAGTTTCCTTATCTGGTGCTGTGTGATGTAAGGCTCTGAACTTTCTTCTGTGTCAGTGATGTTTTGGGATTTCTCATTTTTCATAGTAAATCTTGATTCTATCTGTAGATCATATTTGTGTTCATTTCTACTGTATGCCTGGTAGTCCTAGGGGAATGATTATTCTGCAGCCTTCAAAACAGCAGTTAGTTGACTGAAGCATTGACTTTCCATACAGCAAGCATTATGTGTTTATCATTGATAGCGGTCTTGTGTATATTTTGCTGTGAAGCTCATTTCTTTTTTGATGGGCTTAGAATTTGTATATTGAATTTCAGTGCTTGTTTTGTTCTGAGAAACCAAACTCTTAGGGAGGGAATGCCATTGTTCACACATCAGCTTAATGTTCTACTGTTTTTCTTGGTATGTATTTGTGATTCAAAATCACTGATTCTGATTTCATCATGTAGCTTTTTGTTCACTTGTGGTTTTTTTTAAAATGAAGTAATGTCTTTTTCTAGCATATTACTCAAGCATAAATAAAGCCTTATAAACACATATCTGCTGAGCCTATCAGAATGAATCAATTCTGTTTTGCACATTTAATTTTATAGACAGAAAAGTGTTGTGATAATTCAATTTTCTTTTACAGTAGCACATCTGATGCTACTGATGAACACTGAACCTATGAACAAATGAAATTGTTAACTTTTGTATTATGTTATTGTTAATTAACCTGTGGGATCTAGCTCATCTTTACTTGCTGATGAAGTCATTCTTTCATATTTTAGCAAGATACTCTTTTGATAATTTTTAATAGAAATGACTTGTTTTTGTTGTGCCAACTTTAGAAAATCTTAGCTTTTGCTGTTCTACTTAAAATAGCTAATTGTGAAATACTAGGACATGTATATGTAATTATATGAATAACAGTTTCAAATCATAATAGTCTGATCTGCTGAAGTATGTCCAAATATAACTCCCATGATAGTTTTATATTTCCCAAAGTTTGTGCTTCATACACTTTGGGTCATATGTCAGATTTGGAAAGTGTTTGAAATCCGTGTTATAGAATATATTTGCAAGTGGTTTAATATATTTTTTCCGTTACTAAATTGTGTTTACATGTATGTGGTAAGGTACATAATGCATAATGGACGAAATAAAATGTGTCAAATACAATTTCTGGCTCTAACAAGTCAAAATGTATCCTGTTTAGCACGTAAATTGATCTTCTCCATGTTATTTAGATGTGACATTGGTTTCACTGTGCAAGCTTTGAATGGCTACATATATATTCAAAAATTGTGTACTCATTTACAGAGCAGCTAACTGCCCAAATGCTAACTTGAGACGTGTGATTTTTGCCATCAGATGTACTATTTCCTATAGTTTTTTTGTATTTGCTTACAGGCATAGACATTTCAGCAATAGGTTTTGCCAGAAACATCATCCTCATTAAACTTCTGAATAATCTTTTTTTTTATTATTATTTTTTGGTAAATCACAGTAAAATTATATATTCAAATCACCTGGTCAAAAGCTTTATGTGGGCAGATACGAAAGTTACTGTGTTCCCATTAAAGATCTCCCTGCTGTTAACTGTGTCATATGACACCATTCACATAATGTGTAATCTTAATTTAAAACTTTAAGATGTGTCAAGTGGTTAGTTTAGGCTTCAACTGGTGTATTTTAATAACATTGTAAAAGCAAGCATTTATAAAACCGTGTGGAGAAATTTGGTTATTTTATCCCCAAATAAAAAATGTGGGTGTAGTATAATAGACTTATATCTCAAGAGAGCTAAATAAGCTATGGCAGTGTTGTATTTAATATGTCTATACTGCTTGTTTGGTGCTCCAAATTGAAATTTTTTTTGTGTTAGCAATCCCTAGTGATTTTTGCTCCCTTGAGTTCCAGCCTCAGCAACAATCCTTGTAAAAGTTTAACAGGAAAACAGTGTAGTCAAGAGCAAACAGCTTTTGTGTGTGTGTGTGTGTGTGTGTTTCTAATTCTGAACACCTTTACTAATTTCAGTATAGACAGAAATAAGTTCCACATATTGGAAATACTTAGTGTGAGATGCCTTATCTCTCTGATTGTACTGTGCTATGGAGTAGGGATACCTCTTCACGGTGACTAAGCTCAAAAGATTTCAGCAGTATAAAAAATGGACAGGTTATTATCTGAAGTGTCTTTGAGTACTAGGTGAAGAAGCTCTTTTTACAGCTGAGAGGCATGGTCTTTGTGCATTTTTGAGAAAATGATATAGGAAAGGAAACTGCAGGATGAATATAAAAGAAAACTGTATTACTGACTTTGAATATTAAAAAAATGGAGTTTTTCAACTAAAAGTTGAAGAAAAATTTTGTGTAAGATTATGCAACTTAGTTTGGTTAGTAGTGTAGTAGAAAGTCCTGAAAATCGTGTCCTCATTACAGAATAGGAGAGAAATCAAAAAAATCACTTGTTACAACATCAGCAAACATGCACATAAATGAGACGTGGGTGATAGGCGGTTATGAGACATACAATTATGCTTCTACATATATAAAAAAACTAAAAGAGAAACTGGGATGTCTTATTTTAAATGAGGTTATTGAAATAAAAGAAGTATCTGAAGCTTTGTTGGCTTGACCATCACTGGATGCTTATTTCAAATCATAATTGCAGTTATATGTAACAGTGGGGCAGGCCTTATGTCCTGTATTAAAGACTTAACCTAATCGATAAATAATATAATTGTGAAAGTGTATAACAGAGTTTCTATGCTCTGAAAATCAGTAACTAAGTTAGGAAAACCATACTGTTCAGATTAAATTGTTAGCCACATAACAAGGATGGTTATAGCATCTGTGATGAATTGGGGAAGATCAGAGAGCATACTAATATAAGGAAGCTTGCTTGCACTACCTTGCTGTAAACTGGGTGGCATCTTACTGATACAAGAGTTCAAACTTTTAAATACCGTATGCATTTAGATGTATGTACTTTTGAAACTTTTAGAGAGTTCAGACATTGACTCTTGCTTGACTTTGTCTTGAAAAATGCTGAATATGCTTGGATATACAAGATTTGCAGTTTTTAGTTTTTAAAGGAACTGTGAAAAACTGCCTTTATTTCCTAAATAAAAAAAAAGGTGTTTGCCAGTGCTAGAGAAATTGCCTAAATGCAAAGATACAAAAGACTAAGAGCAAATATACCATTAGTCAGAAAATCCAATAGAATGTTTAAAAGCTCCTCACAATGTACCTGAGCATAGATAAACAGCAAAGTACAGACAACTGTAAGCAAAAAGAAGTTGTTCAGAAAGTTGAACTCGTGTCAAAAGTGTACTTAAAAAAGTATAAGTTACATCAAATTATATGCAAAATTATTACAATTCCATTGTTTTTCCTGTGCTTAGATGACTAAGGCTCAATAGGAGCCCCTGAAGAATATCTTAACATAAGAAAAAAGCTAAATAATTTAATTGCATCATTGTTTACTACAAGATGAGTCTATGGGGATGAGCCAGAGGAAATGTCTTGAATTAAAATGTCAATAGAAGAGATATAGAAATTGATATAAGAAATAGTAATTAATTGCCAGGACCTTAGAGAAGACACCTAAAGTTCCAAAGAAGTTTGAATACAGTGTTTGCCAAACTTTCAGTTGGGTTATGTAATCCATTTTTTCAAAGAAATTGTTGATGGAAAATGCTACAAATTTTAAGAAATTCCTTTGCTGATAATTAGAATTACATATTTGCATGCCTGATTTCTTAGCAATCAGAATGGGGTAGAAGCTAGAAAAATGGAAAGGAAGGATTAGAAAAGACATAGCTAATATTCATATCTGGGACAAAGCAATGCACTGATGCACTGGAATTCTTGTCCACTGCTTTCATTGAATTGTTTGAAAGATTCTCAGTTCGCATAAGAACAGGTTTGTGAGCCAGGTGATACACACTATTCCTGAAGACCTGTAGGCATTATACTCATCTGAAAGCCTTAAAAAAGTTATGTAATCATGTGATAAGAGAATTTATACCCGTAAAGTGCAGTGATAGAAGGATATGAATCAAGTGAGCAAGCAGGAATCTCAGAAGGACTTTCATTTTCTTGTTGCTAAGAAGCATTGTGAACTTAACTTGATGATGTTTGTTATCCTCTGTTTAGGAACAGGCTTTGAAAACCTATGTTACTCCTTTTGTCTGGATTGTTAGTGGCAGATATGAGACAAAGACCAAACCATTTTTTAATACTTGAATACTTCTCTGGCTAAAAAGAAATTGCTGTTTAAGATGTGAATTTTGTTATTTCAAGTGTAGGAGGACAAAAAGCAGTATTTTACTGGAATAGTTATGATAGCGATCTGGGATAGACTTTGTGTGCATCCATGTGTGTGTATGCACATGTATTCAAGAAAATCAAAGCTCAGGTTTTTTTGCCTTTTTTGCCATTCACAGTTTAAAGATTCATTTTTGAGGGAAACTTCATGTTTTCTTCTTGAACTTATTTGTTGCAGACATAATGATTCCTGTTAAAGTATTTGAAAGATCATAATACTTGTACTTGAAGCATTTAACTGTGGTGCTTTCTCTGTTTGATTTTAATGATGCTTTCTCTGTTTAATTTTTAACATTTTAATGATATGACAGGTGTCCAAAAATTGGTGGAATGGTAAAGAATAGAGGAAAAATATCAAAGGAAACAATCAGGATGACATCTTAAACTAGGCTGTAAAATTTGCTATTATGATTTTTTTTCTTTTTATTTTATGATTTCTGACAGCTGTGTTACAAAGGCAGAGGTATGTGATAAGAATTTGTTAATGTAAGAGCACATAGCTCTGGATTTCCCATCAGAACTGAGCTGTGTTTTGTGTGTAGTGTTTCTAGTGTTGAAATTAAATTACACTTTCAGGAATCAAAGTTTTTTCAGCTTTTTAATTGTATGTATGCAATTTTGCCTCTAATCCCATAAGGGGACGCTGGTAGGTACATCATTACATTTAGGCACGGTTCTACTGACTGGACTTGAAGTTCCACTGACTTTAATTTTACGGGTTTGCAAGGATTCATCTCTTTGTATAATTTTATGAGACTGGTCACTTGTTTTTTATGCCATTCATTACCTTTATATTTTATAGCACAAAAACTGCCACTGTGTACTGATTGTTCTTGTCTTTCCAGTGGTACATGATAAGTATTGTACACATCTACAATCGATGGAGAAACAGTGAAATACGATGTTACGTGAATGGTCAGCTGGTATCCTATGGTGATATGGCCTGGCATGTTAACACAAATGATGTAAGATTTTATTGTTTTCCTCTTTCATAGTTTTTCATTTTAAAGTTAATTGAAAAAGAAAAATTAAAAGTACTGTATTTGTTTTCTCCATGTGATAGAGTTATAGATTTGACAGATTTAGCTTGAGAAAAGTCCTTAAGAAAAACTGATTCATTCTGCCAAATGACTATGCATGCTGCCAATGGATAAAAAATTACTCTTTTTTGTGTACATACGGTTCTGCATTGGATTCAAGAGGAGATATTTGTTAATCCTTAGGAGATTTCTATGCTTTTTGCCTTAAGGAGCATCAAATTTTAAGTAGGCTCTTTAATCGAAGTAGAACTGAGTAGCCTGAGCTATTATCAGTCATATTGCTTTAAGCACTGTATAAGTATAGTAAGAAATCATTTCTTCTGTGCAGAGTTTACAGGTTTAAACCAACAAGATAGAGAGAGGCAAAGACTAAAAGCTAGCAAACAGAAGCATGGAGAAGTGTCAAAGGAGATATAATATTCAGCAAAATCTGAAATCTTAAATCTGTCGCCCGATTACAAGTGTATCTTTCCTATTGTTTCACTTGCAATTAGTAAATAGGCAGTTGACCAATAATGAAAATGCTGTTCTAAGTGTTACAGTATTAATATTTAAGTGATATTGTTAGCAAGTACAAATTAGCTGCTACAAAATTTCATACCTGCAATACAGAGCAATTTTAGTGGGTAGTAAGCTTTTACTGACGTGTGCTCCCTTATTGGCCATTCAAACCAGTTAAAAGATATTGAGAGGTGTACAACTGCATAGCATTAGTCAGCTTTGAGCAAAGACACGTTGATCTTGCAACTGTTTGTCCAACAGGTAGAAACCAGTCACTTTTACCAGAAGATTGCATGCCTACCTGTAAATACACTTGTATCTATTAATTGGACTGAGATAAAATAAAAATTTATTCTTACAGGAAATGCATCTGCTTTCATATTGTTTGTACTTAATTATTTTAATGACATTTATATAAGTTCCAATTTTAATGTTTTGATGTGTGTGCACTCTCTTTCTGTACCTTCTACTTTGGAAAGTTTGAGAGTCGTCTATGCAGAAAATAGAAACACTTTCTGAGTGTTCTGGGTGTGGAAGGCAGACAAAGTGGTTTTCTTGTGCTTTGCCTTCAGCTGAAGCTGTTAATAGGCTTGCAGAGGTTCTTGATTCATCAGCTTGCTACACTTTTGTTACTATTTTATTTATAATATGATTCTCAGTTTTTTCTGACTGACTGTGTGGGATAACAAAGCCTGTTTGTACTTAAGGAAATGAGCTGTCTTTCACTAAATTCTAGAGGCAAAGCTGGATTTGAAAGGAAGGTTTTAAATATTGCATGTTGATTAAAGTAGGAGGGCTCTGCTTGCTAAAGCTTCTAAATACCACTCTTTGCTCTACTTGCAAGAAAAGGCAAGCCTTTCAGTTTTTGCAGAGCATGGGTTTCCCCTTGGTAATATATACATTTTGTTGATGGGTGGAATGTGATGACTGAAAAGCCACTTGAGGTCTCAGAGGACCTGGGCTGTTACTGGTGTGTGGGGATCTGTAGTCCTTAATGACAAACGCTTAGCAGGAATAGCTGCTGTAAAGTGGGAAGAATGAAAAAAGACAGAACTGGAAATTACTCCAGAGTAACAGACCTAGAGTGTAATTCTGTGTAAAACTCAGAATCTGTTGAGTTCAGTGGCTGTTGTACAATTAATGATTACTAGAGGAATTCAGGAAAATGCCATTGTAATAGGCAGGAATGTATGTCTCAGAATATTTAAGTACAAATTAGGGAAAAAATGACATAGGTAGCTCAGACAAATTCCTCAAATAACCATTAAAAATGGTAATTGCTCAACATTAATTGACTTAACACTTTCTGACAGTAATGGCACAGTGTCAAGAAAGCCTTCAAGGCGAATCAAGACTTCAATGAACTAACTGAAAATTATTAGAAAGTTTCACCATTAGATTTACCAGGAGTCATAGGGGTCTCGTTAGCCCATATTTTGCACTGTGCATCCTGGATATGACTTTATGAATCAATATTAATGTAGTTTTTTCCAGAAGTTTTTTAATTTTGTCAAAAAAATTGCTTAAAAAATTAGAAAGGGAATTTTCTTTTCCAAGGGGAGATAAAATTAAAAGAGGTATTTTGTCAAAAGGAGGATAAATCAAAGATAAAAAGCTGGATACTTCTTACCTCACCTCATCTCAAAACTGAGCCCCAGATCTTTGACTTCCTCCTATCTGCTTAGACAGAATCCCCTTTTCCTTGTTAATAGCCTATTCACCTAGATCAGTTTCTGTAACAGTTCACCATATTTCATTCCATTCTCCACTTTTCCTTAAAGTAGAACTCAGCAGTCAAGCAAGATGAAAAAGCAGGCTTCCTAATGCAGGTTCTACTGGTTTGCTGATTCAGCTCAAAAAGTGAGATGTGATCCTTACTTCCATTCAATAAAGTACATGTGACTCAAGGAAGCTGACAGAATAGCCTTCAAAGATCCTTGAGCTTCCTGGTTTTGTCCTTTTGTACTGCATCTTGTGTTCCAGTTCCCCAGGTCTTTGTTATAGAGAGGTTTTTTTGGAAGCACCGGAAGAACTTCACATGAATCTTGCAAAATAGCCACAAAAATCACTTCTAATCTGAAAAAATAAGAAGTAGATAGATGGAAACTTCAAAAGGTCTTTGTACAGAGAGATAATTATTAGAAGAAGGAATGGAAAATAGCAACTCTTGTGACTACAAAAGGCAGAAGAGAATTAGGTCAAACAAAATCCTTATAGCCTGTGATCAAAGAGGAAAACTGTGCACCAGCTGCAAATTAGAAAAATCTGTGTTTGGGTTTTTTTTTTGTACTAGAGATATTTAGCTCTTTAGCACAACAGTGAAGGAAGAGGGCATTTCAGCATATGTTCTAGTGAGTTAGCAATGGGAGTTCTGAATATAATTACAAGAAACTTCAAGGCTTTCGTATTTCTATAAGGCAATAGGGGAGGTTATTTGGTAATTGAATGTACTATTCTAATTTTCTCAGTTGTACTTTGACCAATTAATAGAAAACAAATCCTAGCAGCCAGTCATAACAGCATTGTAATGCAGACCTGTAAAACAGTTAATGCTACCATATTCAAAATTAAGTTGTTCGCTGCAGCAAAATAGTAAATGATTGAAAATGGTTGGTTTATCTTTTTAATTACAGTCTCCCTTTATTTGTGGCTTTAGAAGCTGTGCATTAATATTATTTCATTATTAATATTGCCTCTTTCTGGTACAGAGCTATGATAAATGTTTTCTTGGATCTTCGGAGACTGCTGATGCAAATAGAGTGTTCTGTGGCCAGCTTGGAGCAGTATATGTATTCACTGAAGCACTCAACCCAGCACAGATTTTTGCAATACATCAGTTAGGACCTGGATATAAGGTAATAATGGATCTTAAAAGCATCAAACTGGAAAAAGTAAATGATTGATAGATATAATTGGAAGATCCATATGCATGCAGATATTCCTCCTAGTATCATGTACATTTTTTCATGTGATTTGGTTTCAGCAAAAGAAGACTATTTCTTCAAGTATCCTAACTAATCTTGACTTTCCACCAGCTTTTTGGAAGATGCAAGTTTCTTTAAAGCTGAGCTGAAATATGTTTGTATGTGAAATTTATTACTTTGGGTCATAATCAGATTAGAGAAATTTTGTATTAGGTGTACTGAATACCATGGGAATAACTTTCTTCTTTACTCTCTGTGTCTAAAACCTGAGTTAAGGCAGATTAACATTCAGCAAGGCGTAATAAACCAATTCTGTCAAATGCACGGTTTCAGACAGTTCTGCTGAAGTACCAGTTGAACTTTTTACTCATGCTTTGCCAGTGACAGGGGACAGTTTGGAAAAATTAATGGTGCATGCATAAACTTGGATCTCTAGTCAGACACTTTTGTGCCTAGTGGATAATACTTGAAAATGAATCTAACCCTGGGTAAACACTACTGAATTTCTACAATCAATTATTCCCAAATCTTCTTTTTTTATTATTTTTGAAATTTGCTGTTTGAACTAGACTTTCAGTTTTTCAGTATATGTAATATACTTTGAAAATAAAAACCTTTGAAATCCACAAGTAAATATCAACATTTAGATTCCAGTAATATTAATTTTGTGTGCTGAAAATGACTGCTCTAAATCATTTGATGATAGCTAGCACTTGAATGACACCGACAATTGCAAATTTCTTTAACGGTAGGTATATATTGTGAATAACCAAATATATGTCAGGGTTACTGGGAGAAGAGGAAATTGGTTGATGTGGTTGATGGTTAAAACTGCCTTGAAACTAAAAATGTTCAGTCAGTCAAGAGATGTGTATTACCTGTGCAAACAAGGAATATTTTATTCCAGACTTAATACTGTATTAAACAAATATTTCTGCAAATATATTTTAGTCATACAAAAGAAATTAATGTAACCTTATACTTCTTAATAATAAATGTAGTAAACCTTTATGAATTTATTAAGTTCCTGAATTTGCCGCAGCATACTGATGTGATATCAAATAGGAATAATGTTTTCATGTGTTTCAAGAAGTGGAAATTATTATGTAAGGTTTTGTGAGTGTTGAAGGGGTTGATAAGGCACATGTACTTTCATGATAAATGACATTTCCAGCAGTTACTGCACTAACCTTATTACAGTGTTGTCAAATTGCCTTTCTTGATTCATAGGCTTCTATTGAACTATTATTTCTTCAAAACTGTAGGTTCTTATTGTTTTTTTTTTTAAATTTCAGTTTGATAAATTTAATATTTTGGGGATATTCTTCTTTGGCATATCGTATTTTTAGGTTTTGGTCATGTACCCAGCACAGTTAATGCCCCGTTGTTCTCTGAAGCAGTTTCCTTCCTTGTCTAAAAATCCAAAAGTATATTTTACTAATTAATAGCAGCTAAAAAGAACAGGTTCCCAGAGGGGACCCTAGAATTAACTTTTTATTTAACCTCCTTATTTCCAAAAAAACAGGACAAAACAGAAGACTTTTTTCTCACCATGTTCCAACCCAAGATCTACCCACATTCAAAAAAAGGAACCACATCCTGTAATTTAGAGATCTCAGGACACCCATTGTAGCCTTCACTCAAACCCTGCCTCTTTCACGTCTCATTTAACTTCATTTCTTCAGTTCAGAATACTTCAGTATGATATTTCTTAGTCCAAAGGAGCCTCCATTGATATGTAGCTTGAATTGTTGAACATTAGAGATCATATTCTAGCTATTACCTAACTTCATGAAGAGCAGCTGTTCTAGGTGCATTGTGAACACTGGTTGTGCCAAAGTTTTTCTCCCAAAGGAAGATTATTCAAAATACTTGAGAATTTTTAGAGAATATCTTCATACATGTTTTTTTCTTACCTATGACAGTCTGTGGTATTTCCTTTGATTTACAATTCATACTGTGGTCCATTATATCTGAGGATCTGATTCTTTAGGGGAAACAACCATCCCTCTACCTACGTTGTTCATGAAAAGAGACTATGATTTTGTCTGTCATTCAGCTGCCCTCGCAATCATTCATAATGCCCCTAGTCTGAAATGACTGACATTGAGACCTCTGGAATGCAGAGGAATATGTATAATCTACCAGCATACAGGACAGTGCAGTAGGCACACAGCTGTGAATATACATAGTATGTATTGTTGCAAAAAACACCAAAGGCACAAAGTTCAGGAAAACGCAGATTTTGGTCTACAAAGAAAAATAAATCTGTTGTACCTTGTCCCACCCCTGTTCAGTGGTACAGGTAGGATTAACTAGAGAAGTTATTAAAATAAACCTTATTTATTATGCATATCAAATAATTATATATTTATATGCAATATTTATAATATTTATTGCACATTGCATGCTAATTACAGAGTGTGGTAACATAGAAACAGTTAATAATACTTGAATGCTGATCTTGCTCAGCATGTCCTTCTGAATGCATGTTTGTAACCAGCAAGACTTAGTACAAAAATTTGTTTGTTAATCAAATAGGTGTTTCAGTTTGAAATAAATAATAGATTTTCACTAGTAGCAGGACACTTTTTTTTCCCACAAAAATTGTAGCATTGTATGAGTGGCAATATTGAAAAAGTGACACTCTTAGTAACTATTGCAAAGAAATGACTCATAATCCAAATTTGAAGAGGGGAGGAGGGGCAAATAGAACTATGTGATTTGTCTGTTCCCTGTTGTATTCCAAAATTAATCCATAAGTTATCTTGAAATTTAAAATTATATTTAGTAGAAACATAGTAGGATTCAATATTTGCATTCCTGGGTTTTATCCGTAATAAAGCATGCTCATTTTGAGCCTTACTGTTGCTGAACAGGACTTTTACCTACTGTGTTGGCACTTTGAATTGTTAGAGATGGAAGAAAGAAAAAGGAAATGAGAGCATGCTCTCACTGTGCTTGTTCTGCTGCCCATCCTTGTTCCTAGGCAGCAAATAAAAGCCTGTCTCAGCTGGGATTCCAAGGGGCTGATAAACAGAATAGAGGGGCAAGGAAGGTAATTTGGGAGAAAGAGATGCATCTGATAGTAGTGTTTGGTGCTATTTATAAAGGGATGTTTCTGAAAGTCCTCTCCTAATAGCCCTGGGAAATCTGTGCCACTTCTCTTAACCCTCCCATAGACGTTTCAAAGCAAGTTATCAGATTATTCCATATGTTGCTCTTGATCAGTGCTGCAGTATCAATCTTTTTGTTATGTATGAAGGCTGGAGTATGAATATATTCATGCACATCCATACACAAAACAGCACTGAAAATTCAAATTTGCTTAAACCAGTTATGTAGTACAAAACATTATTTTATGTATGATTGCTGAACTTACAGTAGCAAAATAGAATGAATAGTAAATCAAAAAGCAGAACTCTTGCTTCTAAAGGAGAAGGGAGAGCTGCTGGTGTTTAAGCGACGCTCCTGGTCAAGCACTGTGCTGGAGTAATTCTTGGCCCTCTCTGTTCCCTCTCCCATTCCTGTAGGAGCTACAGCTATCCTTTATATGGATCCTGTATATATTTTTACCTTATGTAGAATATGTTGAATCTAAGGCTCTTTTTTGCCAGCTTGATGCTTTCACACCGCTTGTACCAGACCTCAGAGTTGCATTCCTTCAGTGACCAGTAACTTACCCTTTGCAATTTGAGCTCACGTACTTAACAGCCTCTGCTATCCTCCTGAGGCTGTATTTTCCCAAGTCCCCAGTACAGTGTGCATATACTAAATTTCTTTTCTCTTTCTGTAGATCAATGTTAGTAATAAAGGAGTATCATACATCAGAATTTATAACCTCTCTTTCCATTCTGTATAGTAACCTTTTGGGTGGGAGACCAACATTTCCAGTTTATGATCACTTCTTTTAGGCTTTGATGGCAGAATGTCCTTTCAATTCCTTTTCTCAAAAAAGTGTGAGGCAGTATTATATTGTTTCATAACTTATTTGTGGCTGACTTTCAAACAGTGATCTCTGATAAATTCTTGAGGCATATTGAACACTGAAAACTAGGAGATGAATGCCAAAATTTGTTTATAAAACTGATTTAAGTTAAGCAGTTTAGAATGTTGCAAAATTTCGTGGCAATGAAATTATACAATTTTTTGTTGAAAGACTGACATATTTAAAACAGCAAAGTTATGAAAAACTGTATAGTGGAAAAACCTTCAGAGTTTTAGAATCTGACAAAACTTAGAGGCATGAAAGATTTTCAGGGTAATAGATGTTTTCATTTGATAAAACATTAAAATATAGTACATGGAGCATGCAGATATCTTTAGAAATCAATGAAATCACTATATTTTTTCCTCTGCAGAAAGTGCACAGAGTATCTGTATAGTTTAAAATGCCCTTTGGGGAGAAATACATCATCACCTTCCTTGGGACAAATCTGTAATATGTAGCAGTCCTTTCCTGGTAAGTGATGTAGGCAGTCATATCAACAGAGAGCCAGCTCTCAAGTTCTAAGCATAATACTCCTTCTTTGGGGTTTTCTGCTTCAGTAAGTAGTGTGGCCCAATAGGAACACATTTCTAGATTAAAACATTTAGTGCTGAGGACTGAATACTCATAGTGTGTAGATGTTGAGGGTTTTACTTCAGATTGGTTTTACTCTGATCCTTTGGGCTGAATACGTATCACCAGTTGCAGAATATTTGAGTTTCAGCCTAAAAGAAGTCTCTTTTGTTCTGAACAGCTTTACAGTATGAACAGAGTAATAAGTGGGAGTCACTGGGAGTTTCCATACAAAACAGACTCCTAACCCAAATGCGAATCACAGAATGGTTCAAGATGTTTGAAGGGACAGCTGGAGATCATCTGGTCCAAGCTCCTTGCTCAAACAGGGC
Organism: Oxyruncus cristatus; assembly: GCA_013399855.1. Lineage (NCBI taxonomy): Eukaryota > Metazoa > Chordata > Aves > Passeriformes > Cotingidae > Oxyruncus > Oxyruncus cristatus. Next base: position 2,978,346 of record VXAY01007014.1, read on the forward strand.
CATCTACATCCAGTTGCTCAGGACTATGTCCAGACAGTTTTTTAATATCTTCCAAGATAGAGACTCTTATCACCTTGCTGGGCACCTTCACAGTGAAAAAGTGTTTCCCTATGTTGAGAGGGAACCTTCTGTGTTCCAGTTTTGCCCATTGGCTTGTGTCCTGCCACGGGGCACCACTGAGTAGCCTGACACCATCTTTTCACCCTCCCTTCAGATATTTATACATGAGATCCCTCCTGTGGCTTCCTTTCTGCAGAATGAAAAGTCCCAGCTCTCTCAGTCTTTCCTCATAGGAGATATGATTCAGTCTCTTCATGATTTTAGTGACCCTTCATTGCACTCCCTCATGTCCATGGCTCCCAGTAGAGGGGAAGAATCACCTCCCTCCACCTGTTGACAACACCCCTCCTGATCAGCTAAAGATACCAATATCCTTCTTTGTCAAATGTAGGTTGAACCATTCAGTTACTGTTTGCCCTTACTAGTTGTGTTTTCTGTTGTGGCACCTGCACCTCCTACATTTTCAGCATGGCATTACAGCCTCCCTTCTGCCTGACATCACCCAGCATGGGATGCTGCTGACTGACAGATCTGCTCCAAGGGTTCCCCTGCAGCTGCTGTCACGTTCCCAGTCTATTCAGATTATGCCCCACATACAAATGGATGCTAAGACCTATTTCCATGTGTCAGTCACTACTGCAGATGCACTTTCCCATTGTTTGGCTGTAATCAAGATAATTTTGTCAGCATTTCCAGCAGCACTGAGAGCTCTGCAAAGGCTGGATTGGGTTTATGGGGTTATGTTATTGGTAGGAACCTCTAATTTGTTTGGAAAGAGCAGCTGATAGCCTATGAATTGCCTGTTTTAATTCTAGTGTGGAAAACAAAAAAACTAGTGACGGTGCTTTGAATAGTTTAATGACATTTCATTCTGGGGGGGAGGGAAGGGGAAAAGAAGATTTGGTAGGACCAAAGGGATAAGGAGTATTGTGATGGCTATATGCAGTGAAAAGCAAGGCAAATTCTTCGTATTAACCTCAGAAATAAATTATTTTAAACTGAGTAAATATTTTAGAAGTATATAATATATATATTGCTTAATTAAATGGTGGTAATTTCTAACAAATTTCCTTTCTTTTTATCCGTACAGCACTCTGTCACTACTAGTTGTCTTCTCGCCACTTCTAAATGCTTGTTACAGTAGTTATATGCCAAGTAAATTTGACAATGCTTTGCAGAAAGGCAGAAATCTATCTTCTTGTGCTTGATTGATTTGTCAGTGTTGCCAGAAAAACCTAGTTTTAGATAAGATACGAGTTGTGGTATGTGTAGGAGTAACAGAATTTTTCAGCCTTCCTTGGAAAAGCTCTGAGTTTAAGAAGCATTAATTTTAAATATGGCATTTATAATTTTATTTGGATTTTATTTTATTATAAGTAGCTTATTTATATATACTCCTGACTGTTAATGTAGCATGGATTTTAATGCTGTTCAAAAATAACTATTCCTTTAATCAACATGGTATACCATTTTATATTCTAATTTGAGTGAGTTTCTATAAGCTAAAATACAAAGTGATTAATTTGTTCTCTATTTTTAATGTGTTGTATGCTTCCTTTTTATTTTAACATATTTATAGCTGCTTAATCTGACACATTTTTTTCAGGTAGTTACTTCTGAAACTTATTAATACTGATGCTGAAAGAAGAGATACTACGTACAACACCAAATATTGTATTGACACACTGATGTGGTGTAGAGTAAATAAAAAAATTGTCTAATTGTTCAGTAGCATTGGGCTACTGGTAAATGAAAACAAAGTTCAGTAGTTTCTATGTGCCCTCTCAAGTCCGATGGAGTCTTTACACATTTCGTGGCAAGGTTTTTGTCTAAATTAATTATTTTATAAAACTTCTGTTTTTTTCAGAGCACATTTAAATTTAAATCTGAGAGTGACATTCATCTGGCTGAGCACCATAAACAAGTGCTATACGATGGGAAACTTGCAAGTAGCATTGCTTTTACTTATAACGCGAAGGCTACTGATGCTCAGCTATGCCTTGAATCCTCACCAAAGGAGAATCCTTCAATTTTTGTACACTCCCCCCATGCTCTTATGCTTCAGGTTTGTGCTGCTGAATTGATGTTATGAGATTACTGTTAGCTGAACATCACTTGGATAACCAAAGGATTTGTGTGCTAGTGTACAGAGATTGTTATTTTGTATTATATAAGCTTTTAATATAGCTTTCACTTGACCTGTTCTTTCTTTGCTCACTTTCTAAAGGAAGAAAAGATTATTTCTCTTCATACCTTATATAAGGCACAGTTTGCCATGATACTGAAGTTTTTCTGTTTAATGTTTGCATTAAATATAGTGATTATTATTTCAATATAAGTAATGAAAAAAAGTTAAAACAAGTTTGCATTAAATTTGGTGTTAAAGTGCTCCCAAATTATATTTTTACCTGTCTTTAAAAATGAGATTAATTGAGGTTTTTCCCTTTTTTTATTAATTTAGGATGTGAAAGCTATTGTAACCCACTCCATTCATAGTGCAATTCATTCCATTGGAGGGATCCAAGTTCTTTTTCCTCTCTTTGCCCAGTTAGACAATCGACAGCTGCACGACAGTCAGGTGGAAACAACAGTTTGGTAAGCTACTTTCAACCAAGATAAAAACTAAATAAAGCTTAGAATATTTTTGTTTTTATTGTCAGCGTATGCTATATTTTTCTGCATTTTACCCTTGTTTCTTCGAAAAAATATTATTTTTAAAAAAGTAGTTTACTGTACAGTATGTAAATTGTATTAATCTGATGAGATTCCAGACGGAACTCTGGCATAAAATTGATATGAGTAAATAATGAATTCAAGTCACTGTAGAGTCACTAAGGGTAGTTGGGTAGTTTTATGACAGTTCTTCCAACTTCTGTAAGAAACCGAAGTGCTTTTACTTGTCAGTGCAATGTCAAGCTTCTCAAAGTCTGTGTCATTTGAATCCTTATTTCATAACATTCAAAATTCATTTATGGTCAGAAACTCATAGAGCTGTAATCAGTTATCAGACAAAATGTTAAAACTGCAACAGTGACTGGGAGCACACTAAGAGAGTTTTAAGATGGGACCCATGAAATCTCTGCTCTGATACTATGGAAGGCATCCGTTAAGTTGAAGAGCTTGCACAGATGTTAGATGAATGCTTCCATGTATATCCTGAAAAGGACTACTTAAGAGTCTGTCAGTACTCATGCTGACTTAGAATCATGGAATACTTTAAGATGGAAAAGACCTTTAAGATAATGAGTTCAACCATTAACCCAGCACTGTTGAGTCCACCACTAAACCACGTCCCTCGATGCCACACCTGCACATCTTTTAATTACCTCTGAGGATGGTGGGTGACTCCTTGCTCAAAGCTAGCTAAGCTGTAGTTATTTTTGGAAAGAAGATCTCTTGCCACTTGTTTGTCACAGCAGGCTCCTGTCCTAGTGGCAACACAGGATATATAAACTTGTCAGAAAAAATGTGTGGCCTAAACCTTTGGAGGTAACAAAACTGAAAAGCTAGTGCTGAAGAACTGGTATGGTATTTCCTTGTAGGATTATTTGTAACCAAAGCCTGATAGAAGGCAGTGTTTAGGGGCAGTATGAGCTGACTTCTGTATTTGAAAAAAATGATAAAATAGGTGCATAATGCAGAACACATGGCTTATTTTCCTGCTTAGAATGCTATTCTGTTATTATTCTGGATATTTCCTATTGCATTAGATAATTCATTAATAAATTAACGGAAAAAATAATGAATACGAAAATTGCCAGAAAATTTGAAAAATTTAATCAGAAGTGATACATTGGCATAATTCCTCATGAAAGATCACTTGTTGCAATTTAGGAAATTAATCAATCTGGTGATGTTTTGTCAGTCATCTGTTTTCCCCTTTGGTAGCTCAAATATATGTAGGTAATATGACTGCTGGTTTTTATTTGTTTCTGTAGTGTAAAAAGTTGATGTATTTCATGAGAATATTTTAGTGCAATGTTAGAAGTAATACCACAGCCTTAAAAATTGTGAATTCTACTTCCAAGCAGTATAGTGGCTTAAATTATTTCATTCAACATTAAAGACAGAAAAGCTCATTGTGTATTGGCTCATGTGGGATATTTACTTTTCTGTAGTCTGTTTTGCAGGATGTACCTTGCACTGAAGTATGGTGAAGTAAGGGAAATAGAAAAAGAAATGCTTGGTTTGAAATAAACTCAGGAAAAAAAAATCCCTGTGTATTTTATTTACTGGCAAAGCAGTAGGCAAAAATGTTTATTCTAATCTAAGGAAGACTATGTGTGTATGTGTCTCTACATAGGAATAAAATACGTATTAAATTCATTTATGATCTGAATCTGTAATAGAAGACTAAGTAGAAACTAGATCTGCTTAAAAATTGAGAGCTAATGTAATGTAAGTTTTAGAAGTTGAGATAAAGACTAATTCTCCCCAAGTGTGTGGTCTTCCCAGTGAGTGAGAACATTCATAATCAATTTAAAATGTACAGAACATTTCTGGAGTTTGTTGAACTGTAAACAGAAAAAAAAATTGTTCTTGAATAAGTCAATGCATTTCTTGTATAATTAGATTATATTCTAAACAGAGAACTGTAATTCATTATATGATTGTACAAATGCATAATACAAGAAGATGTGATCCTAACTCAAGAACATATTCAAGAATTTTTTAAGCAAATGGTTGCTTGATGAGATGTAACTTAACTGGTGAATTACCACAGTTTTGGTGTATGTGCATTATTTTCTCTTATTTAATGGGATATAGTTATTGAGGACAATAGTACTTTAAGTGAACAATGAAGTAGGCAAATAAAAGAACAAAAGATTTCTGGAATAAAAGAAAGGAGGTAATGGGGAGAGGGTGCTAAACATGAAGAACAAGGCTAGATTTAAAGTTCATTTGAGGAGTGGAGTAAGGGAAGAGGTATACTTACTGAGTCCTTTCCTTCAAACCACTTATGTCTTAGATTATTCTCTCTCTTTATTTGTTCCTTTCCAAATGCAAATATCAAACTGTGTCTGATACGTGTTTATACCTGTCTTATCTATGAAAATATATCTACAACAGCAACAGAGGGTTGCCCCAGTTCTTTTCTGAAAAGTAGCTGGCATTCAGCCATTGGTATTTTTAGAAGAATATAAACTTGAGGCACATTTAAAAAAAAAAAAAAAAAAAGTCCAGATGGTGCTTCATGAAAGTATAGTGTTATGTTTGTAAAGGCTTCTATGGTGTAAAATGTAATTTTTTCTGGTGGCCAACTGGAGGAATGCAGAAGTTGCTCCTCAGATTGTTGTGCTGCCTTCTGTCCTAGTGTTTCCTGGGAGGTGAGGATAAATACCTTGATATCCCGATGTAAGTGTCCTGGGTTTCCAGACTGCTTTTCTGAATCATCCTTTCCTTCTCTCCTGCAAATACCAAAATCTGTTTAATAACTTCAGGGTTCTCAGTTACTTGTTTCGTTGTTTGGTGGGGTTTTTTTAACATTGGAAGAGGTTTGTTAATGCAAATGTGTGGGAACACCTTGCTTTTTAATCATCTTGATCCACTTACAATTGCAATTTTTCTATATTAATAGATTCATTGTAGATTAAATTTTAAATTATAAAGCAGGGCAATATGAATATATCAAGTTTGTGTTTTAATGGTATTTTTAATAAATGTTCTTTATTCCTGTTATATGTATACCCCTGTGTGCCTTATCTACATCTTCCGTGAGACTAAGTGCTAAAATTAACCTACAGTTCTGTTTCTGAAGCACTGAATAGATTCTTATGCTCTTATACATTGAAATTAAAAGAATGGAAGCTGCTCATATCTTAAGTATTTTTTTCTCTGATGAAATAATGCACCTGCTGTTCAGGAGAATGGTGTTTAACTTCATTGCCAACTGCTACTTTTCAACCTGCTTTCCATTACTCTGGTTAGAATAAAAAAATTAGCAGTTTAGGTCAATAAGGTGTTTATTTAATAAAAAGAAACATAGAGTGCTTGTGGTGCGCTGAACATGACTGGATGCTAAATGCCCACCAAAGCCACTGCATCACTTCCCTCAGCTGGCCAGGGGAGAGAAAATATATCAAAAAGCTCATGGGTCAAGATAAGGTCAGGGAGAGATCATTCCACAGTTACTGTCACAGGCAAAACAGACTCAACTTGGGGATATGAGTTTAATTTGTTACCAAACAAATCAGAGTAGGATAATGAGAAATAAAATCAAACCTGAAAGACATCTTCCCTCCACCCCTCCGTTTTTTCTGGGCTTAACTTCACTCCTGATTTCTCGATCTTCTTTCCTCAGTGGCAGAGGGGAACGGGGAATGGGTGTTACGGTCAGTTCTTTACACGCTATCTGTGCGGCTTCTTCCACCTCAGTGAGAGGACTTCTCACACTCTTCCTTTGCTTCAACATGGGGTCCCTCCCACGGGAAACAGTCCTCCATGAACTTCTCCAGAGTGGGTTGCACACTGCAGTCCTTCAGGAGCAGACTGCTCTAGTGTGGGTCCCCACAGGGTCACAACTCCTGTCAGCAAACCAGCTCCCACATTGGCTTATCCCTCCATGGGGCCACAGATCCTGCCAGAAGGCTGCTCTGGTGTGGGCTTCCCACAGGGTCAAAGCCTCCTTCAGACATCTACCTGCTCTGGTGTGGGACTCCTCCGTGGGCTGGATATTTGCTTTGCCATGGACCTCCAGCCCCACCACAGGCTGCAGGGGAATCTCTGATCCCATGCCTGGAACACCTCCTGCTCCTCCATCTTCACTGACCTTGGTGTCTGCAGGGCTGTTCCTCTCACATATTCTCACTCCAGTTGCAGTTGTTGGGTGTTTTTTGCCCCAGCTCTTTTATGTCAGAGATGGTACCTCTTGCTGATGGGCTTGGCCTTGGCAAGCAACAGGTGTGTTGGACTCCCTGTTGGACATGGGGAAATCTGGCAACTTCTAACAGAAACCAACTCTGCAGCCCACCTGCTACCAAAATCTTGCTATGCCAACCCAATACAGTGGGGGTTTTTTATTATGAAGCTGCTGTTGTTACATTTAGTTAAATTATATGGTATTATGATAGGAATTTGCTTTGTTCACTTGTGGTCTTTTGTGTACGGTTGTGAATTAATTTGAGTCTGCTGAGCACTGACTTACAGACTGACTCTGACAAGGTACTGGGTGTGCAGTCTTTGGCACTGACCCAATTTCATCCCAGAATAAGTAACAAGTGTTAATTCAGATGAGGTTGTTGCTTTGGACTGTACCATATTGGGAAAACATTTGAAAATAGAAGGAACTGTAGCTGTTTCCTTAAATAGGTGAAATCATTCCAAGAATTGTTTTACATATTTTTTCTAGAAGTTGCTAACTGGTTTCACTAGATTGCACACACAATACAATAAAACTTAAAAATACCTCTACTGTTTATCATACTAAATAAGTACAGTGCCTTAACTCCTTAAAGGTGATATGTACACCCACCTAGAATTTGTAGCAAAGTAAATGTAAGGAATTTCTCAGACAGTTTCACTGCTGACTCTATTTTCACTATTTAATATAGGTAGCCTTCTTACAGAGTATATTGCCCACCTATTCTAAGTTAGTGATATGGAGACATTGTTGAAGGAGATGACAACTCCTGTTCTCTATAAAGTTTATAAACGTTCCTTTCCCAATGTTAAAATGTAAATGTTAAATGTGTTTTGCTTTGATCGATTAATTTTTTTTTTATTTTTTTTCACTATTTTTTGTATTCAGATGATGAGGTTTTGGGTTCCTGTCTGGTAGTGTTGCTGCATCAACTTTTTAAGATTAATAGTTTGATAAAAAATTGGCAGTTTTCCCATCCGTTTTTGCAGATATGAAACAGCACAGCTTGACAGGAATTAAAGTTTGATGTATTGATTTTTTTATTAGCTTATTATGAAAAATCTGTGGATTTCGAATAATTATTATTCATGTCTTTAGTATAACTGAATTTATCTTAAGATCATGGTAGCAAATAAGATTAATGCCAAGTAGTATCCTACTTTCCTAACCCATCCTCTCATCATGTCTTTCAAGACTTTTCTCGCTGGCACAGGTATTTAAACTTCGGAGTAGGTATGGAAGTCATTATTTCTGAGGTTGTTACATTGGCCTTTTTGCCTCTAATGGAGAGCCAAGGTCCCAGTCCATTGCTGCCTGCAGTCTACAATTTAGAGTCTGCAGTGTTGAGTGCTGATAACCCTCTCCTCATGCCTTTCAAAGGGAAGATTGTTGAATATTGCTCCTAAAATTTCACCTCTCTAGTGTAACCTAGCTGTACTGGAATTTTCCCAAACTGTGACAGCAGGAATGTAATTTGCCAAAACAGACTGCCTGGGTGATAGTTCTGCTGTATCATGTGGTAGAAATCCTTTGTAAACTCGTAAACTGCCGTACCTCTGCATTCTCCAGAACATCCAAGGACTATTAAGGGTGGCTAGTTTATTACTAGAGCTTATATCCCTAAATGTTCTGCCTGTAAGCAGAGATGTCTCTTTAGTTCTCCCACACAACACCTAGTCATGTGACTCATGTTTATGAATGAAACACATTTAGTAGTCTTTTATTGGCCTCGTCACATGTTACAAGAACAGAAATCAAAAAGGCAAAAGAAAGAAATTATTTCCCCTTTCTCTCCAACAAGCTTACAGATAGAAAAACACAGTTAAACTGGAAGCTAAAGAAGCACTTTAGATAGCTACCATAGCTGTAGCTCATGGAAACTTACTTTCCATCCCCACCATCATCCATCTCTTCTACTCTGTGTTTATCTTACGTCCAGACAGATTAGGGGAACCCTTCTTGGCTTTGTGGCACACAGGCTTTAGTGACCATGGCTGCGTGGATGGAGTGATTATTGATGTTGCAGCAGAGCACTTGACTGTTATAAAGCATGCACACGTCATGACTTAGCAGTGAATATACCTTGATGAAAATCCGTTTTTGTATTTCCAAAATGTATTATAAGTGCAGTGAAAACGATTTCTCAAATTCTTACTTAGCCTTTGTGCCTTGATTTTCTTTCTGAAGAACTGAAGTAAGGAAGGGGAGATCACCTCTTATCTTCTGTGCATCATAGTATATTACCAGTATGTTGCTAGTCCTTCTCCCTGAGGATTTCTAAGTTCATACTGTGAAAAACAGTAAATATTCTGATAAAGTAAGAAATTTATTAATAAATCAGGCAAACTCATTTAAAACTGTTAACAGTGCAATGTACTGGTCAGCCAGCAGATGAAGAGTGACAATAATAATAATTTACCTCAATACAGACGGTATTGAGTTCTGAGTTTAAGTTAAGGGTCAAGTACCTTGAGAATTTTTGTGTTTAAAAACAAAACATTAATTGTTATTGTATCATTTTTCTTAATACCACTTTATCTGTTTATGCTAAGATTAGTTTTCAATAGTTATATTAACAGCGTGTGATGCAGTTGATCATACAATCTTTTTGTATTATTTTGGAGAAGCTGACAATACAGAGGGAGTAAGTTTATAAAGGTTCCTTTCCCAAAAAGAATCAGACAAAACAATACCTGCATCATTCTCTTTCATATAGACTCTTAAATCATCTGTTATTAATCAACATACTTAGATCTTCACAGAAACATGCCTACTTTAACTAAAAGTGCCTTTTGTAAAGCCCAATCCAGATAACTTTGTAATACACAATACAAGGTAAAACTTAAATTAAGGTAAATTTAACAGAGAAAATTATCACGGGAATTAGGAGACTAGAGAATTTGATCTGTGTGGTGGTTTAAAAATAAGATAGTATAAAAGAACAATAACAACAAATCCAAGACAAATTTTACTTTTATCCTAATAATGCAAATTCCTGACTTTGAAGGTACTTCTAAGCAGTATCATAACCATTAGAAGTACTACATTGCCATGCTTTGGTCTATAACCTTTTTCCCTTGCTTTTTAGTAATGGAAAAATACTGGAATTTTTTCCCTGAAATTATTTATTTTTTTCAGTAGATATCATAGTTCTCTGATATACTGTTGGTTGACATATGTACTTTCATTTTCTATCTGTTTCTTTGCTGCACGGCAGACAAACTGATCTGTTCTAGGTAGGGCGTGGTATAGAGGAGATGTAGGAGTGGGCTGAAGTATCCTTTATATTTGCCTTTGTATCTAGGGAAGTTGAAAATAGGCAAGAATGGAGAGAAATTTTGTATGGCAGTGCACAGAATTTTGCAAGTTTAATGTGAGCCCTGCAGCATCACATCCGATGCATGTTAGTTGCTGGTAAGTTTGTTAAATTCTGTTTAAAAAATTGTTCATCTTAGAAGACAGTCTTCTAATCAATATTATTTCCCCTCTGTTAACAACAACCTTTTTAAAAGCATGATTTTGGCAACCTGGTTGTGCTGATAAAAATTTTTACATTTCAAATCTTCAGGTTTAATTTCTTTTGAGCTGCCAGGGTGACTACATAAATGGGCTATCCTTAGAAATCGCTAAAAGTTCTGGATATAGTCCTCTAAATTAAACAGACTAAATTCTTAGGATGAAATATTGAGGAGAAAATATCCATTACATTGGTATGGATTTTTATATCTAGATACACACACTTAAATATTGGCTTGAGTTTAGTCTGAGCATGTGGGGAAAGAGAAGTTTTGAAGAGGTTTGAAAAGTTTATCTGAGAATAGTTAACTGTTAGGTCTTTTCAGGCAGATTGAATGCTCTCTAGCATGAAATGTGTAAGGTAGAAAACATAACATGTAAAACCAGTGTTGTGTGTAACAACTGTTACTTATTGCAGCTTATTCCTTCTTCCTTCCCCAAAAAAGAAGTTTCATCTGAAACAAGTGTAAGCAACCTCTCTAGGGGAAAAAACCCACAAACCACAGACACTACACAAACCCCCCCGAAAATACTCAGAAAGAAAACCAAAAAATCAACCCCACCAACTAAGCATATAATCTGTTCTCTGCCTAGCTCTGATCATCATCATCATCATCAGGGAGTAATAACTTCAGTACTGTACATACAATGAGAATTTTAAAACGTTTCCATTTTTATTTTATAGTTCTTCTAGTAGTTAAAATATTACAGATCTTTTACTTACTTCGTTTCCTGCATAATAGTGTGGACAAACTGCTAAATTTAATTATAATGCTAATTTTTATCAATACTGTGGTCCTATACAGTATTCATCTCAAACTTCTTTGTGCCTCTATGTGCCTGCCAGATGGTTCTCCTTAACTGCTGCTTTTTCTGGTATTTGGATTTTTTTTATGTGCCTGAAGGTGTAATGATGCATTCACATGTGCTATCCCAAGATTTGAATTACTATATACTACAGTCAACTGTATTATTTATGGTGGCAATCTTGGATAATACAGAAGGATTAGAAGCTAGAGTTACTGCTTGCAGACCTGAGATGACTCTGCAGAGCTGAGTATCTTTATGTGTCTAGATTGATATATGTTAAAAGCCATTTGGGAATTAAGTAAAAGCATAGCTCATTCACAAAGGTATCAGCTGAATTAATATGTTTTCCTGGAACTAGAAACACTGGCATCACTTTGCAGTAACAGCTAAGGTAACTCTGTGCAGAGCTAATGCAGGTAGACAAAATTAATTAGTTCAGCCACAGCCCACATAAGGATGGATAATATCTAAAAAGTGATATTTGGACTCTGCCTGCATGACATTTATTACACTTCCTTGAGTTGATCTTTCTTACAAAGAACCAGCTTGTCTGTTTCTGTGTCTGTGGCATGGTTAGATATAAGCTGGTCACTGATTCATTGATTATTTCTGAGGTGACTTGTGTTTTTTTGTGTGCTTAAATAGAAGGAAAGAGAGAAAAATCTTTATTGTCAGGGTGTCAGTGTGTCTTACAACTTGCATTTAGAATCCTATCAGAAGTTCTAACAGTTGTATAGAGATTGTACCGATACAAGAATAATTCTAGCCCATGAATTTACGTCGAAATTCATAGAATGGGCAAGTAAACTGCAATACAAAGAAAAAGGCTTTTGATAAAATACTTGTGGAATTTGTTAAACTTAAGTCTGGTGGCATGTTAATGGTAAACCAATCTTTTAAATCCATTTTAGGAATATTTTTGACACTTCAGTGTAATTATAATAGTGTTTGATGTTGTAATTTAGATGCTAATCCTGTAGAGATGTATACTATTTCATAACTTTATGTGTAATGGGTGGTTGTCCTAAGTTATAGGGTTATTAATAGAGGATGGTAGTAAGCACCATCTATCCATATAAAATTTTCTTTGACCTATTCAATGTAAAAAAAATACTTTCTAAATATAAAGCTTCAACCCTTTATATGATCTTCTTATGGATTTTCATGTAGTAAAAATGATTAGGATCTTATTTTATATGACAAATGCAGTAGAAACTTTTGGTCGGGGTAAGAAAAAAATGATGCTTACAACCTGGTTTGATATTGATGTGACAGCTTGACAGGCTGTTTTGATAAAATCTTTGGAGTACTGTAAATGGATATTATCTGTGTTCTTTTACTGCTGACGCTCTGTGGAGCATTCTGTATGTGATTTTAGATAGATTATTATGACCATTCAACAATAAAGCAGGACAAGGCACTATTTCATGTTCATAGCATGTACTTTGGCTACACTGTGTACTTTATGCATGGCAGCCTTGCTCAACAAAGAGAATAAATCTTGTTTTCCTCGGCACATTGATTATTTTTTGGTGCTGACATGGATTAACCAGTCTCAACATTTACTTCGAAGTAAAAGATTTTATTTGGAGAGCAAGTGAACCTTTAGATGACTAGTTACTGTAAGTAAAGTTGGAATTTGTAAAATCCAGGTTGGACATTTCCTTTAATTCACTTTTTTCATAGCTGCTACCTGTGTGAGAACTTCCATGGTTGCAGATAATTGTCTGTACAGCTAGGAACTGTAACACCTATTTTATTTTCAGAAAAGGAATACTGACTATGTATGCATTATATATGCACTACAATGCATTCTGTCATCTACCTTTTTGAGATATTTGAAAAATAATTTTAAAGATTTCCCTTCTGTTACAAACATGTTTTCTGTTTGTTTGTTTATTTTTCCCTTTCCTCTGTTTTTTCGCAAGAGATGAGTGTATTTATGTTTCGCTCTCATCACCCAAGAATCAATTGTGATTTTTTCCCCCCTATAGTGCATTTGTATGTTTCCACTGCAGGTTTTCATAACAGTTTCACATTCTTGCCAATTCTATCCCCTCAAGTCTTTCATATCTCTTCTGTTTCTAAACTGTAACCTTTTCTGAACACTTTTTTTTCCCTCCCTGTGCTTTATGAACACTTCTTTTAAAGATACTGCTGGGATGGGCTGCTGGGTGATTTCCTTGTGGCCTCTGAAGTGTTTCTGTGCTTTCCTAACTGGATGAAAAGTGATCCTCAACTTTTATTTGGTCAGGCCTAGGTATTATTCCTGTGTTTAGTCTGAAGAAAGTATGAAGGAAGCTCTCCACCCTGCTCTTGTTTCACTGTCATTTGTGGTGGGCATTATTGCCCATGTGCATGTTCAGCCATTTTATGCCTCATTTCTTTGTTAATTGTGACTCTAGGGACTGAGAGTACGGAATGATGACATACCTAGTGGCTGCAAATTTTGCTGTTTAGCATTGTTAATGTGGATGGTAAAATGTTTGACATGGCCCCTCCCTGCATCTAAGCGCTGTCAGATGGATCCCACAGCATCTCCTGCCTCTTTCAGCTGCCAAACTTTTGGCTAGAACTGAAAACTCCTGGACTGGATATTTAAAACCTGGGCTAGTCCTGGTCAAACCAGGAGTACTGACAGCATGATTTTGCGCTTATTTTGAGTATGAATTCCTACGCCTAACACTGTAATATGAGAAAAATAATTGGAGAAATTTGTTAACAGAAAAAGTAAGATTTCTAGTCTTTCAAGAATAAGCTTCTTTAAACCTGTTTCTGTTCACTTAGTAGCTGGTGATTATTAAGAAAGTAACAGATTGGCTTTTCTGCGTTTGTAATCTGAAAGTAATTCCTATTTTTTACATGCAGTGCTACCCTATTGGCTTTCTTGGTTGAGCTTCTTAAGAGTTCAGTAGCCATGCAAGAACAAATGCTTGGTGGAAAAGGCTTTCTAGTCATTGGCTATCTCCTTGAAAAGGTATGTTTGGAGAGTTTTTATTTTTGTTCTTAGTATTTCTACTGTCATTGTGGTACTTTCAATCACTTGGCTCAAAGGACTGTTTTCAGACATGATGAGCAGTTATCACAAAACTGAGGTTCAGGTCAGTTGTCTGAGGAACATTACCTGCCTCCTGGCCCAAAGCCCTCATGAAACCTTGTTACTGATTTCATAATCTGCATAATCTGAAAATCAACTACTGTCAGCTGTACCAACACTGTGATACTCCTACGATTGAATCTCATGGCTCTGACATTCTTGAATGTCTGCTACTGGGCTTTTCATTAGCATGACGTCAGCATAAGAATCATTTGAGAAGAAGATAAAAATTATAACCTCACCCTCAAAAAATGTACTGAATTTTGAAGAAGAATGTTAGATAGTTTGTCTCATTCTGCTCCCTTTGTTATTTGCAGCTAGGGAAATACATTCTTATAATAGAAAGCATTTACTTTCACCGAATACCTAAAAGCAGATTATTTTCTATACTTCTATGTTTTCAGTTCTAAGCAAGTGTGATTTAGAATGTCAAAGAACTAGCCTAAGGTGGTGTTTTTTCTTGTGGTAGGTTTTCTTGTGACATAACCAGAATGAATTTACAAAGCTGTTAGCTTCAGTTCTGTAAGTTATAGACAGGCAGTCTAGTGAGCCCTCATGGAGTCTCTTTCTCCTGAGTAGAGCACTGTGGTTTACACACATTGAATACATCAATTCAGAATGTTGTACATGAAATTTAAAAAAAAAAAAAAGAAGTTTGCATACTCTTTTAATTAACACCTGCTATGATATTAAACTCAGGCTATGTGATTATTTAAAGGATTTTGATTGATCAAAACTTAATTCTTACAATGTATGCTGTTTTCTGGGGGGTTTTCTCCTATATTCACTTAGCTACAGTTTTTACTACATATTCACTTAGCTATATTCACTTAGCTACAGTTTTTTAAAATGCTTCAAGTTGTTTTATTTTTTTCAGTATATGCTTATATTCATTTGGCACACGTGGCAGGAAAAAAATCTTTTTGCTTCCTAAGCGAGTCTCAATTTCATTATTTATAAATTAGCTGTATCTGTTGTTCATTTGCATGCAATCAAATACTTCAGAGGACAGAAAGCTGGGTTTTTTTTCCTGACTTGAGTTTCCAGATCTTTTTGTTCTTATTAGTTGCAGACTATTTGTTGTGTGTCGTGATGTACAAGCCAAAGAAACTTCAGCATTCAGACTGAACTTGTATTACTGAAAAACAGACTTCAGTTCTAAAAATAACAACTGTGCATATTCCCAGATTGTACTTACAGCACATTAAAAATAATTGGAACATAGAGTCATATAATCACTTAGGTTGGAAAAGACCTTTAAGATCATCAAGTCCAACCATTAACCTGGCAGTGCCAAGGCCACAACTAAACCACGTCCCTCAGAGCCACATCCACACACCTTTTAAACACCTCCAGACATGGTGCTTCAATTACTTCCCTGGGCAACCTGTTCCAGTGCTTTACATTTCACAGAGAAGGCAAGGGAAGGGATGTTTAGTGGCTTTTTTATTCATTTGTTAATTTATTATACAGAGAAAATTGTCAAAGTCTTCATACCACATTACTACATAGGAGCAGGTCTCAACAGTAATTTTATAGCATATGCTGTGAAACTGAAAGACTCTCCTGAAATTTGAGGAAACCTTGAACCCAACTCCTTCAAATACCTACTTATGTTTAAGAAACAAAAGCAAATCTAGCAGTAATGTGCATTTACATATTGAGACATCCAGTTTCAGTAAGACACATCATTAACTTAAGAAGAGTTAAGGACTTCAGATGAAATTCCCAAAGCACTGTGCTGTAAAATGTTGGATCCTGACTGGCTTCTAATCAAACAAAAACCAACCAACCAACATACAAAAAAAAAGAAAAAGTATTTAACCATAGTTATTGATGAATATTTTAACTTGTTAAATATAGCCATTAGAAAGGCTGTTGATATTATTAGAAAGTAGAAGTTGCCTTCATATGCGATGACATCCAAACACGTGAGCCTGCATTTATTTAGTAATGATAAGATGGGTGAAAATACTGATTTATAGTTCTGCTGTAAGTATATTAAGGAAGGCTTTTCTTTATCTTTGTTCTTCTGATTATTTCCTCCCAGTCATCTAGAGTTCATATAACCAGAGCAGTTCTGGAACAATTTTTGTCATTTGCAAAATATTTGGATGGATTATCTCATGGAGCACCTCTACTGAAGCAATTATGTGATCACATCCTTTTTAATCCTGCTATCTGGATACATACCCCTGCAAAGGTAGTTTTACGCTTGAATAATGTTATGACTCTCCTGCAACAAAATGATATACCTGTATTCTTTTGTAACATGGTACTTACTTAGGTTTTTGGGTTTTTTATTTTAAAATATGGTAACAGAAATGATTTTTTACATCATGAAGTCTATACCCTGCTTAAATATATACTCCAATATCTTCCATAAGTTCCTAAAAGTAGTTAAATTATTGGACTGTTTCTGGAAACCCAGTCCCTTTTTCAGTGGTTACATTACATTGTTTTCCTAAAGATTAAGCATAAAATTATGTATTTTTAATTGTACGCGAGAGGTGACACATTTTGTTACACGTTAGTGTGAGCTCTCACTTTAACTTAAATTATGTATTTTAATTTGATAAAATCTATAAAATGTTATCGTTCATCTCTGGCAATAACGAATTAGTTTTTTTCCCAAGTAATCATAGTTGAGATATGTGAACCAAATTAAAAAGTGGCTTAGTCCTAAAATCTGAAAGTATGTACTTCTAGTATAAAAAGCCAGAATAAAAACCAAACCTGTATGTTTATCATTACTTAAATCATAGAATCATAGGAAATTTAGTTTGCAAGGTACCTCTGGATGTCATTTCTAGGTATCAGTCCAGTCACTGCCCTAACCAAAGTTTTAATTATTTTCTTTTTAGTTTTTTATATTATAACCAAAGTATATATTAAAATAAGTCCTACAACTTAAGGTTATTAATACAGAACTTAGGTTGACATGAGTAACTATTTCATTCTTCAGGTGCAACTGTCTTTGTATACCTACTTGTCAGCTGAATTCATTGGAACTGCTACAATCTATAACACCATACGCAGAGTAGGAACAGTCCTGCAGTTAATGCACACATTGAAATACTACTACTGGGTGATTAATCCTGCTGATAGCAGTGGCATTACTCCTAAAGGATTAGGTGAGTAAACACATAAGAAAGGAAATACGAGCATTTCTTGTGTAGGAATATTTATGATGTTGTTGTGTGAAAGCTCCTTAGATCTGTAGACAAGGAGGTAAGTAAATGGCAATAGTTGATAGCAGTGGTCAAAAGTAGGACTGTGCAAGTATGTTTTGCTGTATCATATGCCCCTGATGATAATTCCCTAGCTTAGCTCAGGAAGTATTGAATGACAGCAACAACAGAATACAGTAATAGATACTGGCTAAACGCTGCATGTTACAGATGTCTATTAGTCTGAGCAAATCATTCTAATCCTATACACTGTGGCTGTAATGTCATTACATTTTGCTGTCTACTTGTGTAAAGCAGGAAGGATTTGGCTGAAAGTCTCTTTAAAAAATAATAGATAAAGGAGAACTTATTAATTATCTTTTTTCTGTAACTACTACTGTCATGCTGAGAAATCGAGTAATTGGGGAACGTTTTAGTACTGTAATGTATCCAAATATTCATGAGTGTGACATGTCTAACATATAAATTATTGGATTATACTTCATTTGTAAGTGAGCTGCATGCATATGGTTTTTCTTCAATATTTTTTTCAATAAATAAAAGCAGAAGGAACAATTCCTATTCTAAATTAGGTATCTTAATAGGCATTGAAGTTGTAACTTTTTGAGGCTCACAGAAAGAGCTGCTGTAGGATCTGGGACATTGTTTTTAATTCTCTCAGATGAACAATATTCTTCATAAAGTTATTAAAATTTATTTTAAAATACCTAAAAAAGGTGTTTGCTGTTCATTTGGATGAAAAGTTTGTAATACTAGATTATGAAAATTAACTGTGGTTGTTACTTAGTTAGCTTGAAATCTTTGTCAGTGATAAATTATATTTTCCACTTACACTGATTCTGGATTCCTGTTGCCAATTTAGAATTAAGTTCAGTTTTGGTACTACAGTGAAGGTGTCTCCATCTGAGTTAGACATCTGTCAATTATAGACACTGGAAAGCGGGAGTCAGTTGCCTTAATGCAGGTTTTCAGCGTCATTATAATCTCTGTGGGGCATCCCACCTGCCTTTCAGGAAGATGCAAGTTTCCTGTACATCCAACATCATATTTGTTTGTTTTGGGTAGATATTTTGCATTTACTTGTTTGGGGTAGAGATTTTTCAGGCTTTATGACATGTCAGCTGACACTGATAAGTATGTTTAGGAAGCTGTGTCCTACCGCTGGTTGACAGAGACTTGATAAGTGTTTTGTTGGAAAGGTAGTTGCTTTCTAGACTGCATTGGCTCTATTGATTAGATTTCCACTGACCTCACTGGAAGGTTAGAAGCGGGTTTCACGTGTGGGAACTACACTGTAGATGTCTGAAATCAGGGTGAGCTGAATCCTACCGTGGTACTGTCTTTATCCAGGTGCATGCTTCCAGAGCTCTACTCTGTTGATGGTTACAGTTTAACCATATCTGAGCTCAGTGGGGAATTAGGGTGTTTAAAACTGAGCTCATTAGCTTATAATATGTACATTGTGTTTCCAACTGTTGAATGACCAACTCTTGGGAGGTGAAGTTTTCACGTGTCAACCATATTTACACCTAGACAGAGACCTGGAAATTGCTTAACTATTTTGACACTGTAAGTTTGATAATATTATCTATTGGTTAGGGCTGTCATTCGTTTGGGGACTTTTTCTTTTCTTTTTTTTTTGTTTGTTTGTTTGTTTGTTTGTTTGTTTGTTTGTTTGTTTGTTTGTTTGTTTGTTTGTTTGTTTGTTTTTTGGGTTTTTTTTGGTTTTTTGTGTGTGTGTGTTTTGTTTGCTTGCTTTTTCTTCTGATAGTTTTGTTTTTAATTAAAAAAGTTTTGTACTTCTGTGTTGTGATACTACTACCTAGAAACACTTTGAAAATGTACTGCAGATTACAGACTGCTTCCCTCTGGCTAGGCTTGCTCTTTTGTGGAATCAGTGACATTTCTTTCTGTAGGAAGTATGGCCTGTTTTTATCTCATCTGGATCTTCCTCTCCACAGTTAGCTGTATTTTTGGAGTATTTGTATGTGTACTGCCAGTTTAATAGCTGCAAAAAAAATACATAGCATATTCATCAAAATCTGAACAGAAGGCGTGAGGTATACAAGGACACAAAATTAGGCATGAGAAAGTGGATCAGTTAACTCTAAATTAACATATATATGGCTGGTTTACTTCCCTACCTATTCATTCATTCTTATCTTTACCTTGTCTTCTCATTTGTGTTAATTCCAGATAAAATTCTTTTTTTTTCTCAGGAAGGCAACCAGGTCAGTCTCTGAAAGGTAATCAGGCAGTGCAAATTAATAGTTGCTTGTTGTAGCAGTTTGACAACAAATATCACAATTTTTAAGGCCTTCATACAGTAGTTAGGAAGGTGTTTGATAAACTGAAGCCATTCAGGTTTTCAGAAAATGTGTTATTATCCACTATATCTGAATTTTCTCATTTTTTTCTTTAGTTAGATTTGTAAATAAACTTGACTTTTTAAACGTTAAGATCTCCTTTCGTCCTTGTTCCTTATCTTAGCATTCTCATATCAGTTGTCTTCTTTGATGTTTTGTCTTTTCAAAATATATTGCAGAATGGTATTTAAAGATGAGCCAAGCTGTAATTGTCTTTCTGAAGGAACAAAATACATATATTTTAATGTCAAAGCAACAGAGAAAAATTTAAACACACTTTTTTATTTTCATCTTTTGATGCCTACTAACTATTGGATAGTTTAATTTCTTTATTAACCTTTTTAAAGAAAACTAAAATATTTTTGCACTCTAAAAAAATTCTCCATGTTTTTGAATTAATTTGATGTTCAATTTCTGCAAATTTAAGAGAGAATTCATTAGAACCCACCAGGATATTTATGCCTTGACAAATTTTCACTTGAATTACTTACCAACTGCATGGTATTCTCTGGAAATACTGATGGGCCATCAGTGAGAAGGCATAAAATAAAGGCAATAACAGAAAAGTAAAGTAAATATTGTGGAGTTTTCTTCCTAAGAGAAAATAATTTAGGATTCTAACAAACGTCAAAAATGTAATGTGCTGAACTGCAATTTTGGACCTGTTGTGGTGCATTGTGTGAAATACTTGCAGCTTCATTGTTCATAGATCATAGAATCATAGAATAAGCAGAGTTGGAAGGTACCCATCAGAATCGTTCAGTCCAGCTCCTGGCCCTGTACAGGACACACCAAGAATCACACTATGTGCCTGAGGGTGTTGTCCAAACACTTCTTGAACTCAGACAGGCTTGATGCTGTGACCACTTCCTTGTGTTGTATGAGAGAAATGTGCATTTAAGTTCCACACTACTGTATAGCATAGTTAACTCTTGACCTGAATGGCCAAGCACTTCTGTTTCTCTGTTAGTGCTTCCTGTGCGCTTCTCAACTCTTACTGTGTGTGAATGGGCCTCCTGACAGAGAATGCGTGGTTGGTAATGTACAAGTTATCTCACATTAAATAGAGTTTGCAAGAACATTCTTCATGTCCAATATTTTTGAACATAAAATGTAGAAGTGGGAATTATGAAAATTATTATAAGGGGAAATTAACTACAGTTTTTTGTAGATAGAGTTGCACAGAGTTATTTCAAGGGTTGGGTTAAAGTGGGACTGAGTTCGCATTAGCTTTACAGCAGTAAGAAAATTAGGTCCTTCTGTGACCCACATAAGGTATGATTTTATTTATGTTTGCGTGGAGATCAAATTCTGCTATCTTTATCATGTCATATTAATATAAGGAATAGAAAATTCATCTTTTTCACATTTCAAGAAAAATCAAAACAGATGGAAGAATGTTGCATTTGGTTGCTGGTAGAACTGATAACACAATGTTTTATTTCCAGAGACAGAATTATTATTTTGTTATTCAAAGCTCCCGATCAGTTTTGTTGTTTGGTTGTTTTTTGTTTTTTTTTCTTTTTCGCACCAGTACTGACTGTACTTAACTCTGTGAATATGTTTACTTATTCTTTCTTAATTACTTCTGGTTTATACCTCTATAATTGCTCTATGCTGCAGGGAAGAATTGGATAATGGGGTTTTTTTGGGGCTAACTTTTTTTATGAGTGTATATTTAAAAAAATCTGACGCAAATCAGGGGCTATCTGTGATAAATACATACATAAAGAATCTAAAAGCAGGAAATGCTTTAGTGACTCATCCTGGTGTGGGATAAAGGAGACATCCTTTCTCTTTGCCAGTTAACAAGAATGTTACTATTTTCTATTAGGAACTTCTGGTTGCAGTACCAGATCTTAAAAGCATCTTCTTTGTAGTTGTTTTGATTTGGGCTTGGTTTTAGTCTTTAGCAGTGCGAGTTATCAGTTTCTGAGTGACACTGACACTGAATTATCTATATGCATTAATGGTCACAAAGATTAATAAACTGTAAGTAAATAATAGATCGTCCTTCCTTTGTTGGTATTCATTCAGATGGTATTTAGCATAGTGGCTTAGTCGTTCCAAGTTATCATCACATATTGCTGTCTACCTATTACTGTCATCTTGTTCCTATCTTTTATCTTCGTGTGTCTGTAAAGAAGCTAAATAAAATCAAATATGGATTTCTTCTTTTTCCAGATGGAACATCACTTAAGTATATTGGTGTTGAAAACTGTGATTCTGAAAGGTTATAAATGATATAATTTGCAAATGTGAACTTTTATATAAGAGAGGACCACTAAATCTGCTATGGAAATTGTGATTTCCTTAAGAAGCTGCAGTCATTAAAGGAATTAGTTTATATTTAAAACTGCTATATTTTGCTTCTTCCAGATGGTCCTCGACCCTCCCAGAAAGAAATCATATCACTAAGGGCATTCATGCTTCTGTTCTTGAAACAACTTATATTGAAGGTAATGTAATGTATTCCAGAGGGAAAACATTCAGTTGTGTTATATACAGTTATATACGTATATGTATATATGTAATAGAATCCTTTGCAGTAGAAAACAGGTAATACCTGTCAGGTATTGCATCTGTTTCTGGTCAATTTTAATGTTCATGCACTTACTACCAATCAACATAAAGGTGGTAAATCCATACAATATTTCTTATTACCTCACCAAACTCTGCCATATATATATATATATATATTAAATTATTAGTATATTTATATTTAAGACATTAAAATATATTAAAAATAATAATTATTAAATTATTTTTATTAAATTAATTAGATTGGATTTATTAAATTGATCAAATGGAAAAGGTAATGGCAATTGTTAAGTTAGTTGTTGCTTTAACTTTCTTGTTGCTTCTACCACTGGTTGAAGTGGTGTAGGCCTCTTTCTCTCTGTTACAGCTGAACACTAGCCTTTGTGATATAATCTTCCATTTGAGACTAGATTGAAGACCAGTATTTTCTGGCTTGGCCTTTTCTACATGTTTTTTTCTGTTTCGTCTCCAAAATTGGAGGAGCAACAATAATAGTTTGTAGTATCTGAGGGTGCACACTACAAGAATCCTTTCTATCAGGAACTGAGGACTGATGTCATACTGCTTTGAATTGTCAGTGTGATAAGGAAAAGCAGTGGAATGATTGTCAGAATTTAGTCTTTTAAATTTAAATAGAAAAGCTGTAAGGTTGTTTGACTTGTTCCAAATTTTGCTTGACCAAACTTGAAGAAAGTATTTTCTCTGAACGATGTCCCTCCTTTTTTTTTTTTCCTTTTAGGATCGAGGAGTTAAAGAAGATGAACTGCAGAGCATATTAAATTACTTACTAACAATGCATGAGGTACATTTCTGTAATTACTTATCTTTTACCAATTGTACCAGCACTATGGGAAGTTTGCTTTTGAGGTTAGTTTGTAGAATAACATTGATGCTTGTCATACAGGATGAAAATATTCATGATGTGCTGCAGCTGCTAGTGGCACTAATGTCCGAACATCCAGCATCCATGATACCTGCCTTTGATCAGAGAAATGGGATACGGTAAGACTGTGAAGTCAGAAAATACATTAAAAGTAGTTCCAGCATCATCACTCTCCAGTTTGCTTCTTTTTCACATAAATATCACACTTGCTGATCTTTTAAACTTCACTTTTATTAACTTAGACTTTATTTTTTTGACAAAATGAGTGGTTACAATAGGTTGGAGAAAACAAGACTTTCCACTTAATTATCATTATGATACTTCAAGATAAATGTATTGTTGTACTTGCTTCATAATCTCAAACAGAATATATAATTAACAAAATCCATCAAAAAGCCAAGTATCTATCTCAGAATAATTCTGAATATTCTTTCTTGGTATGTTTAACATTTTCTGGGGAGAAGCAGAGGAAAAGATAAATTCTGCCCTGGCCACTCAAATTTTCTTTGAAAAGAGTGGAATTCAGGTGTTTATCTGTTTGTCAGTGAAATTAATAACTGATAATTCCCAGAGAAGTGGGGTTTTTTTTGTTTGTTTATTTATGCCTAATTTGGTAATAAAAATCTTTTTCAGGGACAAATTATTTTCATGTGATAAACTAATATTTACTATGGAATTTTACTTTGTGCTGTTCTGAAAATACTTTGGAAAATGCTAGGGACTTGAAAAAAGGGAAAAAAACCCCACTCAAGACCTACTTACTACTTGATAAAATCAAGTTCAATTTTGCCTAAATACTAAGATCTTTGTATAAATATGTGTACTTAAAACTGTTTGAATGACAATGCTGTTTGAAGGGAAGACACCTTGTACTCATGGTTAGGAATTTGCTTTCTGCCTATAGTTTGTATTCAGGCAGAATTCTATTCCTGACACCTTTTGAAGAGGGTAGGACTGATCTGGGAGACTGAAGACATCTTTATGTAACATTTGTGGTACCAATATTCAAACTGTGTGATGGTGCAACCTTTGTGTTTAGAAGTTAGGGTTGAAAAACTGGGGAGAATGCACAGAATTGCAAAATTTAAGTATTCAAAAAAAAAAAAAAAAAAGCCTTACATATAATTAGAGGTTTATTTGCTTTGGTTGTCAGAGGACAAAAGCCTCATCCTCAGAGGTCATTTGATAATAGCCTAAGTCCTTTCAAAAGAGGAAGATCGTGTCTGCTAAAGCACTCTTTAATGGAGAAAGACTAGAAAGAATGGCTAAAAGCTGAAGTGAAGCTAATTCTAATAAGAAACTAAAATATAAATTCAAAAAACTTTGTAGAAGAACAGCCCAGGGGAAAGGTAATGTTTTCTGTCTCTTGTTGCCTTCAGATGAAGGCTGATTTCCTTTCTGAAAGACTTCGGAATTTGACTTATACCTATCATATTAATTGAATATGTAATATTTAAATCAGTTAATTATTGAGGCCTTTTTTAAATCCAGGATTTAAAAACAGAGGGTGTAAAAACCCAAGATTTTCGCTAGCATCCAGGTACTGTAAGAAACTCCAGGAAACAACCTTATGTGTTCCTGTCTGCTTCTCTTGTCTTAAGTTACAACTGCTCAAACTGTCTTTTATTTGATTGTTCCAAGATAGAAGTGTAAGATATCGCTTTCTGTTATAAAACATTCAACTGAACCAAAAGACACCATGTCCCCAACCTCAAGAATTCATAATCAAACTCTTACGTTGTGCTTGAATCTTTCAGTATATTCTTCCATTTTGTGTAAATTGCTATTTTTTTCATTTTAGTTCTTAATAAAAAACCCTCTTTAGTGAAATACCATTTATATATGTAATGTTTGGTAATAATCTTATTGAATTTCATTTTCAGAGTAATTTATAAGTTACTGGCTTCCAAGAGTGAAAGTATATGGGTGCAAGCTTTGAAGGTCCTTGGATATTTTCTTAAACACTTGGGTCATAAGTAAGTGTGGCTTTAAAATTTTTATAGTGGTGTATTTAAGTTCACAATTCTTCTCTTTTTGTCATGATTACTGTATATTCTTTGACAGGCTTTAGAAATTGTTAGGCTTTAAATTGTTAGGTTTTCTGATTAATGATTTGCACACTGTTGCCTTCATACGTTGGGATAAAATGGATTTTTCCACTTAACTTGCTATTACTATGATGTTTGAAATGATACATTAATTGCCAAATAAATGATATGCTGAAACTCAAGTCTTAAAACAATGGAAAAAACATTTTCTAAAAATACCTTTTATAACTGTATATTGCATGTTCAGATAAGGTTAACAGGAAACATGATTGTGATCAAAAATTTGTTTCTTGAATTATCAGTGTCATTGCAATAAAATTTTCAGGGCAGTACTTTTAAAAATAACTTCAAAAGGATGGAAAGAATTAAATAGCAGAACATGTTATTGACATGGGAAAGTTTTAGAAGGAAAAGAGGCGAATCAAGCAAGTGGTATTAAAAAAAGGAGTTAAGGACATATCTCTGTGCAAGAAACACATAGAAGATGGGGCAGCAACAAATAATCACATTTAAAAAGACCAGATGTCATGAAATAGGTGTACTTAGTCTCGTCTTTCATAATATGGAGTCAAGAAAGCATTAACAAGCATAAAGTGCCGTGTAGCCTGCTATTGCTCACTTTCCCTATCTACATGTGGTGTTAAGCATCCTGCTGGGATTAGCCCAAAACGACGTTTCATTGGAATGCTGTGCAGTATAAAAATTAACCACATGCTTGACAGACTTCATCATGTAAGCCTCCTTAGAAGGGAAAGCGGGTAGGAGTCCAGCCAGAGTGTGGTACTGCTAGAAATGCTTTTCTCAGTAAGATCAATAAAGTATGACTGTATAATTGAGAGACAGTTAGCTGAGAATATGCTCCTAAATGGGATTTTTCTTTTCGGATCCAGCCAGTCAAATAGCGTTCTGGGAATTGATAGAGCAAATTGATAGTCCACTCAAGAATCTCCGAGGGCTTTTCAAACATTACTTACTAAAAATCATTCACATTAATAGGAGTTGGATTAAGTAAGATACACCAGATGAAGGTTTGACTTGTCAGAGCCTGGTTGTGTCCAGATAAGTACATTTGTTTACTATATTTATCGTTTATCTGGAAAATCAAGTAGCAAAGTATGTCGGTGGATTGTTACAGAAGAAGAAAAGTGAGAATTTTCAGAAGCTGAAATTTCACTTCCCATTTCTTAGCACCTACTTGCAATTATGGGTATGTCAGTGTAGTATCCATTGTTGACTGAGCATATGTACTTAGCCTAATTTAAATTTATTTTTTCATGTAATTGGAGTAATTGAAACCCACTTTAATTTCAGCAGGTTCCTCCCCAGTTTCGTATCTTACAGCTAGTGCATGTGAGGTGTGCCTATTTGTGAACATACATATATGTGCATACGCATGATTTTATGAAATTGAAGTTAACGACAGGAAATTCTAAGCAATTATAAAATTATAAACTACAGAAAATTATAAAGCACTTATATTTCTTTTTCATAGTACAGGAAGCAGGCATTGTATTTTAATACACTAAAGCAGAATTGCATGAAGAGATATTACATGATTTATGAAATCTTAACCGATACAGTATTATAACAAATATGCAGGTACAAAACCAATTACCATTTCTGTAGTTCATATATATGCATCACAGATGAAGCTATGCAGTGGAAGTAATTGATTCTTGGGAGAAGTGACCAGTAAAGTGTTAGATGAGGACCTGAATAACTTAATTGATTTTTCTTTGTTATCTGTGATGATAGACTAATTTGTCTAACTTCAACAGTTGACAAAATCCTGTTCTCTTCCTTCTCTGCTATATTCGATTCTTTCTATGTCTCTACTTGAAATCGTAGTCCATTGTTTACTTTTGTTTTTATCTGCACATTTAAACCTTCCAATGAAAATCCTCTTTAGTCTCCTAAATCATAGCATACAAGATTGAATACATGTATGTTTTCTCATAAGTAACTCATGAATTCCCTTCTATGCACAGAAGAGCACACACTGGTGTAAGTTGTTGCCACTCTCTTTTGTGGTTATTTGAAAATTATAATATAATGTATTCATTTCAAAAGTTCTGGAATAAATCTGTGTAATTTAAACCTGTGTTATTTTCATTGGTAATCACAAAAAGACAGTTTCTTGGCTTTTGAATGCAGAAACTTTACTGGATGTTATATTATTTATTATTTTTCTTCTGCTTTATTATAGATTGTTAATTATTTTGAATAACTTTTTTTATTTCATGTTCATTGTAGTAGATAAATTTAATGATACAAAGTATGAGAAGTACTGTATTTATGATGCTATATCCAATTTTAAAAGGGTAAGGTTTGGGGACAGATGGAATTCACTGGTCTGAGCTGTTCTCCACTTTTTAAAGATTTGAGTAGTTTTTGATAATAGATACGAAATTCACTTCAATCTCATAGAATTCCATAACTTTTCAGGATCACATTTTAGCCAGCCTGTGAACATCTTGAACTTTCTTAGCCTGAGTAAGATAGGAAGGGATTACTTTGTCTTTTTCCATCCTGAAAATCATGGGGGGTAGATAAAGGTGTGTGATTTATTTTATACAAAAGCCCATCTTAAATACAATATTACTATCTGAGAACCTTTGTCTATTGCTACAATTGTGTTCATATTGGGAAATATCATAAATTATGTTTGTTTCCTCAGAAAAATTATGTTTATTTCCACAGAATAACAGGCTTAGAAGCTTTTTAGTACGACAACAAAATATTTGGCTTTTGGCATTTGCCTGATGTTTTTGTTTTCTTTTACAGGCGAAAGGTTGAAATCATGCATACTCACAGTCTTTTCACACTTCTTGGAGAAAGGTTGATGCTGCATACAAATACAGTGACCGTTACAACATATAACACGCTTTATGAGGTACAGATTATTGAAGATTTTAATCTCTATTGTAAAAAATATGACTTCAAAATATCTACGCTTTACAAGATTCTCAAGACTTTTGAGAAAATGTTAGAAATTTTGAGAAAGGATTTCTTTGTTCAAAATGTATTTTGCCATGTTTTAGCTGATTTTATTAACGATGTCATAATTTTTACATAAGCTCTGTAAAACTTTCCACTTGTGATGAAAGAGGTCCTGTTACTTAGGATGTTCATTACTTCAACCCCCCCCCAAAAAAAATTATTGCAGGTCTCTAATTGCTCTTACTCTTCCATTGTTTGGAGGAGTTTGTTTCCATTGAAATGAAAAGTGCTGGAGTCAGAGATGCCTCTTTCTCTCTATTCCTTTTTTTTTTTCTTTTTCGTGCCTTCAAAGTTTACAAAATTTTGAAAAATGCTGGAGTTTTTTTTAACTATGTCAAATGGTAGGTGAACACAGCCATTTTTATGTAGCAAAAACTGCTTCAGGTGAGTGAGTATGACCTCAAAGCATTCAGCTGTTCTACCAGGTTCTTGTAGAAACTTCAGTTTTGATGATGAGCAATTTTGTTAGAACAAAATATTGACAACATCAAGTTGGTTGAAACCTGTGTCTTTGTGCTTACAAATGCATGAAGTTCCTATCCAATCTTCAATTATTTCTAAAATGGTGACTTAGAATAGGATCTCTTGCAATATCTGAAAATCTTATGGACAAGGATTTTTAATTTTTTTTAGTCAGAAATAGATATAATGGATAGATGCTCAGGATTGTTTCCAGCAAAGACACAGAAGACTAAAGGAGTGCTTGATATTTAGGATTCTAAGTCTGATTGATGTAGAAAATGTTCTCCTATGATGGTAAAAACCTAAACATATCTATTAGCCAATGCCTTAGACATCAAGTTCTTTTTTATTGCACATATCTAAGCTTACCTTGTATGGTTTGGCCACCTGGGTCTCACAGCCTACATCCTGCATTCAGTTTTCTGATAGCTTCTGTGATTGGTATTCTCAGAAAATATATATCTCATTGAATGTAATGCTGTCTCTGACTCTTCTTTACTATCTGGAGAAAAGCAAATCCACTTATCAGAATTATTTCTTTTGGCTGTGGATGAAATCCATGAGAATAATTTTTGATGTACGGAGCTTGTGAACAAATTTTTAAACTGTGAATGTATAACACTATGAGAAATATGAATGAATTATCTTTAAAATAGCATAATTGTATATGTAGTCAACTAAGTAAAGGGTTAGTTAACCAGACACTGTAAACCATGAAAATCTTGATCCTGGAGTACAGGAATTGCCTTATTCTGTTCTTTAAGTATGAAAATATTTTACCTAATTTTTTTGTATGAAGTTACAGTGTGGCCATGGTAAATCCTCTTAACAAATTTAAAAATGAACAAAGAAGTGCTATAGTGTTTAATTAATAATGGTAAAAGTAAGTTGATATTCTGTTTTAGATTTTGACAGAACAAGTATGCACACAAGTTGTTCATAAACCACATCCAGAGCCAGATTCGACAGTGAAAATTCAGAATCCAAGTAAGGACAATATAATTTGTTTTTATGTTAAATGTATCACCTAGAGGTTGTGGGGGTTTTTTGAAATAATTTGGTTCAGAAAGTGAGAACAATTCCTTTATGTATCTTAATTACATATAGCTTTCTGGTACTACTTATGTTAGTTACTGACAGCAACTGTTTTCTTTTTTGAAACATTGTTACAGTGCTTTACGTAACTAATTTATTCTTTCAAAGTGATTCTTAAGGTGGTGGCAACACTGTTAAAAAACTCCACGCCAAGTGCAGAGCTGATGGAAGTTCGACGATTGTTCTTATCTGATATGATAAAACTCTTTAGTAATAGCCGTGAAAACAGAAGGTATGTCACTGCAAGTAGTATTTTCTCATCCTTGATTTCTGGGTAGCAGCAATGTTATACTCTCTGTAGAGTTGCATACTCTTTAATAAATGAAATATATTTAAAATAGATTTTATAGGTTTGTGGAAGCTTTTATTATTTCAGCAACTAATACTGGATTCTTCTGTTTAGAATAGAATTTAAATTTTTATTCATACTGAAGTATTCTAAAGTTTATTTCTACATTGGATTGATGTTCAGAGAAGATGTTCCTCCCATCTTAACCATCATAATGTTAAAATAAAGAAGCTTTGTTTGGATATATTTTGACCTAATTATTTCACTTTAGATGTTTACTTCAGTGTTCAGTGTGGCAGGACTGGATGTTTTCTCTGGGATACATTAACCCTAAGAACTCCGAAGAGCAGAAGATCACAGAGATGGTTTACAACATTTTCCGTATTCTCTTGTATCATGCAATAAAATATGAATGGGGAGGCTGGAGAGTGTGGGTGGATACTCTTTCTATAGCTCATTCCAAGGTAAGAAATGGCTTGTGCATGGGTTTTTTTAATACTGGTAACTCCCCCAAAGAGGCTAGCAGTGTAATAAGATGAGATGTAAAGTGATTTAGTGCCATCTGGTGGCTATCGCTATTCATGTCAAGATGGCGTTTTTTGGTTAAACGCTTTGTTGGTTGTACGTAATGTGTTGTTAAGATTCTTGTTACTTTTTGTCCACGTTCGTGTAGTGTATATTCAGCCGCATAATCTCTTCTTTTCTTTTCAAGGTCACATACGAGGCTCACAAGGAATATCTAGCAAAAATGTATGAAGAGTATCAAAGGCAAGAGGAAGAAAACATAAAAAAGGGGAAGAAGGGGAATGTGAGCACCATCTCAGGTCTTTCCTCTCAGACAACTGGAGCAAAAGGTGGAATGGAAATTAGAGAGATAGAAGATCTTTCACAAAGTCAAAGTCCAGAAAGTGAAACAGATTACCCTGTCAGTACGGATACAAGGGACTTGCTCATGGCTTCAAAGGTGTCAGATGATGTGCTTGGAACTGCTGAGAGACCTGGGGGAGGAGGAGTCCATGTGGAAGTTCATGATCTTTTAGTTGATATAAAAGCTGAAAAAGTAGAAGCTACTGAAGTAAAACTTGATGATATGGATTTATCACCAGAGACATTGGTAACTGGAGAAAATGGTGCACTTGTAGAAGTTGAATCTCTTCTAGATAATGTATATAGTGCAGCTGTTGAGAAGCTCCAAAACAATGTTCATGGAAGCGTG
The DNA here is from genome assembly GCA_013399855.1 of Oxyruncus cristatus. NCBI lineage: Eukaryota > Metazoa > Chordata > Aves > Passeriformes > Cotingidae > Oxyruncus > Oxyruncus cristatus. The sequence goes on from VXAY01007014.1 coordinate 3,009,779, forward strand.
GGTATTCTTAAGAAGAATGAGGAAAAAGATAATGGTCCATTAATAACTCTGGCTGATGAGAAAGATGAACCTTCTACTAACAATACCTCATTTCTCTTTGATAAAATACCTAGCCAAGAGGAGAAACTTCTGCCTGAACTTTCAAGTAATCACATTTCTATTCCAAATGTTCAAGAGACACAGATGCATCTTGGTGTAAATGATGATTTGGGATTGCTTGCACATATGACGGGTAGTGTAGATATAACTTGTGCTTCAAGTATAATAGAGGACAAGGAGTTCAAGATTCACACAACTTCAGATGGAATGAGTAGCATTTCTGAGAGGGAATTGTCTTCATCATCTAAAGGATTAGAATATGCTGAAATGACTGCCACAACTCTTGAGACAGAGTCTTCTGGTAGCAAAACTGTACCTAGTGTTGATGCAGGAAGTATAATATCAGATACGGAAAGATCTGATGATGGTAAGGAAGCAGGAAAGGAGATAAGGAAGATCCAGACAACTACCACAACCCAGGTAAATTTCAAGCAACCATGTGTATGTCTGATGTAATCACTGTTCATTGATGCATGATAAATTAATAGTATATAAGAGAGATGAGAGATGTTTGAAGTGTATTTCTTCAATTATATGAAAAGTGTCCATCTTTCAAACCTATTTGCTTTGAAAATGCCATAATGTGTAAGGATTCTGAAGTCTTTCATGTCTGTATAGAAAATATTTATTACAGGTGTTCAGAGAATGTCGCACGTAATCAAAGATTGTTTTTAAGGGTGTTATCAGATGGTAGAATTATCTACCTTCAAGATTTTACTAGCTGACAATATGTCTGGTATGTATACCAGTATTTATCTCCTAGGATTTTCAAGTTAAGCAGACTTACTGCAACTATGAGAGAAGAAGCAAGCATAAATTGCAAAAATTGCTCTGCCCAGTACTGTGTACTGTCTACCAAATGGTCAGAAGAAAGGGTTTCAGGGATACACTCAAATACACTCAAAGTGCATGTCGTGCGATGAAAGAATATAGATCACCCTGCCCTCTTTGTTCTTCATAGCAACAATACCTTCAGAAAAACTCCAGGGAATGGACATTTAACTTACTGGAACAACCTTTTGTTTTCTGAAAGAGATTATTTCCCTTAAAAAGCAAAAACCCAAACCAAAAATCAACCACCCAAAGCCGCTCAGACCCTTGAGTTCTGACATACAGAAAGAGCACTCACTTCTAAGTCTCTTATGGTAAGAACCTCTGTTTTTAAGAGAAAACCAGATGGAGCTCTTGCGTTCCCTAGGCAGGTATTGTAAAAAACAGTTGGGGGTTCTCTTGTAAATGTTTTTTCCATAACTATGAAAATCCTCATAACATCACTGACACCTTACCAAACCCCGTGTAGGGATCCTTGTATTTAAAAGCATTCTATGTCATAAGGCAAAAGCCCTGAAAGCTCTCAATATAAATTGTATTTTCTCTTATTATCAGTTATCACCTTGTTTTAAGTCTTAAAATTAAAGATTATTAATACCATGGAAATTGATAAGTGGAATGAAAGGATGATAACAAGAAAAAGAGCAGTCATGTTTTTGTGGGGTTTTTTGTTTGTATCTTTTGAAATGTGAACTTTTTTTTAAAGAGTAAAAGACAAGTGAAATGCTAATATTCATTTGCTACATACATATATGCACCCATAAACACAGTGAATTTGTAAGGTAAATTTTTAATGAAAAAGATAATCTGACTTAGTACTCGCTACTGTAGATAATCTGATTTAGTACTAGCTACTGTAGAAAATCCTGTGGGGGTGACTTTATGACTTTTCTGGGTTCTAACCAATTTTCTTGATAAATTTCACCAAAGAACAGTTGAATTATAAAAATGTAGATTCCTCAGGCCTATAATTATTTGTTAGGATTAAAATGATACATAGATATTAATGAGCTATTATCAGATCACTCTAACATAGGAAACAAAAAATGCTTTCAAAATGTTTTCTTCTTAGCCACTCACAAAATTCCTAACATATCATTTGGATCTGCATATTGCCTATAAACTGTGTACTCATCATGAGTCTGAATCTACAAGTTATTTAGCTCCCTTGATTCTCCACTGAAGTTACAGTAATTTTCCACTAAAATCAATTACAAACTACAATGAATTGATTGAAATATGTATCCATTAATATATCTTTCAAATAATTTTCCTAAAAAGAATTATCAACTGAGCAACCAGCAGAATTGTTATTTTCTGATCTCTTCTTTGGGTGTTTTGAAATACCCTGTGAACTCTAAGCTGTCCATGGTTAAATATTGTCTCTTAAAATGACGTTAACCTTAAAAAAGAAAATATTGAAATAGGTATCAACTAAATCATAAATAGAAAAATTATTGTTTTCATTAGTAATGTTAATTTTAGCATTATTACAGCAGAGCTGGGGTTGGAATTTTGACTGTTGCGCATGATGTGGTCACTGCCCCATTAAATTTGATCTCCTTGAGACCACTGAAAATTACTTAAAGACCAGCCACGTAAATGTAGATAGTCGTGTTTCATGCTTGTTTATGCAATGACAGTTCACATCAAAGCCCGTTCTTGCAAATACATTATTGTTGGTGTGTGAGTCAACACAGTCAGGCAGCCGGATCAACCACAAAACCACAGTGGAAATGCAGAGTACATTTGTTTCATTACCTCACTAACTGGAGGATCCCGAAGCAACAGCTGGGTGGAGACACCCAAGTGGGAACATAGGCAGGCACCATTAGGCTCAGTCCATCCTGAAGGGCACTGGATCTGCGGTTTGTACCCATTTACCAAGGGCCCATGCACACCATGTTTAACACCATGCTGTGATCTCCCCTGTGCTTCTTGTGGTCTGTGAGCTTTGATCTCTCTCTCCCAAAACAGGGAGCTCAAGCGTGTCTTTGAGAGTGCCTCCAAGTCCCTGTAAACACCTGTGTTATCTCTGCATGGAAATTCTACTTCTCAAAACAGAGAGAGGATAAACAGCAGTAGCCATAATATATGGGGTTTCCCACACTAATATTCTCCAGGCCTCAGCATTCCCAGATTCAAGGATACTTGAGTGAATCTACCATCCTCCATGCCATTCTTCTGCTTTTAATCCTTTTCTTCCAACAATTGACAAGATGAAAGCCCTCATGGTACAGTTATGATTCTATTACTGCTGCTGACGTGACAGCTACCCGTAATTGTACTCAAAAAAAGTTTATGTGAATGGAGTTGCTAACCTCAAATTCTCTGAACCCATATCTACAATCAGCTTCCCACCTTATCAGTAAGAAGCAAGCTGTCTTTTGTTCAAGTTGACTGGAGGAAAGCAAACAAATTGCTCAACAGAGACGGGAACTACTGCTTACTTCTAAAAAAAGTTAGTGCCTTTATCAATAAAAGATCAAATATTGAAGAATATAAAATTCACTCTTTCCTATGTTCCCAACCAGGAAAAAACAAAAATAGAATTGAAAGCACCATGCAGAAGATTCATGCAAAAAAATTCAAATCCTAGATAAGTCTAATTAAAAAAGAAAATAGACATTCAAAATTAACTCTTTAGAAAAACATAGGAAATGAAAGCAACAGTAACAGTAACCATTTTCCTTCCAATAGGTCAAATTGAATGAAGGAAACCTACCCTGCTCTCAAAATGCAGGCTACAGGAGATCAAAATCCAACTAAAGATATAAGAAACTTTTCAGCTCAACTTCAGTGCCATGTCCATTTTTATATTGCTAGCAGAAATGTTTTGTAAAGTTCCCTTTTGCTTTTTAATGTCCAGATTTAAAATAGTATGCTGAGAAGGGGAAATTAATATGTGAGCAAAGCAAGTATATTTTCTATTTTGTCAGTTTTAAACTAATCTAAAGTCACTTAAAAGTAATTTCAAAAATTAGACTTTGTATTTCTCCCTTTCAGAGATGTTGTGCATTATAAGTTATTGTTGTTTTGAATATTTACCTCAAATTCAGTGATAATGCTTGTTCTTTACTACTTTTTCCTTCACTGTATACTCATATCCTCTCTATCATATCTATCATATCATATCATACCATCATCCTATCACATATCCTCTATGTGTATCTTTTACTTTTGTCTTTAATCAGCAAGTAGAAATACTTATGGCTACGTATGTAGTGAAAACGAAAGAAATTCACATCCAGCACCTGTTGGGAGAATCTAAAGATTGTCCTGAGGATCCATAAAACTGTTAACGAATTAACGAAGTGTTACAAAATTGACAAAATGAGATTTTGGAGATTAAACTTAATTCCCTAATGATCCTGCTAAAAAGACCAGATGAATAAATTGGTTTTGAAAAATGAGGAACTGTCTAGAAGTACACTGGTTCCTTGAAGCCATCACTGTGTAGTTTGTCCATTTTGAGTCAAGTCTTCAAGAAAATTGTGTTATCAGCACAAAAATACAGTTGTTTCCTGTAAACAAAGCCTTGTCACCGCTGACCTTATATGTGCTACATTTGGTCTTTTCTGTAATACTTCAAGTGAAGAACTTAACTGTAAAACCTTGGTGAATATCTGAAGGGGAGGCCAGTCATAACCTCTCAGCGCTGGTCGATTTGTATTGGAGCAGCTCATTAACTGAAGGATACTGCCTGCCTTGGAATATCAATATCTCCTGTAGTTTGTTGCTGAGTCGTTTTAGCCTATCCTTTCTCAGATTTTGCATTGCATTCAAAAACACATTGCAGAAAGTTAATGACATGATTTTTTAACCTGTTGTTGTAGGCAGTACAGGGTCGATCTGTCACCCAGCAAGACCGGGATTTACGTGTTGACTTGGGATTCCGAGGAATGCCAATGACGGAAGAGCAGCGACGGCAGTTTAGTCCAGGTCCACGCACAACTATGTTTCGTATTCCAGAGTTTAAATGGTCTCCCATGCACCAGCGTCTCCTGACAGACTTGCTTTTTGCACTAGAAACAGACGTACATGTTTGGAGAAGGTAAGCGGTTGTTTCTTCTTTAGCTCCTGATTTGTGTTTCCATCAATAAGGAAAAATTAGGTGTTTTCCAGAGGGGATGTTACTGGGATAGTGGGAAGGGAAAGAGTTGGTGTTAGCTGAAGGGTCCTTTTGTATCTTCTGCCTTCTCTTTTTGCTCCTTCCCAGCCTGTAACAAGTATATTTCACAGGTAATTTCTGTTTTCTTGAGGGACTGTATAACTGATACATACCTAACTAAACTGAGCTGCTCTTTCAGTTTATGTTTAGCGTTATAATCTACTTCTTCTATTCCAGAGATGAGGATCACTTGTGTGTCTGCTAATGGCCATTTTCTTAACTGATCAATTAAAAGAGAGCTTCTCTACCTGCAAGCCTTATAAATAAAACCTCGTTTCTATTACATTTTCTAAGGAAATGCTCTTTCTGTTGACAGTCTTTTTTTTTTGCATTCCAGATCCTGCTTGGGGTTAGTCTTGGTGGCTGTATTATATCTTATGACAGCAATGTTATTTCCTAGGGGTTTTGTACATGTTAATAGCTATTCAAGTAACTATAATGCAACAGATACAATTTAATCTAATTTCCAGTACAGAATAGTTCATTTTCAGAAAACTTGTGCATGGTTATGTCAAAGGAGAAATTTATATTGCATTTAATTTCCAGTTTGGTGAACTGCTCTGTGAAACTCACTTGGAAATAGAAAATTTTGATATTTTTCTTTTGGCCAAATATGTGGGAGAGGATTGTACTTTGTGTTGTGTATTTCCAGTTGAAACCTTTAATTTTGTTTGCTGGCTGACAACAATGTTGTTTTGGGGAAAGACCATACTTATAGACCAGAGTACTTCTCAATATTTTCACACAGGGGGTTAATATTTTTGGGAGCAACAGTTTCATGGGACAATTTCTCATGAATTAGGAGTTGCTGATATGTCACCTAATCTTATTAGTGTCTGTGGTTTGCAAAGCTATTGTTAATGGTAAATTTAATATCAGTTAATAAAGTTAATATTAGATCAAGGTATGATCATGTTATCAAGTTTCTCCTTAAAACAGTAGCAGATATTATCATTAAGTGTTATCAAGTGTGCTTCGAATGGCACTTGTGCAGCATGATGAACTTTTAATGTTAAATAATTATTTCCATGCTGCAGAAACAACCCCACTGATTTTAGCAGAACTGTCTGTGAATTAAAGTACTCGTTGATGGAAATAAAAAGTTATAAGCCATTGTTCTCAACTGAGTATCTGAATCTTATCCTGTGTGAAAATGGATAGCCGTCAATTTGTTCATTAGACTAGTCTTGTTCATATTTTTATACAAATTACATGCAAATTTTTGTAGACCATATTTCTCTAATGTATCAAGAAACATTCACAGTCTGATTGCAAAGATCAAATTTATCTAAACTTTTGTTTTGTTTTGTTTTGTTTTTTTTTAATTCATCCTTTCTTCTGTTCTTGCAGTCACTCCACGAAGTCTGTGATGGACTTTGTCAATAGCAATGAAAATATTATTTTTGTACACAACACAATACACCTCATTTCCCAGATGGTAGACAATATTATTATTGCCTGTGGAGGAATTTTACCATTGCTGTCGGCAGCCACATCCCCAACTGTAAGTACAATATTTCCACCTAGTGGTCATATTAGAAATTGTTGTTAATAGTGCAAACCACTGTTTCCAGCTGACCTTCCTTCTTTAGGGACTCCTGTCCCCTCTCTGCTAATTCCTTACAAAAATTTAAATTTACAATCAAAACTGTTACATTTTGATATACAGAGTGTTTATAATATTTTACATTTGAAATGCTAATTTTATCAAAGAAGTAGTACTAAGTAAGAATAATAGGTATTTAATAGGTATTTAATATTTCATTTAAAGGGAAGACCATTAGGACTATGATTCCTGTAACAAAATTGCATGCTTTATTGATATTCATGAATCTGTTTTGCATGGCCGCTATTTGTTTGCATGCCAAATGATACCAAAAGTCATCTCCTCACTACTCTATTTACTTCTTCCTTCAGTAGGTGCTTTCCCCCTTTTTTTCCCCTTTTTAATCTTGTATTGAAAATAACTGATACTGTTATCCACTCCAATATTCTTAGTAATTTAAAGTTCTTAGCAGATCACAGCTCAGGCAGGCAAAGTAGCTTCATGAAAAATATTTTGTAAATATCACATAACTGACAAGAGTAATTACAGTATTTGAATGTGATGCCTTGTCTGTGCATAGAGTATCTGTGACTATTTCTTTCATACTGAATGTTTTATCTTGAGCATCCTGTAAACATCTGTAGTTAATATTGGTCTTTGAAATGGAGACAATGAGACCCAGAAGGGACAAAGAGGCTCCTATGAAATGTGGCTAGTAGGCACTGGAGGCTACAAATATAGTTTGGCAGTAAAAGTTCAGTTCCTTGTTCTAGACATTCAGCAGATGAGATTACTTTAGTTTGCCTCTACTGTTACTTCTAGTTAGCTAGCAAAAAAACTTTTTTTGAATGATTTGATTTGAAAGGTATGAATGCATGGCTAGAGACTGGCTAAACATTAATATGACTTTCAGACAGGCAATTAATGGTAAAATGTTGTCTCTTTATTATTTTCACTGTGTGAACTTTTGCTATAAGCAAAAGTGAAAGACTTCAATTGTCCCTAGTCACAAGAATGACAAGGTCCTGATTTTGCAAGTGCTTCATTGTAAATACTGACAAGTATGAGAGAGTGCAGACTAAGCCATCTTGAAATGTAGGCTGTGCTATCAGTCTTTAGATAAAAGGACATTGGGAGATATTTTTTGAAACAAACATCTTAGGCATCATTTGAAAATGATGACGTTTTGACATCTTTTATATAAAAATGTAAAATAGGCACAGCATTAATTAGGCTGCAGTTCCTTTAAGTGGTCTTTGTGGGTTTTAGCTCTTATCCTGGTTTATGATACCTCAGAGCCATTCTATGGAAAAATAATTTTGAGATTCACCATTCACCATTTCCCTCTGTTTATTCTGGATGGTATGTATCTGTATGAGTGTGTGTAGGTAGTTAGCTGACACAGCTTTATAAATCACACATCTCTTTGTTAAAATACTGTGTGTTAATACTGCCATGTGAAATAGCAATGATTTTCATGCAATGATACAAAAGAGTACATTTTTCAAATTTGTGTATTATGCATGCGCGTCTCCACTACATGGGAACTGTGTGTATTACTTGAATGCTCAGTTTTTGCCATCTGTTTAGGACAACAAAATAAAAATAAATTGTGAAATAAAGTAATTTACCAAAAGATCAGTATATGGCTTCAAAATGATCTAACTCTGTGAAATTAAAAACCAAACAAACACAATTAAAAAAAAAAAAATTAAAAAAAAAAAAATTAAAAAAAAAAAAATTAAAAAAAAAAAAATTAAAAAAAAAAAAATTAAAAAAAAAAAAATTTAAAAAAAAAAACCAAACCAAACCAAAACACAGAAAGAAACACAAAAACACCCAAAAGATCACTTTTGTCCCAAATGTTCAAGGAGGGTCAGAAATAATTGATAGAATCACAAATTACTCTCACCTCATCTAGACTATGATTTCATAATCACTTCCACCTAGCAGAGAGCTTCTTCCCTCCCATTCAACTCCATTCCTGTTTTGTCATTGCCCATCCATAAACATTAGCAGGAAGGTGGATATATTCATCATTGTGACAGATACAAAGAGTGAAGCACATCCTTCCTTCTTCTTAAAGAAGATGCTCTCCCTCAGTATTGTTCTGAATCACAGCTTAGAAGGGAGCAGATGCCCTGTTGAGCATCAGGCCACTTGGAAATATCCATCGTATGATGAATGAAAAGAAGTTTCCTACTGATTTTCAGACTTCTAATACTTGGGCATCCTTGAACTGCTGTGGAGAAAGTGGATGGATTGCTGGTTTGCAATATATTTCTTCTCAGACTTGAAAGGGCAAAGTAGTTCAGTGCTAGCAATCAGTTACAGAAGACTGTCTTACTCTCCTGCTTCCAATAACTGCTAATGGGAAGAGAAAAAAAGTTTGAAACTGCAGGATTTATATGATGTCTCCACTGCTTAAAAACACTTAAAGCAGGTCTGCAAGTGACACTTTCTGCCAGAGGAACTCTCAATGGATAAAGGAGCCTGATAGGCTTTCTCCCTTACTGACTCAAAGACTAACAGAATAACCAGAATGGTTGTGGCTGGAAGGAGGATGCTGGAAGTCGTTTGCTCCAACACCCCTGCTCAAGCAGGGCCACCTAGAGCCACTTGCCCAGAGCTGTGTTCAGACAGCTTTTGACTGTCTCAGAGGATGGAGACTCCATCATCTCCCTGAGCAACCTGTGCCCGTGGTCAGTTACCCTCACAGTGGAAAAGTATTTATTGATTTTTAAGTGGAACCTACTTGATTTTTAAGTGGAACCATGTTGTAATTAATTATATCAATGAATGGGTTTTTATCCATAAGATACAGAGTCCAAATTTCATGTTGCATCTCATGAATCACTTCCAACCTCAACCATTCTGTGATTCTGTGTGATTTTGTGATTCAGTAATTTAATCTGGGCATGGTATTAGAAGTCCACTCAAGCAGTACTGCACTACTCTTAGAAAGGGAAGATGTTCACAGGTTACATAAACTGCCTCTCTGGGTCAGCTCAAGGACCCAGCTGCTTTAGCATTCTGCCTCCAGCAGTGACTGTTTGCAGAAATCTGAGCAAGCATATTGATTGTTCTAATAAAAGTTCATTTCAGCATTTAGGATTTTAACAACTAGGGAGGATGTTCAGGCTGTCATATTTAATAATCACTGAGGAATTTATCCTTCTAGACTTTATCTAATCTTTTTTGAAGCTACTTACACTTGTAGCCTCCATGATATCCTATGGCATTAAGCCTGACAAAGCAATTATATAACCTTAAAAGCACTTCTTGTCTTTGTCTTTTTTAAGCCTGCTTAAATGCATAAAGTCACTATGTGTCTTACTGTTTATGCTATGAAAGGAGTGGTTAATCATGTCTTTATTCAGCTTCATACCATTTATGACTTTGTAGGCTTGAGTCATATCTTCTGGTATGCCTGTTTGAACCCATAGCATCTTCATCTTGTTTAGTCTCTGATCCTCCATATTTCTGTTCTGTGTCAAAACCCTCACATTTTGTAGATCCTGCAGAATACACATATTCAATTTATCAACAAGTATGGGCTCATTTTACTTAACTTCTTCCTTCTTCACTTTCATGGTTGTTGAGTCTCCAGTATTGCCACTGAAGGCCCTTTGGGCCCATATTGAAATTTTAAAGTAGTAGTTCTTACTTATTTCCTCTTACTGGGTATTATTTGTGGTGGAGGCCACCTATTTACATCTGCTTATAAAAATCAGTTTACTTTCTGATCTGGAATAATGAACTGTGAGAGCAAAAAGAACAGAAAGTAAAGGTTATTCCACCTTTTAACTTCAGGATGATTAAAACAGTGGTGGAATTCAGGAAGAGATTAGGGTAAATTTAAGTATTCACTTGAAGTACTTATATGTGGCCTAGATTTCTAGCCAATGGAGAGCTATTCCACAGTAATAAATGATTCAGCTATCTCTGATGTAGACATCTACCAGATCCCTGTAGGGTCCAGTGACTGGAATGATTGTTAACCTGGAACTGGATCCAGCTTCTTTTTATGAGATACCTTACTTGTTTTCTAATGGAGAAGATGACAGACAGAAACACATAGTTCCTTTCTAACCTGTCTCACAGGCCTAATTGTCCACAGTTCCTTGACTTCAGTGTGTGAGTCCAAGTTCAAGTAAGTCTGAGTTCATCCTGGGCTGCTTGTTTTTAAACAGTCCTAAATTCTGTTGAAGAACTCTCTTCTCAACAATCTGCTACAGAGTTGGTTGTTCTTACATGTGTCCCATTGCCTCTCATTTTTTTAAAAGGCATTTCACGTATTTCTCATTAGTAGAATAGAATATTAGATGCTTGAATTAATTAAGTCTATTTGTAGAAAAGAACCAAGGATAAATTTAGAGAAATGACTTTGAGAACATAGGAGCAATTTGCAGTTTTGGGTTTTTTCTTCTGTGCAACAGATTCTACATTGTTTTCTCTCCCTTGCTGAAAAAGCAGTATTGTCACAGTTTCTTTGAAAATATGAATGTTTGGAGAATTTCCCAGTTCAAAAAGACTTTTTTTCCTTTGCATAGTTTGGATTTGGAGTAAAATGGCAGTTCTTCCGGGCTGGGTGAAAGATGACTTCATGATTCCTTGTCTGCTGTAGAAGGCACAGTCTTAATTATGGAATTTCCTCACTATTGAATTCTTTTGGAAGAAATCTGCCTTTTGTCTTGTTGTTTTGGGGTTTTTTTGTTGTTTGTTTCATTTGGTTTGGTTGGTTGATGGTTTTTTTTAATCCAAACTAGGATGATCTGAATAGAAGTCTTTAAATATGAACAGAAAAAAAAAAAAAAAAAGGACAATGAAAGAAAACATGCGTTGTTTGTGCAAACAAACCACTCAAATCTGTGAGTGACTGAAGAATGCAGAAAAGGTTATGCATTTGTATTGAATACAGGGGAAAGTTTACTGTAATCCGCAATAATCTATTCCCACAATTTTTAGTATTTCCCTCAATTTCCATTCTATACTACCTCTGTCCCAGGGTCTGTACAAGGACTTGGTTTAAATGCTGGTGTTTTTAAAGTTCTGCCAATTGTATATATGAAAAAAATTTAAACTGGAGCAAATATTAACAAAAAATATGAACAGTTTTGTTGATTTACATAATAGACTGGAGCGTGTTCCACTTTTGGTCCTGATGTCAGGCTTATTAAATTTAGGATATAAGATAACTCTGCCACAATTAGAGGAAGGTCATAAAATATAAAATACTAATTCTTTTTTTTATTCTCTCCTTTCTGTGGGGGAGGTCTTTGAGGCTTTTTTAAAAAGATTACAGCCAGAAGGACGACATTACTAAGATGGTGTGCAAGTGCGAAAAATGGAAACCTGCAAGGAAAAACACTTGCAGAAAATGCTTTCTGTAAATAGAAACTGGTTGCCAGTTAAAATATTTTGTGTACAAGCTAGTAATTTGAAATAATCATTGCTTGCTACAAGGATAGCAGCTGTGACAAGGACTTGAGGACATTGAGCAAGGCAAAGGAAATTTGAGGAGTTTAAATATATGTGACAATTAAGAGAAAATTTCCAGACCCCTTTGCAATCAGTTTGTTTTTTCCACTAATTCTGTGAAGTTTATAATTCAATTTCTTACTAGCTGACTTCAAAACATCAGCTCTCAAATTGTGATCTGAGGGCTGCTGGTGTTATATGAACTGTCCACAAAACTCCATTGAACATTTAAAGATAGTCTCATTAGGTCTGTGGATTAAAAGCCAAGATGTAATTCTTGTGTATAGTGTTAGCATTATCATGTTCAGGACTCCTGTGATGCCACAGGTGCTGCGTGTTCTGCAACAATTCTAAGAATCACCAGTGGCACACTGGTAGGAGAATTGTCAGCTAGTAAATGAGATATAATAGCCACAGGTAAAGAGGAAGACTATTTAAAAACTCTTTGAACATGATATTTTCTGTCCCAAAAGGAAAGAAAGCCATTCATTTCAGCTTGTTTTTCTTTCTGTTATATTAGATTTTTCCACTATTTAAATGACAGCAGTACTGACATACTCTTGAAAATTATGTTTCTTTCTCTTTTTAAAAGAGAACCAGTGGAAACTTGAGAATTTGTTCTTAGCCCACTGTGATAACAGAGGAAGTGCTTCTACCTAAAATTATAACATAAAAATTTAAACGTGTATTTAACTGTGAACATTGGAATTTGAAGACTAACTCAGTCTAAAGGGCTTAGTAAATCTTGATTTTCTTTCTGTGCTTCAAAAATATTCTAATATCTAGTTTGATATTGGTTTACGTTGGAGAAATCACACACAAATAGTGAGCTATCTTGTGTTGCTTCTAAGGAAGGAGCATTCTGCATGAAAAACTATTTTGCTTTTTGTGATTTTTATTTGTTTTGTCAAAGCATTTTAAACATATTTGCCTCCTCATATAAGGGCTAACTACTTCATTACATTTCAGTTGAATGGCTTGTTGTAAAATGCTCATTTCTATGTAATCAGTTAAAACATTACTTTGGTTTACATTGCTGCATAAAATTACTCTGTGTACTATAGAAAAGATGTACATTGGTTTGGAAGAATCAGTGTTTACATGAAATGCCATAATACAGGATTTAAAGTTTTCCTTGTGCATAGCTATTTTAGAAGTCTTTATTTTCAAATGTTCATGCTGAGCTTAAATGTTTTGCTGTTCTAATTAAAAATTAAACAAATGTATAATTCCAAGATACTAATTTGTTTCAATTTACCTTGTATTTTTAGTTAACTTAAATAATTTTCTTTTTTCTTTTATTGTTGTGATCTGTTGTCTGTTTTGTCTGTTGCATGTCCAGGGTTCTAAGGTTAGTATTGCAGCTGTAAGTTTCAGTTTTTTGCATTTTCAAAAATACCTTATTTTTGATCATTTAATATTTTGGCACTTTTTTTGTTATTATTATTATTACTATTATTTTTCTATATCATATGGGAGGATGTAGGAATATATTTGGTGCCATAAATAACTTTTCCTACCATATTTCCCTCGAGTTACTTAATGTATTGTCAAGTCTGATGCTTACTGTTAGTACTGGACTGAATGTAGTCCAGTCTGTTAGCTAATTTAAATTATAAATGAAGTTGTCAACAGAAAAACTCTTTATGTTCTGAACATGTTAATTATATGGGAGACTTGTTACTTAAAAGTACACTGAGTAATCATGAAATGGTGATCAGTTCATTTTTCAAAGAGTTTTTGAGCTACCCTCATCTAAAATATTGCTAATACCTGAAGGCAACTTGATCAACTATGGAGCTTATTTTAAATGCTATTAGAGTATCAATGTGCTGTATTTAACAGATTGAACTGATGGTAAGTTTGGAGTAAAAAAACCTGTTAGTTTTTTTTTTTTCTTCCATCTAGCAGAATTTTAGGGAGATTTGTAAAAAAAATAAGAGGTTTTTTTTTTAAATTTAAAGTTTGCAAAAATCTTGGTACAAATGCACTAAAGTGTTATATTAAATGAATTTATTACATAACTTACAGACATAAAAATAAAAAGACAATAGGTATTCTGAGCAGGCAGTCAGTAGGCTTCAAGCAAGCCTGATGTTATTTCAAGCATGTGTTTCAAGTTCAAGTTTCTATAACCACCTATGAGTTTTTCTAGCAGACTGTTATGCAACTGTATTTTCTTTGGGTGAGTACTTTCAAGAAGTTGTGTCCCAGTCTGTTATAAAAACCCAGCAACTTATTTTTCCAATATGTAGGAACACAGCACAAACTAAACAGGGGAGCACTGGCTAAAGAAGATAGGCCAAAAAAATCTTTCTTCTGAGAGTTGTCATTCTACTGTTTTTCTGATCCTATTGGGCAGTTCAGACAGATGACAGCCCTTCCCAAATCACTCATGTAACCGACATGTTACATCCTTAAGAGAAATTAAATGAAGGGGTATCTATCATTGTGGTGACACATGCCACTTTATATCTTTCATCTTTCAAAACAGTTGTTTCCTTAATACTGATTGGCACAGTTTGCACTTTCACAATTTTGGATATAAAATATTCTAAAAAGTAATTCATGAGTGAGGCTAGTAATTTTTTAGGAGTATGGAAATTAAGGAATTTTTGGTTTTCTGTATCATTTTTCCTTTGAAAGGAAATGACCTTGAGAGCATAAAATTATTTTTTTAAATACTTTTAAGCAAATAAATAAACAAGCACAATGAAAGTAGTACTTCTAAAAGGGACTAAATTTTGTGTTCAGAAAGCCTTGCAATTGAAAATCTTGTTGACAATCAATAAGAATCAGCCACCTGTAGACAATTTTTAAAATAGTATTTAGGCATATAATTCTGGACACAGACAAGTACTAAATGCATTTTTAACTTTTGCCTAGATCCAGAGGTAAAAGTGTTTAAACAGATATATATGTTTTTATTTGGGCTGACTGTTTCCTCACTTATCTGCGCTGTTAGACACCTAAATGTGTTTGAAAGCATGACTCTGCACATCTAAGCATCTTTTTGGAGAAAAACATGACCCGCTTTTAGCTTTCAGAAATATTAAGCTCATTCAGCCTTCTGGGGCTTCCTGCTAAGGAGAGTCCGACACCACATCAGGAAGGAAATGGCCACTCTCTGGGAGTGAGCTGACCCTAATATCATTGTCCCACTTTTACTTCCCCCCCTGTTGTTGTCATGAGGGAGCAATCACACTCACTTCTGAGCTCCAGGAGAATTGAACTCCGTCAGGTTTCTGAATGCTGTAAGCATTCTCAGGGAGAATTGATTCATGGCAACAGAGCAAAACTGTCTGGTTTTTCCCACTCCACTCCTCACATTTGCTTGTTTATCTCTAAGAAACGTAAAAGATATACAGAGAGTGATTCCTTTCCTCCGTTACCTGTCTGTTTGCATAACCTACGAAGAATGTAAGAGTATATTGCATCATGATACACCATGCATTGTTTTACTATCTACCCATACATTGTCTTTATGTAATTGCTAATAACTTTCTCATTTATATTAGACTTTTTCTCATCTATTACAGCATGTAAATGTAAATAATTTTCTCACTCCTCATGCTGTCTTTGAATTTCACAACTTATGTTAATGGTGTCAGTAGGAGATTTTTAAATAGCTTTTCAATGGATCTGTCATTAAACATAACAATTTAGATTTCTGTGCGTATATGCCATCTTTATATTTCAGTTGTGTTCAAACTGTTTAATTCAATTATCTCTTTTTAAAGACTGAATTGGAAAATATTGAAGTGACACAAGGAATGTCAGCGGAGACAGCGGTAACGTTTCTCAGCCGTCTGATGGCAATGGTTGATGTACTAGTATTTGCCAGTTCTCTAAATTTTAGTGAGATTGAAGCTGAAAAAAACATGTCTTCTGGAGGTCTAATGCGACAATGCCTAAGGCTTGGTAAGTTGGCAGACAGTACATATTAAATAATTACTTACAGATCAATGAGTTATGGATGGATTGAATAGTGACATGTAGGAAAGGACTCAGGGAGTCTGATGTGATAAAATAAAAATCCCATTTATTATTGATTTGATACATTTTTAAGGTTGATTCAATTTAATCACAAGAATGACATGTCTGAAATTGTTCTTCCTTATGTGTTTCAAGGTGTATGTATTTGGGGAGAGTAAAAATATTAAATATAAGTAAGTAAATGGATAAATGTTTTTTATCTTAAAGCTGCTTTACTCCCTGCATGTTGCAGGTGTTCTTATCCAAGTCTCCATGAATTTTTAAGACTTTTTGTAGGTTGTGTAAGATAAAAAGCATGGGATGCTTGTGCAGGCACTGTAGACCTAAATATATGTTGCAACAGTATGGCACCTCTCTTCACTATTTGCTATTTGCTCTATAATGTTACAATTAATGTAGGAAATTTAAAAATTTATTAATAAGACAAACCGTTCTATGAAAGCTATATCACTTTATTTTTGTAAACATTAAATTTTGACTGTCATCTGGCATGGTGCTGATTTTGCTAAGGTTATGTCCTGCATACTTTTCCATGTCTCAAAAGATGAATTATTTTGTAAGCTGATTATATCTTGTTATTATTCATACCATTTATTATGTCATTGATAATTTTACTGCTCCTGTTATAAAAATTGTAGTTTATTCTCAATTATCAATTGAGAATATCCCAATAACCACCTTCTATTTGTTTCTATTCTAGCTGTACATAAGTACTTCCAGATTTTAAGTGTTGAATAGCTGATCAATAACATATGAGTCCTCCAATTCAAGGGCTAATAAGTTTTAAATTTCAATGTAGTGATACGTCAGTTTTATAAAATATTTAGTTGAACAACTAAAGAATGAAACTGATAAGTTACCATAATGCTTTCTTAGAACTGACAGAGTCTCTAGTGTGAGAACTATATTTCATTTGGTATTTGGACAGATCAAACTAGAGGTAGAGACTAGTAATTGGTGTGCTGGATATAATAATGAGAAAATATTCTAATTTCTGACATTTTCATTTCTGCTTTTTAGTTTGTTGTGTGGCTGTGAGAAACTGTTTAGAATGTCGGCAAAGGCAAAGAGAGAGAGTAAACAAGACGTCGTTAATTGGCAGCAAAACTCAAGATGCTCTTCAGGGTGTAACCTCAGCAGCAGCAGCCAAGGTAACCCAGTCTTCAGTAACCAACACCAATTACAAGTCTGAATCACTGCTTTTAGGATCAGAAAATAATTGTAACTACTTTCTCAAATATCTGGCAAAAGCTTAGGTGTTTGCTATTAACTGGTTTAGGGTAAAAGTATGTAAGGGGGGTAGTTTGAAACAATAAAATTTTATTGCAGTAGTATGACTGGAGAAATTCTAACCAGCTTTTTCACTCTTGGTCTATTTCAAGAAGAAGTCCCCTTACTGACATTGATCATTTATGGCTGCATAGCTATTTTATTCTGTCAGGACACTTGCAGTTTTGATGAAATCCTCCAATCACATCTTTGTTGGTGGAACATCTGAGTCGTGGTGACTTCAACACACCTTTGCATGCGTATTAGGCATCAGTACTTACTATATGATTTGAAGAACAAAACTTACTGAATATTCAATTACAACTTAGTTTTTCCATTTTCATTAATCCATTGTTCATCTTTTTTCTTTTCTTTTTTCCTTTTTTTATTTTTTTGAGACTTTGGGAATTCTGAAACTAAAATCTGAAAAAAATTGGCACAGCCCATGGCTAAAATAGAACACATTGCATGATGTAAAGAATTCCTTTGGTTTTTTGCTACTATATTTTCATTACTATATTCAGTAGTTTTTCTTCTCTAAAGACTTTCTCAGATAGCCTTTACAAACTCAGCTCCCTTCACAGTATTATTTCATTAAATCTCACAAAAACATTACATTTTTCCACATTGTCACATTCAGTGCAAAGCAAATCAGTATAAGGAGACTTTTAGGTGTTCAAGAATCATTTGTAATGCATTATTATTTTTTAAATGAAGCACACTACTCTGTGTTTTTTTAATAGCAGTTACTGTAAGTGGTATTAACTCTGTAAGTGGTCTGTAATAAATCTCAGTAAAATTAACATATTTTAATACTTCTGTTCAGCATTTTCAAACATAACATACATATTAGAAATATTTTATTGTTCTGCTATGAAACAGCTGTAATCTAAAACAAACTTTTGTGTGCAAATTATTATCTTGACTGTGGGTAGAGATAGTTATTCTGAGCTACTGAAAGATGTAACAATTTATATCTAAGTAATTAGTATTAAGAAAATAATTCAAAACATTGCATTATTTCTAGAGCCCTTGTCTGTGTATTATGTTGGAAATATATTGGTACTAACATATCATCTAAGATTGATGAAATATCTAAAAAAAAAGTCACATTAAGGTTTTAACAGAAATACTTTGATGCCTGGGGGGACAAAAATCTCACTACTTTTTTTTTTAGACTCCCCTTGAAAATGTCCCTGGCAATCTTTCCCCCATAAAAGACCCAGATAGGCTTCTTCAGGATGTTGATATTAATCGTCTACGAGCAGTTGTTTTTCGTGATGTGGTGAGTAATATGTGTTTTATTTCTTTCTTCTGCAAAATCATCACTTACTTTTTGATTGTACTGGAATTAAAAATATCCTTTGTGTGTCACACTTCATATGTTTTCTGCAAACCATCTGCTCATGGCCTTGTAACAACCAGCCGCTTTTTGCACTTTCAAATTATATTGGTTAACCTATTTGAGTTTAGTAGTTAACTAGTTGTGTTTAACACTTAGCCTTGATCTCATATTAGCCAACTAATCAGAGACAGAATAATTCAGTTATGACCTGTATTGGTTAAAATGGTATTACTAAAAGTGTAGACTAGTTGTCCAACCAGAGTAGGAGGAAGATTTATTATATCTATTACAGAACTGCAGCAAGTTGATTTATAGACAATTTTTATTTCTGCTAAACCTATACATATACTATATATAAATATATATAAAACTGGTTTTCAGATTTTTTGGCAACTGTTTTTTGTGTTTTAGCACAAAAATTCACCACAATATGTTTGGTTTTGAACATAGGAATTATTATTATGTATATGCAAATATATATGTTATGTTTCAACTTCTCCAGCCTGAGTCCAAGTGGTTTGAAGTGAGGACCGATGTTAGGAATAGCTTTAAAAAGAAGAAAGTAGAACTTGACCCACAAAAAATTATCCACTGGGGTGACCCGATCATCTTGAATTTGGGTGGCAATCTTCTGTCACCTATTCTTTTCTTAAGTAGTGGAGAAGGGAACACCAGAAAATATGTTTCTGGCATTTCTATGAAATAAGTTAATAAGAGAATTTCTAGTTATTTTAAGAATTGCAAAAACATGCAACCAAGTTAAATAACACACAGAAAACATGGGAAGTAAGCACTGGATTTATAACAGAAAGTATGTACTTCTGGAATTGAGACAAGGTGAAACCACTATAGGAGTAGATAGAAGCTAAAGACTTAATTCTATTAGGTTGAGTTTTACACCATAATAGCAATAAGAATAAAAGACATTTCAGTGTAACTACAGCAATTTAAATTCAATCAGGATGATATCTAAACCATAGGTGACAGTTGCCATTGAATAGCCCACTGTGTGGGATGAGAGGAAAAGAAGACAGCTAAGTTGTAGTGATCCTGGCATTTACTTAAATCAGAGTCCTGGAAAACTAGAATTGCTGCTGACAATCCTTTTGAAGGGGAAATCTGAATGTATAAGCCGGGATTTATTGCTGGAAGAAAAGCAGTGGTATATTCCGCCTGCTTTTACGAGTTACCAGAAGCTGTTATGCCTGCTTATGCATCCAGTGTCAACTAGAAAAGCATCAATGAGCTTAGTTTTCCCTCCCAGCAGTAGTACCCTTTACATTCCTGTGGCAGGGGCCTTCAGAGTCTCATCCTCGGGGCAGCAAAAGGCAGTTGCCCTTGCTGCTGGGAAACCTTGAGAGCACTCGAAGTACAGTCAGGCATCTATTTTGAAAAGCTCCACAGATCCAAAAATTCGTGTGGCTGCCAAATTACCTCCAAAATTCAGTACTTAATGCGTGCTGTGTGCATAGTACTCCTCTGAAAATCCATATAGTCTTCTAAGTAATCTATTTGCTGCTATGCTAATAGAAACAACATTTCAGAAAGGTATTATTTATTAAGCTTTATCATGATCTTGTATGAAAATTCTGTGGAAATATCCAATATTACAGATGTGTTTCTTTTTCTCAAACACAGGATGACAGCAAACAGGCTCAGTTCTTAGCTTTGGCAGTTGTCTACTTTATTTCTGTTCTGATGGTCTCCAAATACCGTGACATACTGGAACCCCAACGAGAAACTGCGAGGGCTGGGAGTCAGGCAGGTAGAAATATCAGACAAGAAATAAATTCACCAACAAGTACAGGTAAATTGTTTTCTTCAAATGTTATTTGATTTATTTTTTTTTTTAGTACTGTAATTATTTTACTGAGTATTTTTAGTGAGTAGCATAAGATCCTCACAGAAAATTACATACTTCTTTTTCCTATATAATAATTTGGTTTTACAAAATACACTGGCAGATTTCAAGTATTCTGTATATTTACTTATAGAGTATTACTAATTTTCATTTCTATATTGCTTTTTTGTGTCTTTATTTTTCTTTAATTCGAAAATAATTTGAAGGAAACAGGGTTCCTGATAGAGTTTTCAGTTGTGAAGTACAAGATAGTTGACCAACACAACTTCCTGAATCTGTTTTGTGTTAGGAAGAACAGATATCTTTAACTCTATACCATGAAATGAATGAACAGCAAACACAGCTGCTTGCCCATATGAACTCCTTTTGTTTGAGTGAGGAGGTTTGTGAAAGGGTGGTAGTGGAGGACTGAGTACTTTCTTGGAGTCCTGCTGTGTTGGTGCCTGCATTTGAAAGCCTACGGTAACAATATAATAAAAAGGAAACATTGCTATTGCCCTCTTTTACTGAACTGTTAGTGATTTTTACTAGCAGTAGTAGTGATTTTTACTGGCATGTGTTCTTCAGCCTGAAAGGGAGGGAGTCTGTTAGCTGTCAGAAGCTGTCAGAAATGAGGGGTGCAAACTTTACCCTGCTTTGTTTCAAATATTTTGCGCTGTCAGTCCGGTAGGTTTTTTTCAAGTCTTATTGGATTGATTATAACTCTACCTTCTGTGTTAAAAGAGCTGAAAACAGTAGCTGAATTTGTCCATGAAACTTTTAATTTATGCTTTTGTTCTTGTATTGATCTTTAATTACTTTCTTCATTTATGGAGTTGCTAATTTTCTTTCGTCATTGAATTTTTCCTTCAATTTATGTCATATTTACATTTAGTCATTATTTTGATTCATCATGATGTTTTAATTTGTTTCTTTTGCCTAATAGTTAAAGTCAATGTGCTTGTAGGCTTTCCATTTTAAATGTACTAAATTAATGTAGTCGGTTATGAGAAATCATAATTTTTTGTGCCTTCCTGATTATATGTTATGGTCCTGCACTAAGAAACTGCTAGTTTCAGTAAACTATTTCATCCATTCTTGTCTTGCCTATTTGCATATATATATCCATGTCTCTTTTTCCCCATAAATGTTGCTCTTGAAGTGCCCAAATAATAGGTATGCTCTTTCCTATCTCTTGATACAGAACTTGTTTTTTCCCTTTAGAAATGCCTTTTTTTTGTTGATAATACCATATTTGCATGTTTCAATGAGATAGGATTTCTGTCATGGATCCACAGTGGACCAGGCCACACATGAATACTAGCTGGCTCACATTTGATTCCATGATTTTCTCCACAGTTGTGGTCATACCATCTATCCCTCACCCAAGTTTGAACCATGGATTCCTTGCCAAGTTAATTCCTGAGCAGAGCTTTGCCCACTCATTTTACAAAGGTAATATTAACATCATCTCCTAACCTGTTTGGGTGTTCTTATTTAATGTAATGCAATTCAAGAACTAACTGTGATGTTATTGTTGATAAATAAGTATACGCCTCAGGTTACATGGAGATCAGACCTGATGATACCTTTAAAATTTTAACTTCCTGCCTACATTTCTTTAGAAAAATCTCTTCCCACTTTTACTACCATTTATTATCTTTATTTATTATGAAATAAAATAATTTTTAAAAAGCACTCAGGAGGAGGGAATGGATACAGGAAAATTTAAATGCTTTTTGTTTGTGGTTCTTCTGCTACAATATTAGGTCCATAAAAGTCAAATCAGGCCTATTTTAAAAATATTGCATACTGCATAAAGTATGTAGTACTTTTGTAGTATTCCCTTTCCCTGTATCTTTTGCTGTTGTTTTGCCTTCCTTTCTCGCTTTTTTCCTTGCCTTCTTGATGGTATGTAAACCTCTGATATTGTATGTGAATTATTTTATGCCTGTTAGTTAATGTGCTGTGCTGTGTTTTTCTTAAAGGAAATCAATTTTGTTACCAGAGCAACTATTATATGTTTTGGGGCTGCTTTGTTTTGTTTTGTTTGTTGTTTGTTTTAGTAGATACTGTATAAGGTAGGAGCATAGGCTTTTTCTTTCGTTACTTAAAAAAGAGAGGGTTACCTGAATGTAACATGTCAAGTTTGCATGTACGAAATGTTGCATTTCCACATTTATTTGCCTGCACTGTGTTGTGAACACAGGTCAAAAAATTTGATCTCATGAAAATGTTCTTGGTATAACTTTGTAAAAATTTTTTGTGGGTAAAAAGGCTGATTTATAAAAAACCTGAGTGATTTGGAATGCATCCAGTTTATAAAGAATAGTTAACTTCCTGCTTCAGTAGTAAGGTGACTTATGTTCATCATATGCTGTTCTGGGAGCATTATGTTAAAATATTTATTGCATAAACTTAAACTATCACTATGTTAATCCGTTATTTCTTAAACATTGGTGTGTGCATGTATGTATATTATAAGTTGGTTTAATTTATAACAGTGAGTAAGCCAGAGTTTATGATTTTGATTCATAAGACTATTGTCTGCCATACAAAGAAAAAATATTTTGTATTACTCAGTTTCTTGATGTAATATTTGTTGTTCTGGCATTGTTGCATTTGTACTGTTGATCCATCATTGATAGAAAAAGGAATAATTTGATCTTAATGCAGAAGAGTACTACAGTACTATGTGGTACTACACAATAAATCCTTAAATTTCGTTAAATACTGATTCTTCTCCTTTTTTTTTTTTCTTTGAGGTTTTTCTGGGTTGGGTTTTTTGTTTTGTTTGTTAGGGTTTTGTTTTTGCATGTAGAGCAAGTTTCTGTGTATCAGACATAGGGTATTTTATTTTTAACCACTTTTGCTTGAAAATTGGGATTGGCCAGACTGCCTCAAAACACACTTATTTAATGACATTTTGATTTTTATTAAATTTAATACAGTAAAATGCATTATGCAATGTAAATGGCATTACATTTCTATTTGTACAAAGCTCGACATTTGATGGATGGCAAAGACAGGGGAAAAACAAATAGTTTTTTTTCTTATTGACAAATTAGGCTTGAATAAAATATGTGTATCAAAAGCAGAAAAAAAGGTTAAGAAGAAATGGCAGCAGTCATACAAACTCACCAAAATATTTAACATAAGGCATTTTTTAAGAATTGGGTCTTCTATAATACTGTCTATAGTACTTGTTTTACCTGGAGTTCAAGTAAAATGATTTTGTTTTTAAAATAGTTGAATAGAGTATAGTGAAAGTGTGAACAGGATACACAAGACAAGTGTTTTGGTTTTAGAAAAAAATTACTCAATAAAGGAAATGTTATCTGTAGTTAGTTATTTTATTTGTTGATAAAATCATCAGGGTTTTAACATCCTTCAGGGTTAAATCATCCTGAGCTCTTAAACTCTGACACTTAACTGCTTCACCCATTAGAGAGGAAAAATATTTCTACTTTTTATATTCTGAACCCAGTTACACTGTTAGAAAAGGCTGAAAGTCAATACATTTTGTCATTTTGAGAATCTTGAATTCCAGTACCTAAGCCAGTTGATTTCTTTTTAGTATCTGGCTTCCTTTCAGATGTTGGTAGCTAGCACATAATATTTGAATATTATTTTAAACTTTAAGGTAGTTTAACTTAATACAGAGTGGTTTAAAATTAAATACACAATTTTAAAGCAAGGTCCTATTTATTAAAAAATTGATAGAAATTGAGTTGTTACCTTGAAGTGAGGTCTTTGTATTTTATTCATTCCACATGACACTAAAAGGATATAAAGAATTCGTTATTAGTCAGTACAGCAGATTGTATCATAATTGTTAGAACTTCACGGGAAAAGATCTCTATAAATTAAAGAATAAGGATTGGTTCCTTAAAAGAAATTAATTTATGTATTTCTAGTAGATGGAATCTCATTGGAAACTTGTCAGGGGAAGGGTAAGATAGAAGTAGGTGTATTACCAGTATTTAAATAAGATACCGATTTTGTTCTTAGTGATGGTTTGTGTTTTTTTCTTTACATGGGGCGATACCTTTAGTCAAAATCTGTATAAGATTGTTGAAGACCCTATTTGTCTCAGGCACTACATATATGTTCATATATATATATATATTCTTCTTTAAGACTACTACATACATATGGTTTGAAAGTTGGAACTGTATCTTCATCTAAACAATTACATAATGTCTAATAACCTAATGATTGGCAGGCATGTTCTTTTTGTACCTGACATCTGATAAATCTGAGCAATGCATATCATTGCCCCTCCAATAGCCCCTTATATCTTCTCTACCTATTTAACAGTGTGCAATGCAACTAATCTGCACCTTTCTCCATTGTAAAGAATTTTTAAATACGGATTTGTATTGTATTGAGAGGATTCTCAGTTTTCTTCTTTTTTGTCTTGTAAGTATTCCAATCTCCTTTTTTGTACTTGAGATCCTTGAAGGAGGACTATTCCTTGCAGTCTGATGCACTAGCAAACCTCTTTAAAATCATCGGCTTTCATCTTTAGCTGCATCTTCCACAATAATCACATGTGAAAAATCCTAGCTGTGTTGTATTTAGTAGGGAAGATATGCTAAAGCTGAATCTTAACTCCCAGTGATGGGGAATGATTTCTGAATTTTCAATTCAGAAGGGTGAAGGGGCTCCCAATAAGCAAAGCTACTGCCTCTAAAAGACAAACAAGCTTCTTCTGTTTTATTTTACAAGCAAATACATGAAATTAATCTTAACATCAGAGGAGGTTCAGGTCTTTGTAGGATGGTTATCAAGACTCATAAGGCCTCTGACTTAATGGCACATTCTGAAAATGCACCTGAGCAGTGGAACTTGTCAGTTCCCACAGCCCTCTCAAGATAAAAGTGTGTTAGTCAAGGCAGAATTAGTGGCCATTTAGTGGTCAACAAGAACTACCCTTGTGAACTGAGCATAAAATGCTGAAATTTTTATTTCTGAAATGGGAGCAATTGGAATAGCTTAGAAAATACAGTTTTACTCTCTGTTGTTTTCTCTGATTAGATAGGGATATTTTCCCCAAATTGGTATGAAAATATCTGTTACGTCTGGAATATGTGGAAGTAAAGCCTGAAAAACAGAGTAGACCTTTCTCTTACCAGCAGAGGGTAATCATTACATATTTTGAGAGAGAAATATCTTTTCCTCAGAATAAGAGAAATAGAGGAGCATGGCATCTTCTGTTAATAACAGCTAATCGGCCTTATCATGTAAAACCAAGTAACCTCTTCAAATTACAGCTACAAATCTGAAGTAGGTTTAGCTATGGTGGTCAGGATCACTTAAGATGAGCTTTCTCAGTTCTGGTTGTTATTGAAGCTATCCCTGCTTACCTTGATGGTTTCTTCGACTTTTTCTTTCAACATTATTTCCACATACATATATTTTCACACTTTTCCCCTGCTGTAGACGTGGAAGCACTGTTGATTAACACTTCGGCTGGCAGACTGTTAATGACTGAGAACACAGTTAATGTTAACCAAAAAGTGGACACATAATTTCAGTTTCTATTTAGCATTAATCAGGAGCGTTTCAGAAATGAACGCATTGGAATAGTGCAATTCACCTTATAATATATTGTGTGGAGAAAATCAGTATGTAGTTTATCACAAACTTTTATAAATATGGATTGACTTTTCCACTCCCTTGCTATCACTGTCTGTATTTTTCCCAAAGCACTGTAAATGAATAGATTTCTTGAAGGTATGTACTGCAGATGGACTGGAAGCTATCGATTTTTTTTTTTTCCTTGACAGAACAAACTATATTAAAAGGTTGCAAAAACAGCTTTTTCTTTGAAGACAAGTAAACTATCAAGTTTTTCAGATCTTCTAGGTATTCAGTGTTCTGGGAATTACATTGCTACACTGGTTTGTATTCCTAACGTAGCAGTGTAGACATTTGCAGACTAATTTTAAACTATTCTGCATAACAATAGCAGTCTAACTATGCAAAGTGGACGAGAGGACTAATTTCCATTGTCTGTCAAAATATGCTTTGCCTCCAGAAGGTCCTGACAAAATTCATGTCTTCGTCTTCTGCAAAATCGAATTGTACATATATTTTCTAGAAAGGGGAATGTTATTGGGAGCATGGGTGATAATCATGATAATTGTAAAATTCCAATTCTACTGAAATTCTGCCTGCTGCTCAAAATAATCTTCCTGGTCTTCTGATGAAATATATGCTGCTTATTCCAACAACGTCTGAGAAGATATGCATTTGAAGATCATGAGAGAGTAATGAATACATCTCAATCTATTATTTATTGCCCTTCACCAGCTACTTAAGGCATCATAGGAGACATTTGCAAATACATTTTATTATTAATTGTTCAGTCATTATATACACATGAAGCGGTTGTAATAGGGTCTTTTTGTGAATAACATCAATATTTATTTTTATTTTGTACAAATTACAGATGTTTTAAAAGTTTTTGAATTCTCAAAGTAGTGCTTAAAACAAAATGTTTTTAGTATAAGTATTATTGTATTATGGAACATACTCTCTGCTTCACTGTTGACTTTTGCTGCTGGATGCTGCAACCTAGGTGATTGATTTTATTTTTTTTATTTCTTGTGCAAGAAATGTCCAATTACAAAAACATCGCCTTTCTCAGCATGTGTCAGAAATACAGATATTATCATAGATACCTGTAATCTACTTTTAATTACATGATTTTGAGCTTATACAATTAAAAAAAAAATAAAACAAATAGAAACTGAAAAAAAATGGGAAAATTCACCTAGAAAAAAAAATACATATTACTATATCATTCCGAATTTCTCTTTGGGTTTTGTTTCAAAATGTAAACACCTGGTTTTATACTCTGAAGTTGACATTTCTTTAATACAACTTCTCATTTTCTTATTTTTATTTTATCTTCAGTCTTTTTTAGTTAATGCCTTGTTAATGCTTTGCTTTAGGATTGCTGGCATTTTGTTTGGCAACCAGGTAATCAATCAGATTGATGTCTTATCCATCTAACACTGAGTGAAAGAGTTTTGATTAGTAGAAAAATTAAGACTGATTAAAGACAGTGCCTAAACAGATCAAGAGTTATGTCTGTCATAAGTAGCTCTTTCAATACCCTTTCTATGGTCAAGGTAATAAAAACTGCCCTTTGTGCCTGCCTGAGCGACTGCAGGGAAAGAAACAAATCATGAGACTTCTGGGGAATTTGAGCACATAGAAGCAATTTCCAGTGAGCAAAAAGAGAAGACGTGTACTTACGTGTGTTCACCTGTGCTATTTTTCCTAGCTGAGAGCTACATCCTTTCTCCTCACAAATACCTCTGGTTAAAAAGAAATTCCCAACCTGCTGCATTAAACCACCTATCTCAAGATCTGTGCCCTTCCAATTGCCAACCCACCCCAGAGTCTTTCATATCTGACCTTCCCCAGCCCCCTTCATATTCAGCTATGTTGCTTCTGCCCTCAGACATGCGTGTCAGAGCCCTCGGGTATCCCCGCTTGTGGTTCCTCTTCCCAGCCAGAGGCTGCCATGGCATGTGCTCTACTTCCACCTCTTCATGTGCACGATTGCTGGCATGCTGTTAGACATCTGATTCCACACTGTTGCATTGCTGTCCTTGTGTAAGGAAAGAACCAGTGTTTGGTCTGGCAGGAATTTCAGAAACCTGGATAAATACTCTAGCTGAATAACAGATTGAGGCTAAATGCTAGATTTTCGTAGATAAAAGCCTGATAGCACAAGAAGGACAAATTGTAATCCTACGCCAGGCTATTTTTTTCTCACTTTTAAATATTTCAATAAATGAAGAAACTTTCTTTAAGATCTTTTAGAAAAGCAAATGAGTTCTGCAAAATAAAAGTCAGTGTTGTTCAGGGAGCCTTGCCTCAGAAATAACACAACCGCATGAAGTCTGTTAGTGGGACATGACCAGGTTTGCCTTTTAATGCATGGTTACATGAAGTTTAATACCAGCCAGGTTGCCAAAATTAGTAGATGTTGCAAGGTTGGGCCATGACCAGGATCACTAGAAAAGGAATTTTGACTCTGGATCCTTTATAACTATCACACAGAAATGCTAACAGAAGAGAAGGTCCTGAGGAGACACAGAGCAGCTTTTAATCTTAGGGAGATTTTTCTTACTGTTGTGCCTCTTCCTCTGAGGACATTTTGGTTGCACCTCCATTCTTGCTTAGTCCTCTCAAAGTATTTTTAAATCAGACCGTTATTACTCTTTGATTCTGTCCCCATCTTTAATTTCTCATGTCAATTAAATTGTGCTGCTTCATATACGTGAAAATTATTAGCCTGGTGTTGCTAGGAAGAATTTTTCCACTCTATTTTATAGCCTAGAGTTTAGGAATTGTTCAGTTGACTCTTCCACCTATGAAGAAAGCTGTCATATCGCTACCTAGTCGGAATGAAAACATTTTCAGCTTGTAGTAGACTGTTTCTGAAAGTTTGTAGAAAACTACAAAGGAGTATATAAATGGCAGCTATTAAGGTTATCGCCTGTGCCTTAAGATAGTTATACAGAAAACAACTCATAAATTTTCTAGTGCACATGCAGACTGAAAGGTGGCAGCAACTCCTATATCAAGATTGTCCGAAACCTTCCATTGTCAAATGTTTCTACGTTGTTTGCAGCAGAAATTTGACTATAATTTGGGATAGTATGACTTCCCAGTAAATTTTCAGCTGTATTGCAGGCACGTGAAAAAATAATTTTCATGCATTTTACTTTTGGAAAATGTCATCTAATTTTATTTTGTGGGGAGGTTTAATGAGATGAAAAAGATAAAAGGTTTACAGGAATTTACACACAATTTTTCCATCTTTTAAAGTAAATAAATATTAAAAGCAGAATATTTTGTATTGTCCTTTTTTATAATGGCAAAATTGCATATATTTACCTGACATATAAAATGTCTCATTATTAGGTTAATAAAAAGGGGCAGTGCGGGTTGTATTTTTTAGGCATATGGAAGCAGTGCAAGAGCTATTTAGGTAACTCAGTAGGTTAAAACAATTACAATACACTTCATAAATCTCAAGCAAACAAGATATTTTAGGGAAGCAGCGTGACGGATGAGGTCACCAGATATACAATATGTCAGTTAGTTAACTTAAGCCCATATTTTTTCCATAATGTAGATGAACTCATTAGTTACAATGAAAAACACTAAGAAGGAGGCATCTGGCTTCCAACTGCCTCTTTCTGACAGGGTTAAGATCACTAGATCTAGTAATGTTTCTGCTTTGTCTACTGACATGGCCTTGTACCATAGAAAACTGATGAGGTTTGGTGAAAATTTAGAGGCTTACTGTCACAGTGTTATAACACAGACAGATGCAATCAGTTGTGTTTTTGCCTCTGTTCATGTTTATCATTTTGATAAGTTGCTTTAAATATTTAGGATTTTTATAAAAGCATACACACTTGTGGTTTAAGATTTTTCTAAATCACTTTATGGAGCAGTATTCTTCGTTCCTGAAATCTGAAGACAATAGAAGTACTGGGACATATTATAAAAGAATATAGAACAGAACTTATGGATATGCGATGTTGTAACTAAAATTGGTTGGTTTTCATGACCTATGCTAAGAAGTTTATCATTTACCTAGATAGTACTAGTAATAATAATGCTGATCAAGAAGGTCTAATAATACATCTTTTCAACCGTATTTATCTGGATTTCACATATCCTAATTTGCTATATTCTTATTTGAAAGGCAGTTATAAGGAATATATACTGTTATAAAGAACTATAAAACTGTTCTGAGTTTATTTTCCTTTGATTCATAAAAAGTAAATTGGACCTTTTAAACCTTTATTCATTTAGCTTACTTGATGTTTTAAAAATGAGATTTAATGCATTGGACTTAGGTAGTTTTTAGAAATTGTTATTCATAGTGATAAATCAGACTAGGCTTAATTGGCATAGTGCAGCATATTCATATTAGGTGTTGGAGACATGGTAAGAAAAGTAAAGATACAAATCTGATTGCTGTGGAAATGAAATATCTATACACTTGCCTGAATTTAGAATAATTCCCATCAAATTTTTTTCCAAAATAATTTTAATCAGTATTATGTATTTTATAGTATGTCATATTTAAGTTCTACATCCAAAAATTTAATTTTACTTCTATTTTTAGCTTCAAATGATGCAAGCCTCTCAGTGTTTTATTCTTGTTTGGGAACAAAGGATTACGGGACACCTGCTGAGTAATTAAGTACAGTCCTATTTATAGCATCTCAAAATTAGTTCCATTTTTTGAACGTGTTACTCTGACTGGAAAACTATTCCATTATCTTAATTATATATTGAGGACTGTCGCTTCCAAAACTTAAATTTATTCCTGGCAAGTTTGCACTCAATTATTCTCATTCCAGCTCTTCCATTTAGCTAAATTCTTTTCTTTTTTTTTTTTTTGAGTTTTCACCCTGAAAACACATATGATAGCTGTTGTAAAACCCTTCAGTACTAGTTTGGCCAGACTATGTCAGTCAAACTCTTTTTCTGCAGTACTAGATTGCTATGTATCTCCATAGTGACACTTCCATCTTTCTGAAATATAACAGCGTTCCCAATATTCCATAGTGAATCCTACCAAAGCCTTCTCCAATGCCATTAATAATGCCGTTCAGTCATTTACAGAAGACGAATTCCAGTTATAACGTGAATATCTATATTCTGCACTAGATGCATAGCTGCTCACCAATAAATGTGATCTGTAGTTCTGCCATGATGCCTGCTTATAATCATCCTTCTGTGACCATCGGTTGTGCCTTGTAACTTTGTCATCAGCAAATTTCAGCCAAATGTTTTTACTTGAAATCTTTATTAAAATTTTGAACAAGATAGATCCCATGGTAGTTTCTCTCAGTCTGATGATTTTTTTAACTTTTAAAACTAAGTGATGGCTCCTTCTTAGCCAGTTCCTTTTCCCATATTCTATGAATTTCCAGGTTCTCATGACTAAATTAGGGTCTGTTGTGACCACCCCAGCTTTAGTGAATTTACTATATTGACCCTTATTTTCTTTGAGCGATAAATATTTAAAAAACTCTTTTAGCAAAGCCATTTTGTAATCTCATTCCATTCCATTACTGTTCTTTTACTCCAAAATAAATCCTTACCCTTTTTTTTGTTTGCAGTTGTCCAGATAATTTTTTTCGTATTTCTAAAAGAAGAGAAACCATGTGTGGTTTTCTCCATTCATGTGTTGCTGTCTCCACTTCCCTGTTTGGCAAAAGTGCCTGCTGCTAGACCAGTAATATCATGGACTGTTTCTTTCAAAAATGGCTTGTAGTCTGTTTGTTGCCATGATTTTCATGTATTAAAATCTTTCTTCTGGTTTAGGTAAGGTACTTGACTTTCCAAACTGTATTTCTATTGTATTTCCTGTCTTTAGTTTTCTTTTAAATGTTGTTGACCTTAATGAAATTTGAGATTAGGTGTAACCTCACTTCCCTATGTAGTGGACTATCATTTTTTTTTTTTTTCCAGTGCCCTCTTTTCATTTACATGATAATGGAGCCTTATGCCATTTTATTTACCATACATTTCATGGGCAACAACCTGCTTGACTGGCAGTCCAGTCCAGTCCTAATCTTCCCTTCGGTTGAAAAGTGTTGTCTTTGCATGGATGAAGTTTAAATAGACAAGCAGAAAATTCATTAGGATCATTCTGTGGATCAGATGTCCTTCTGTGCCAAATATAGGCAGCACTAAGTAGATACGGATCTTTTTACTTCCTGACCTGGCAGATGCTAAATGCATTTGATGCAGCTCATAAATCCAGTTTCTACTTCCTGCTTCACAAAGGAGAGCTCATATCTATTTGATAAGATACGCTTAAGGTACTTAGGAGAAAAAGGAGGAGGAAGTGGCTTCAGTGTTTATGGCTGTTTAAAGAAGAAAACAATGCTCCTTATAATGGGTGATTCTGCTTTGTCTTTTTAAAAGCCTCTGCTGTTCTATCTGTATCTGTTTCTTAATAATTGTACACATGCAGAAGTTTACATGACCATTAGTTGAAGGACATAAATAATCTCATATAGATTTTTTTATGTGCACATGTACATGCACACTTATGCCCATATGCTAAATAAATATTTTACACCTGATTGTACTGAACAATTGGTAATGAGTTATGAGGTTGTTATTAAAGTTACATTGTTGAAGCACATTTTGTTTGTATCATCCAGAGCTTCATCCAAGTATATTGTAAAATATTTCCCATAATATGTACATCATTATATCAGATCCATAAAAAAAAAAAGAAGCGTTCTTATTTCATACATAGGCCAGCTAAATTTTATAATCAAGACAAGTAATCCAATGAAAATAATGTAGTTTGAAAATAAACTAAAAAATCATTTTGAGTGAGTGCAAGCTTTTTGTCATCAAAAATAGCCATAGTTTGTTTTGCTCTATAACAAGTAACCAAAAAGATGAATATGGAAGTTACAACTCTAGCTAACTTTTATCTAAACATAGCAAATTATTCTTATTTAATGAAGCTGTTGTGTCAGTTTCTCTGAAGTAATTAATAGAGGTATGCTCTTCTCGGCTACAAGATGTTGTAGAGTTCGTTTCAATCTGGAAATGTTCCAAACTCAACAGATTTCTCTTGCCTAGGTCTATAAAACTGTATTTATTTTATTCTTGAATGTTTCCTGAATTACAAAATTTTACCTTTTGTGGGAAAAGGGGAGTTATCTAAAAAATCAATAACAACACATTTTTTCATTCATGTATAAATGAATCTATATTAAATATAATGATATGTGTGTAAAATATGCATAACACACCCTTTAAAACATGAAGCAAACAAAATGTCTAAGAGTTTTCTTTTGAGTGCAAGATTAAACATTTGCTGCCAGCAATACAAAGACTAAATTTTACAGTAATCTGAAAGCATAAATAATTGCAGTTTTCTCTTCTAGTAGTCTCACAGGTCATACAGTTATGCAGTTGATAGGTTATAATTTTTAATGTTGTTTTTGCTAGGAGTATTTTGCTGTTTGATTACTTTGTGAGTAGTGGGGTGTAATTTCTAAATGTCACTGAGTTTGCATAATGTGATTTTGGGCTCCTGCTTCCAAGCCTATATATGTGCCAAACAACTGTTGAAAGTAAAATGTTTTGTATGTAGAATGAATTTTTACGGTTTAAACTACTGTGATTAGTGGGCCTTCTAACACAGTTCTGTCTTTTAAAACCTTATGATCATATTTTTAGGGTGAAAAAAAGCAAGCTAAATTATTGTTCATAATCTCTATTTTGCTGCAGAGACACCAACTGTATTTCCAGAAAATATTAAAGACAAAGAAACACCGACACCAGTTGAAGATATTCAGCTGGAAAGCTCTATTCCTCATACAGATTCTGGAATTGGAGATGAACAGATGCCCAATATTTTGAATGGGACAGATTTGGAGACCAGCACAGGCCCTGATGCTATGAGTGAGCTGTTATCTACTTTGTCTTCAGAAGTGAAAAAATCTCAGGAGAGCTTAACAGAAAGCCCCAGTGAAATTCTGAAACCTGCGTCTTCAATATCCAGTATCAGCCAAAGTAAAGGCATCAATGTCAAAGAAATACTGAAAAGCCTTGTGGCAGCCCCTGTTGAAATTGCAGAATGTGGCCCAGATCCAATCCCTTACCCAGATCCTGCACTGAAGAGAGAAGCTCAGGCTATTCTTCCCATGCAGTTTCACTCGTTTGACAGGTATATGGTTGGATTAATTATTTTATATTGATGTAAACCAGAAGTTTGAAGATTTTTTTTAAAAGGTTATTCTTCTATTGGTTTGTATTAGATTATGTTATAAATGGCTGCATTATTTCTCCTTTTCTAAATATGGACCATATAGTGTAGACAAGAGTAATTCACCTTGTTTTTCTCTGTTAGCAGTGAATAAAACTCTACAAAGTACTTGGAAAGCAAGCCTGTTGCAAAGAAATATTTTTGCAATAAAATCTTTTTTTCTTTAAAACTGCATTTTAAGTGAGGAGGAAGAAGGGTAATATCTGCTGATATAGAACAGACTGTGCAGAAATTTAGTTGAATATTCTTTCAAAGGCTTAAATATTAATTGGATCCATGATTGCACTGTTTTCTGGTACTGAAATGCTTTGACCATGGCAAATTATTTGCATGGTCATGGTAGAAGACAGTTTCCTTTTAGGTCTTTAGACAACAAATATTCTCAGAAGTCAGTGCTTAAAGCTGAACTGCTGAACATTTCTGCAGAGTCCTTCTTTTATCTTTTTGGGCTGTAGCTTCTGGGTTTCTAATGAATACAGTTTTCTTTAAATATCCAGTCCCTCTCAGTTATCCCGAACATAGAAATTGTGACAAGTTGTGCAATTGACCTCATCCATTTGGGTTCAAATGTAACTCTTTGTTACATTGTTGTTACATGTTGTTACATTGTTGTTACATTTGTTACACGTGTTGATGTAGTCATATTTTCCAGTATGACAAGAACTCTGCTGTTTCTTCATAAAAATGTTTTTAAAAAGTAAAACATGGAATCAAGACTTGAAGTGGTAAAGACATAGTAAAAGATGTCTTAAAAATTAAAGGAAAGTTTTAAAAGTATATTAGTTCTTCAGGCAGATAAAGAAGTAAAACTCTGGAGGAAATAAAAAATTAAACAAGAAAAGTTACATTGTGATTTATGAGAAAAATTCATCTGTATTTACAGAAAATCTGCAAAAATGACATAAATGTCTTCATTTAAGTCTTAAGAAAAACAAGATGCAATCAATGTTTTCAGCATAATATAAACAGCAAAGTGCAAAAAGATGTGTGAGAATTTTAGCATAAAAGTGAAGAAATGCTTTTCCATCATGAATTTCATAGAAAAGCTGATACCTTTTTATCTGCATATATATAAGTACTGAAGCTGCTTTTCTGAAGTAATTCAATAAACAATCAGATAATGTCTGTTGTAAGAAAAGTAATTGGATCAAGACAGGAAAAGTGAAATATACTTTAGAAGCCATGAATATATCCCTTTCTAATATCTTAAGACTGTTTTAACACCTTTTTGCTGTTTAATTAAAATTATTTTTTTGTTCATCAATCTGCATCCTTTCGTTTTATAGTGATTTCAATGTGAACTGAAAAATATTTTTTTTCCTATAAAGTTAGGAATTTTCCCTTATCCTCTGTGAGGAACCATCATATTCCAGAATGCATTTTTGTACATTAAGCAGTATAAAAATTCATGCTACATGTAGAAATAATAACACCTTAACTGTAATCACCAAAAAGGTTACTTTAGTTGAACCTAAGTTTTGACCTGGGTCAATAAGAAAAATAATTTATTCAGAGGGCTGTTGTTGATTCACAAAATGCTAGACACCTAAATTAAAATGGAGCATATCACCTCATGAGTTGTCTTTGTCATTGTTAGAGGGAACTTGACATCAAGGTGATTGAAGATGTGATTTTTATTGTGCATTTTTAAATTATAACTCTATAAGAGAGTGTTTAAAAACTGCAGTAGATTGTTCATAGCCTGTATTTAATGTGAGCACTTCCATTTGATTTTTCTTGCAACAACGTGACTGCTTGTACATTTTGAACATCCTTAATAGTATTTGCTAATACAGAATTAAGGAGTTATTTAAGAGCTGCTCCATGGATTTTGATAGGCATTTCATACTTAATAAGTTCACTTAGGAGCTAGAGAGTTTAGTGTTTTGTTTTTTCCTGGTCCTGTTGTCCTGCTGATTAAATTGTGATTTCATGATTTCCTGTACAACGTATACAGCTGTGTTTTTATCTTGGTAGCGTATGCTGTACCATGTCAGCCCTTGGAATTGTTTACTTCTTCAGATAAAACAAAAGTGGTAATGGATGAAATTTAGGCAAAATAAGTCACATTTATCTCATATTTGCTGGAGGGTTTTTTTCTCTTAAATAGATGATCCTGCTATCTGATTTTGGTGAGTGAGGTAGATCATTATTCTTAATATAACCAACAACTATGAAGGAAAATATTGGCAGGTTCAGGCAGGTCCAGCAGATTAGGAAGTGTTGCATTCTTTTCTCCAGCTAAATAAATGTTATTGAACTGGGGGCATCTTGATAAAAATGCTGATGTTCTTAGCCCACAAGGCCTCAACTGTCTCATTGCACCTCGTGTGGCATTATTGAATGATGCCCATTGTTCAAGCAGATACTCCTCTGTACAGTTTGTTCATATTGTCAAAGTACTTGACCACTCTGGCAATCTTTGGAGGCAAATATGACTGGTGATGGTGTCACTTTTCCAAACAATAAAGTGAAGTGGATTCATATCCTGACACTATAACTTTTCATGGGGGATGAAGCAAAGGTTAGGGGGAAAAAACTTTGAATAGTCTATTGAAATAATAGTAGAAATAATTTAAGTATTAATTGAGAAAGCAACATGAATTTTGGCTAGTGGTGATTTCTGAACGTTTTATGTTTCCTATAGTATCCCAATTACCATTGAAAAACTGAAAAAAATTACAGCATGATTATTTTTCTATACTTGTTCATGTAAATATAATTGTGTTTATTGATAAAAAATAACAGTAAAATAAGATAAGCTGCTTACTTTTTAAAAACTAACACTATGCCTGTGGACAGTATTTCTGTAGGATCTTCTGTTGCTGTAGTTTATGGAGCTTTTGGTACTTCACTGAGCAATGTGTCTATTGGTCATCTTTATTGTCCTTAGGGAAAATCATGAGCAATGGAGTGTATTGTTTTGTCAGGTTCTATTTGTTTCAGGTTTTATAAAATAAACACAGTGTTTCCATATTTATAAGCAAATCTAGGTTAGAGAAATGCATTTTTCACCTTCATCTAAAGATGTTCTTAGTCCTTATAAGGCTAGACCTTTTTTTTTTTCTTTTTTCTTTCTTTTTTTTTTTTTATATTTAGACGTTTGAGTGCCTTGTAAAAAAAGAGTTGAGATAATAAGTAATTAGTAGAAAAATAATAGTATCTTCGTTGTTTTAAAGATAATTCTTTAACCATCATCACCATGATCTTATGTGCCGGTAAATGCCATGTAAAGCAAACTCCTGTAAATAGAATTGAAATTGAGAATTCTATTTTAGCATTTAATATGGAGTGTTTTGCTCTGCATGTTCTTTTAATTGTTCATTGCTAATATGTGCATAAGAGTCATTGCGTAATAGGTGCAGTGTATTCTTCCTTAGAACTTGCGCGGTCATAAATGAAATATAAAAGCAGAAAAAGTGTCCAACGTGTTTTGTCAAATGGGACTTGTGTGCAATTAATGTATGCAGCAGTTCAAGTACTATCGAATGTAAATGATGAAGTGATATTGATGAAAGGAGGGGATTGAGGTCTCGGGGGGCGCTGATGACGGATTGAACAGAAGCGGCCTTGCACCACACGTAACTCAAGTCTGTCGTCTTCACCACTCAAAGCCGTAATGGGAGGTGGCAGTCTGAAATGAGTTGCCACGGCAAAGAGTATTATTTTTGAAATGCTTTCACACAAATCACTAGGCCCTGCATACAACTTAGTTTCATGCTTTAATGTCATCAGGAGGCACAAATTGGTGTGTCTAATTGTTTGCCACCTGCCAGCAAAATGAGCTGCCAGGCAGCCAGACGGGTTTGATTGTCTGTCAGCTCTTCAATAGATTGAGAGTGACAACATCAAAAATTTCACTTCGAACTCTGAAGCTTTGAGCAGCTTTTCAGAGACCTCTTCCCCACAAGTGCTTCTGGACAACTGCATTTTTCAATTAGTTTTCAATATATTGCTGCCTTCTGTCTCATCTGTCTTAAGGTAGCTGTAATTACATTATGAGCTATATAAACAGATTTCTGGGACACTGGAGCCTGGATCCTCAAAGTTATGACATGTCTTTTAATGTCAGACTGAATTCCTTGAAAATGGCATCTAGTTTGACATTTTTAGAAGCAAACACAAGGTGTTTTTTCACCTAGATTTGCTACTAATGGAGCATAACTCACCAACAATTCCTTTTTGCCTTCTCATCTTTTGTCTGAAAAAAATCAGGCCCTGTCATTGATTTTTAGTATTTGGGGATTTCTTGTTTCTCTTTTTTTTTTTTTTTTTTTTTGGCAATTTGCATTTGTCCCACTAGATACAGCCTTTGAATTTATTTGTGATTCCAGCCAGTACTGCATTCTGAAGCTTACACTTGTTCATCTCTATTTTCTTCTAGTAGAGATTTTTTAGATGGGTGCTATTACTGAAATTTAGAGTGCATCACCACCTCAGCTTTTTGTTTGGGAAAAAAAAGTCATCCTAGATTCATGAATAGGTTCAAATCAACCAAAAATGGGTATATTAACTCTCAATTTATTTTCATCGAGCTGTAATCATAATCCCCACGTCCATCACTTAGAAATCTGTACAAGGGTAGCTCTTTCAAAACTCTTATCACCTGTGTAATGTGTGTCTTTCCATATTCATATTCATATTCATGGAGTTGTAGGTATATCTGACCTGAAGCTGATGAGAAACCAGCATCTCTCTACTCTCTAATATAATTCACTGGGTATATAGATGAAAATTGTACTAGATTTTTGTCTTGGCCTCTGTAAAATCACTGTTAAAGCTGTATTGACTTTATAGGACTGGTTGCTGCTTTTTAGCCCTTACTTTTTTTTTTTTCCTTGCATCATATATACAAGATTAGATTCCATACCCATACTTGTCTGTGCCTCATATTGATCACTTCTTTGGGTTCTTTTTCTATATTTGATCATGTTTCTGACATTTACTTCACTTACATTCTATTCACTTTCTTCAAACTTAATAAATTTCCAGTATTTCCAATTCATCTGTTCAGCTAAGACCATTCATCTTTCTTGATAATTAGCTCTTTTATCTTTTACACTTTGCTTTGTTTCTTGTCAATATTTTAGATCATTTTAGATGCTTCAGCTAATTTATCCTGAATGCAAAGGAGGGAATTTCATTAGGAGTACCTCACTCTTCTGCTTGATCTAAGATTGAGGATCCAAGAACTTACGGTCCTTGTCCTAAAACTACACCTGAGATGATTTGCTTTCTTCTATTTCGAAACAAGCAATTTTTAGTAGATTAGGACCATTTTATGTACTTTAAGATTTGGATGTTTTAATAAATGTATGGTATCAAATGATTGAAAGAACCCATAATAAATAGAGATTCAGCACTAAGGTTTCGTTTGTATAAGGCTCAAAGATAATGTTCTTCTGTGAGCTTTCCCTATCTCTTCAGTATACCTCACATTTTTTTAATCCAATTTTTCTTCTCCATGGCTGTTGCCTCTGAGTTACATCTTTCCTCCTTGATTTCAGGTGAATCTTATCTTAGTGCAGTCAGCCTAATAGAAGGTTGTCTAAAGTAAGATTCAAAATGTGTTGTTAGTACATACTAAGAGTGACATGTTACAGACTCAGAACACAACCTGGGGCTGAATTCAGGAAGAACAGAGGGTAATCAACAGTATACATGTTTCATAAAGGACTGACATCTACAGAGATATGGAGAATATAAATAACTTTCAGAGAAGAAATATTAAGCTTTCTTTTCAGAGATTAAATGAATCTAACTGTAGGAACAAGCAAGTGTGTAATAAGGAAGACAAATTGTCAACCATTTTCTTTTGTGATTTCTTTTCAAACATCTGACAGAAGTTGCTGTTTTACATGGAGTAATTCTGTGGAAACCTTGCCTGAAGTCTGTGCTGCTTTTTCAAGAACACTTCTTGAAAAATCCTCATGCTTTCTGCTGCTTTGAGGGAGAGAGAAGGAGCAAGAAATATTAATTCAGACTTAAGAGGTTTCACATATCCCACAAGAGAGTAAAATGATCCTAATTTAATTGCTGTCACTCGGATAGGTAGCACAAGACATCCAGTATTGAAGGCTTATCTCTGACCTTTAGGTTGACCAGAGTGATTTGGTTGGAAAGCCTTTAAATTTTAAAATGGAGAAGAGATACAGAATGTGAATCACAGAGAATGAGGGAGTATCTAGTACTGCATAATCTGATTTGTCTGTCATCAGCACTGGGTAGCTAAATATTTAAGTAAAGTCAATTTGAGAAAGTGTTTTATTTTCAATTTCCATTTTCTCTTTTTGCAGTTCAATGCATTAATGGCATTATTTTCCATCTACTTATTTCATGCAAATTTCTAAAACCCCGAAGAATCCTGTAGATATTTGCTGATGTTATTTAATAAACCAGCAATGCATAAGTGGTATGTGAGTTGAATCAACAACACTCAGCTTGAGCATGATATGAATTACGATGACTTCAGGCTTAGGTTTAAAATTGGTAAAGGACGCTCATGGAGTAACAGAACAGTGATTAGCAGTCGCAATTATATTTAGAGTTTTAAACTACACAGTGAACAAAGAAATAAAATCGGTTGCCACAGACAATTACTACTAACTTTTGCTTACTAAATTATTGGGGACCATTTGAGACCATGATGATGAAATTCAGACAATTGTAGACCAGTTTGGAATATTTAGGAAGTCTGAAATACATTGTACTAAAGAAGGCCTAAAATTAAATGGTAGAAGTGTATGTGTTCCTTTCTTCTAGTCTGTAGATTTCTGTTTCTCCGTGGAAGAAAAACCCAAATGCCTGACAGATACGTGTAAGGCATCTATCACAGTAAATTCATTCCTCAAATCATATTATGCTCAAGTAAATAGCCATACTTCTTTCATAAGTCTGTTTTGTTTTGACTTGCCTGTTTTCCCTGTATGTGCTGTTTGAGTGGTTTGGTTGGTTAAAAGAAGACTTTTTTTACTTGAAAGCAGTCACTCATCCTCTTTCACCTGTCTTGTTCTTCTTGTTCCTCTGATTGTTTTGCACATTTTTGACCACTTTGTTGTGTTGTTCAAATAGTTTTTCTGTCTGCTTTATCTGAATGTCGTTCTGTATTCACTCGCTGCATTTTGTTTTATCAGTAGGAATGAGACATTTTGACAAGGTCACCATGTATGACATGTCAGAAAGCTGCATTTTCTTTCAATCTGGGATGATAATGTCTCACTGATTTTCCCTATTCTTATGGTAGAGAGGTTTCTCTTGATATTTCTTATTAATTTGTAATTTAATAGCACCTTCCCTGTCTTAATGTGGTGATTTAGACATATAAAATAATGCCAATCATGTGTGGAGCATTAGTATCTGTGGGACATGGGAAGGATTGTCCTTCTTGTTATGGGAGCTTATTTTGGGTCCTAAACTACACTCATAAGAAAAAAATCTTTGCATTTATAGCAGGCCAGTACATTTGGGTGTTGAACTAGATGACTTTTAAAGATTCCTTCCAATCGAAACTGTTCTATGATTCTAATACTTTCTGAGAAGTAAAGCTGGCATATGTGGTCTTTGCTGTGCAAAGTTATATGATCTTTTGGACACTCTGGAAGACCACTGAATTGTCTGAATCTTTAGAAAAGTAGCAGGAAAATAAGAAATACTTCTTCAGCGATTGTGTTGGTGATTTAGCAGATACCAATACCAAACATTATATGAGGTAAAAATTGTTTTATGTATTAATTGAGCTAGAGGTTTTTGTATGTGGACTGGAGGTAATTTTAGGAAATTTTATGGTGTTATGGAGCAAATTAATCTAACCCCTTGTAGACACAGCCTTGTTCAGCTGTAGCTGCTGCTATGTAAACATTTCATTTCAGTAATGATTTTAAGAGATAATTAACTACAGACAAAAGCAATTATTTTAGGGTCACTTGTCTTGATCTATAGGTATTGCATTGTTAAAATTCATCTTC
Source organism: Oxyruncus cristatus (assembly GCA_013399855.1). NCBI lineage: Eukaryota > Metazoa > Chordata > Aves > Passeriformes > Cotingidae > Oxyruncus > Oxyruncus cristatus. The sequence goes on from VXAY01007014.1 coordinate 3,052,170, forward strand.
TCCTAATTTAAACCATTGATAAGCATAGAATTACCTTTCTAATAATACGTGCTTCAAGGTAGGGGTAAAACTGTTGTTCAGAATGCAGAGACATCAACTGGCATTGTAACCCATCTAAAAAGAGTGAGAAAAAATGCTTATGGATGGTTTTGTACACTGTCATTACCAGTCTTTAAAATTCAGGAAGACTGAAGATTTAGACCTACAGGAACAAGGTACACTACTGTAAAACATTGTGCCACACCTTTTGATTCATCATATGCCATCCTCTTTACACAGAAGTGTTACAAAATAATTACCAAAGAAAGTTCTTGATTCTTCTTCCTTATTACCCTAAATAATTTCCTTTTCTGGCTCTTTTTTTACGACAAGGATTAATTTTAATGAAGAGTATCTGCTTAAACAGAAAACATGTAAATAATGATGAAAATATATTGTTCAAAATTATCCAAATATGATTTGTTTCATGTTTCTTTTTCACTCATGTTTTCTACTGAAATAGACTTTTTAGGAGCAGGGTTTCTTATAGAGATAAATATTAAATAGAGAAATGTCAATATAATTGTTTGCACTATGACAGCTGTCCAGTGTTGAAAAAATATTGTCTCCAAAGAGCAAGTCCTTTAGTTTTCAAACTTAAAAAAAAAGAGCATGATTTAACACTAGGTGAAAAAGTGTTTGTTTGAATACAGTATTTTCTACTTATATTTGTTATTATGTTGTATTCTGTTGTATGAAAGCCCTCTTCTCTTCTTAAAACCTTCACATTCTCAAGGTTGCTTTTTAAACCATAACAATATCAATATTGTGGAAGCAAATATTTACCGTGTTGCATTTTTGCTGATCAGTGTGCATCATGTGCTATTGATTTAGATGAGTATAAAAGTTTTCCAGAAGTCTGAGTCCAAAACTATGTTTGCTAGTTAACTATATTTGGAAGACTGGTATGCTCATGGTACTGAAGAATGAGCTGCTGTATTCCAATGTTCTGATGACTGACCAAAAAAATTTTATCTTAGGTAACTTCAGTAATGTCAACAAATTAACATACTCACTAAGACTGCATGCATATAGACTGCTAGACTGCTGACATAATTTTTGACAGTTAACATTTTCTTTGCAAATCCCTAACACAGGTGATAGTGTTTTTCTCCTCTCATTGAAGTGGTGGGGTGTTTCCATTTTGTGGGTACTGAAAGACAAATTAAGCTTCTCAGAATCACGTGAAACTGCAGACAAAGGATAGAAGTGTGATTTTATGGCCTGTGAACTTAGTTTTACCCTATTTCAGAAAGGTTCAGAAAATTTACATTGTTATGTGTTCCTCAGCAACAACATTATTCAACAGCCTAAACCCATCAAAATCAAAAATTCTTCCTGGCTCTTTTGTGCAATTTTAATAATCTGCTGTTTCTTTTTCCACAGGAGTGTGGTTGTACCAGTAAAGAAACCCCCTCCAGGTAGTCTGGCTGTTACCACTGTTGGAGCTGCCACAGCTGGGAGTGGACTGCCACCGGGTAGTACTCCTAATATATTTGCTGCAACAGGAGCTACACCAAAAAGTATGATTAATACAACAGGTATTGTCCTTAAATATTTTTGTGACCCTCATTTTTATTTGTTTGGTTTTTGTTTTGTTCTCTTTAGTGGTGTTTTGGTTTTTAATCATCTTTATGTTGCTGTTTTTGTAGTTCGGAAATAGAACCTGGAAAGATTAAATCTTGGCCTTTATTAGAGACAGTGTTTTCTCTTGGTCTATGTTTATAATCTTTGATAGTGCACAATGGACTTGCACAGCTCTAAATAAGTTAATATATAGCCTCAGTATTGTTTTGTAAGTATAGATTAGAAGGTAAATGAACTAAATTTTCTTGTTCTCTGCAATAGAGGATCTTTATGTCATACATTTAATCCCTCCTTATGCATCAAAGAAAGAAAAGACAATTTACTACTAAATAAATACATCATAGATTGTAGAGGTGAATATTTTGGACAATTACTATTTGTCAATTAAAATTATGCCATGATTTTTGGAAGGTTTTTCAGTAAGGAACTACTTAATTTAACTGTACTCATGTCTTAGCAGTAGTTGTTAATTGTGATCTATAGAAAGAGGATTAGACCTTCTTTTTTAATTATTTATAATAGTAATAATGGGATTATCTATCATGAAGGAGCCTGTTGACCATGGAGAAATATTTCCATTGAGAAATTAATCCTTACTTAGAGCAGCTGATATTTACTTAAACTCCTTTGAAATGTCTGGCTATAGTCTGTTTTCTTTCTAAAATAAGCAAAAGCACTTGAGAGAAGAGCTCTTTTCAAGGATATCACAACTTCACTCAAGAGTTGAGAATGTGAAAATCTCCCTGGGGTTGCAGCAAATAGAGGGGGAAGCTTTTGGCATCATTCTACTTTATGGAGTAATATGAAGACACGCTCATTTTTTTTTCTTTCCTTTTGCAGATTGCCTTTAATACCTGGTAATAGAACTTTGATTTTTCTAAGGATAAAAAAAAAATCTTAAAATCTAATTACCCTGAGGCAGATGGGACAAATGAATGCTCTGAATAATGTTACCACTTCCATGAACAGTTGCATTTGTGTAGACAATTCTGTTAATCTTGAATGGATTTCCTTTTAGGTATTCTTATGTCATGAAAAAAAAATCGTACACTGGAAATCCTGTTTTCCAAATGATATTGACTAGTAGTGAGCTTTTCAGTCTTCTCACTGATTAAAAATCGGAACTGTTTTGGCTGGAATATAGTAGTTCTTGTTTGTAAGTAGTTGCATTTTTAAAATCAGTCATTTTCCCAATACTGTTCTTAGTAGAGGACAGTATTGCAGATGCTATGCTACACTGACTGTGGATTAAAGCCTGCTTTTTTGGGAGATCTTATAATTTCTTTCTTTTAAATGGAATTATTTTTGACTCCTAATCCATGGATTAGCTTGATTAAAGGAAAAGTATTGATTCAATAGAATTTCAGCAAGTATCAGATTTTATTAGAACTGTATGTGTACTAAAGTTCTTTAATAAAGCATTTTATGAAGATTTGAATTTTTGAAGATACTAATTTTATGTTAACATTTTACAAATGCTAAACACAATGACAGTTTAAAAAAGTAGTATCACCCTGAAACATTCAAATATCTATTAGATTAAAATGCTCATTTAGCCCTTTTTAATTAAAGTATGCCTATGGTAGTCAAAACAGTGAATCATGTATGTCAGTTTTTGAGATATATAGATAAAGTATCTAGATACTTTCTGGTTTATATACTTGTAGTCTATGAAATTGTTTTGTTTTGGTTTTTTTTTACTATGGTAAAGAAACAGAATGCAATTTTTTAGAAACACTAGATGTCCTCCCAAACCTATTTACAGTTGTTTTTACAGTATGTCACAGATATGCTAGAAATACAGTTATATCTATGAGGCATTTTCTCTGTTAGACTTGTGTGAAAGGTGTTTTTTTCAGTTATTCATGGTTTGCAGTTGGTGTTTACATTCCACCTGCCATCACTGTCATAGTCAATGTCACTGTCATGATTTAATGAGGTGTATGTTACTGAAGTCCTTTAGTTCTTCGAATGTATCTTTGGGGAGATAGGTTTTCTTCCTTCATCCCTTTATGTAAGAAATCTGCATAGATTTTAGATTGGATTTCTGTAATTCATATCCTGATTCTCACTTCTATGTTAATCCACTAGTTCCAGCTCTGTTTGACCTTCTCTTCTGGAAGCCTAGCTGGTTAAACAACTTAGCAACTGCCTTTTTTTAAACATCCTTAATGAAGAAAGTTTTACTTTGGCAGAAAAAGGGAAGAAGCAATAAAAATATGTATTGTCTATGTATATATGAATAAAAATATATAAATAATATAAATACACACATGCACACACACATATATATACATGTGAAGCCTTAATCTTTTTTAAGCTATCCTGTTCCCAGTTAAGTTGCTGTGATTCCGAGGCTGGGAGAGATACGCTACCTTATATTTTTGTGTTTCTTTCCTTAGTATGTTTGGATACATTTACAATTTGTATTTAGTCCAAGTCAGAACACCCAGTGTAAACCACAGTCCATCTCCCACTCACATTATTAAAACAACAGCCTAAATCAGTTCCTAATCTATATCCAGAACTTCACCAGCTACTCTAGTGTCAGCAAGCCCAGCAAATCCTGCTGCATTTTGAAACTCTTTTGAATGTAAATATTCTTAAATGAGCATGTCAGTAAAAATTATCTGAAGGCAAATTAAAAAAAAAAAATCTTAACCTACTGGCAGAAAATTTTTCACTATTTACCAGCATTTGAGCTCTCCTTTACTACCGGCTGATTGCTTAAGCAGTTAAGAAATCATAAATGCTTTGTAGATCTCTGCAGGAAACTGAAAAATTATGTATACCTGTGTAATGCCAAGGCCAGTGATGTATCAACTGCTGAAACTGACCAGCAATAAGGACTTAATAATTACAATTGTTTAGAACTGCCAGAATAACGTCCTCTCTAAATGAGGGTCTCCGCCCCTCGTTGCTAACTTGGATAGATCTTGTTGCCTGTCAGCCTCCTCTCTGATAGGTAGCATTGCAGTCCCCCAGGCTTTGAACTCCAAGTACAAGACTGTTTGTTGCTACCTCTCTTGCAGTGATGTGTTGCAGAAGGACTGTGCAGCAGAACACAGACAGCATTTATCACAGCACTCTCACTGCTCATGGCCACTCTGAGCCTTTGCTGGTTTGCTTCAAAGAGGCTGAACTCACAGTACCATTTCAGCAAACATGATAGATTGGCATTTAGAGTCTAAGTTTAGCCCTTAGCTCTGACCCAGATCACTTAAAGTATAAATGTATGCTCTGTCTGAATCTTTTTTTTTCTGGGCAGCTGTTCACGACCCATTGAAATGATACCACTGCTGCCTTCCCTACTTTTAAAATCTTAAAATTCTCCTTGACTTGAGGAAGGAAACAGAAAAACTGTAACTAGAGTCTTAATACGCCTCAGACATTAGTTTCCCCCATTACTTCCTGAAGGGATATACATTTTTTATCTTCTCTGTTATATTTTAGTTTTTATTTTATTTTCTGCCTATAGTTGCAACTGGGCAGCCAAATGTGTATATACAAATATGTTAAAAAAAAAAAAAGAATTAAATGCTATTCTCCACTCAAGTTCATCTTAAGTATACCTTTATTTTAGAAAGATCTTGCTTTACAGGATGATGTAAAAATGTTTTCAACTTTGGAAAGTAATTTGGGAATAATAAAAATGAGGTAAGGATTTATTTTGCCTGATTTTCAATAGCTTTTGAAGTTGTTTTTTTTTTCTATACTAGCTAAACAAGGTATTAATTGGTATGATAATCATATGGAATGGTTTTCATTATTTTATAATGAATAACACTACTTCCTTACTTAGAAGTAGATTGGTAATACAGGGACTATATTAAAGCCTCTAAAAGTTTTGTTTCTTAAGACTGAATTAAGATCTGTGTTTTTTGGGGGACAGGTGCAGTAGACTCAGGATCTTCTTCTTCCTCTTCGTCATCCAGCTTTGTAAATGGTGCTACCAGCAAAAATCTCCCAGCTGTCCAAACTGTTGCTCCAATGCCAGAGGATTCAGCTGAAAATATGAGGTACACAAGTTCTATCTTTTTATATTAATTATAATTTCTTCTCCAAAAGTAGTGTTAAAAAGAAAAAAAAGCTCACCTAATGTGCATTATTGTAGTTATATACATTGTATTATATGTAATATAAATTTTTGGTACTAAGAATGTATATACTAAAACAACACTTCACTGACAAGTCTGACTTGTTCAACTGAAGAGTTCAACCTATGAAGTGTTCAAACTATGCCAGACACTAAAACTTCATTAAAAGTCATTTTTCAGTTGACTGGCTTGTTGCTTTGTACGGTGATGATAGTACAAGTTGGAACATTTGGTAATGGAGCACTAGCAATTGGAAAGAGAGACTCAACCTCCTCTGATCAAATGAAAGCCTTAGTTAAACTGGAGAGGACAAAACCAGACCTGTATTTGTCCAGCTAACTTAATGGTGCACCGGATCTGAGTTGGTTTGGCAAGAGACCCATGCCATGGGGTAGCTAATACCTCGTACACTGACCGGCAGCCAGGAAAATGCCTTCTGAAATTCCTACTAAATATCTGGTGTAGTAGGTTATTGTTGTGTACAAGTATTCAGTTTTGCTGCAGCACACTCCAGAGACAAATTTTTGACCTTTTCAAGGGGCACACATATCTACCCTATAAAGCTGACACAGGAAAAACTAAGGAGTGGCCGAGTGTCCCTTAGTTGGCTGGCCACCACAAGGTGTGGTTTTAAGAATTTTGGAGTGGAGAGAGCAAGCTAGCTGTTTATTAGCTGTTCATGAGGTAACAAGCTGTGAAGCTCATGAACAAGCAATTTTATTCCCTGATGACCTAGAAATGAAATAAACCTAAATCAAAGGTTCTATGTAACCTATAAAAAAAGTACCAGTGCTTCAGTGATTTAAAACACAGTGACAAAAAATGCCTTTTTTCTTGCTGTTCCTATCTGAAGGGTCAGGTGAGTGGTGCTTGTGGAATCACAGCAATGGGTGCGGACACAGGTTTAAGGCAGAAGGACTGTTGGCTCCACTCCAAAAGAACACAAATGCCCAAGGAGAGAATGACCATTTGTATGATGTTATTTATTGCTTGACATTTTTATGAGGCGAGTTAATAAAATTGTGGTGTAATTAAACCACTCCTTTTTGCTTCTTGTCTTCATATGCTAGGACAATGCTTCTCTGAGGGTGAAATATTTTTTAAAATTCAGATATGCATGTTAAAATTAAATTGGTAAAATTAAATAGATATGTTAAATTTAAATTGAATCATTAAATAGTTTCTTTTTCAGTTATTTTAAGCAATGAAATGTTCTTGTTTTTTCACAAGCATTTTTAAATTTTTTGTCCTGGAATCAAAGCAAAACTTGAGTTTCACAATCTGGAACTCAAATTCTGAATTCAGAATTTGAACACAGAAGTATTTGTACCCTGAGTAGTAACTTAAATTAGTGACTGACATGTAAATAACTTAAAATCTAGTCAGCACAAGGAATGTCTTTTGGGCTTATTTTTCTTTCCCCTGACCACCCCGTCTGCCTAGGAAACAACCTTTATTTTGATAATATTTTTTTTTTGTAATGTCATATGAATTCATTGTGCTTTAGCTTTTATGAGATTAAAAGTCAGACTTGTTTGTGGGGACAGAGAGCATGAAGTGAAAGCTAACTTATCTAAGCCTTCCCTTATAGCAACTGCATTAGAAAAGAGCTGATTATGGCTGTAGAGTGAGCAAAGTAAAGTGAGGAGGAGAATGATGTTGGACTTTAAGACATTTAATAGTCTTGGTTTGGAGGTAGAGTTTTGGCTTGGAATGAGGTTGGGAAGGTAGCATACTTGCGACTGGGACGGTTTATGCCCTCATCTCTCTTTGCACTTCCTTGTGGTCAATTCACGCAGTAGGTAGTAAGGATTGTCCATAGGAATCTTTTTGCTCACAGTTTTAAAAGTGTTTCTTTTAATCTGGTGTTGCTACTGTGGTCTTTCAATCTTTTCTGGCACAGTTTATCGCCTTTCTATGTATGAATTATATAGTTTATATATATATAAATTATAAATACACTATATATACCAGCTATAATATAATAATGTATATAATATGTATTATACTTATATATAGCTTATTTTCAGATGTGTGTTGCCTTTAATCAGCAAATTAAATAATCTTGAATTTGAAAGCTATTAAGAGTTTATTTGCCTTGAATATCCAGAAATGGAGAGGGAAAACCAAAATATTATTTCTTTACAAAAAAACCCTTAAAAATCTCTTAGTTCATTCATGAAAAATAGTTACATTAATCTCCGTAGGGATTCCCTTATGATTGCAGTATACTTTAAAAGGTAAAATGAAAGTTAGAAATGGCTATAGAATCAGCTGAGTCTCACTCCTTTGTATGTGTGAGTACAGGAAAAGTAGTGGATGGGCCAGCTGCTTCCCTGAATTTTTTGGGGATCTCTGTGTAAATTTATTTCTTAATTTTTGCTTGTTCTTTTTGGAACTGTAGGACCAGAACTCTAGTCAGTTTTCAATATGTAAATGCATGAAGGAAAAACATTTTTTTCTTCCTTCTCTATTTAAATATCAATTTCTGTCCTTTTATATGCATTTTTTAAAAGTACTAACCTTTGATCTCATTTTTTTACAGAATACTATTCCAAGTTGACCATTAATATGCCCATGGTAAACAAGATCCATTGGTTGCCCATTTGATAATAAGGTGTTTATTAGTGGCTCATCCAAGGTGTTGATTAATAGTATATCCACACCTCCAATATTACTTGATTCTTAAATAAAAATTGATATTAATTTTTAAACATTTGAATTTTTATTTTTTTCATCGTTGTCACTAGAGGCTTTACCACAGTGAAATTCACTTCAAATGGTCTTTTAAAACAAAGGCTGGAGACATGAATCCATCCTTTAGGGTATTAGAAAATCAATATCTGAATTTCAAATCAAACCACAGCACACTAAAAGAAAATAAGGTATAGGAGTTCAGTAAAATAATTTTATGCTAATGAAGGAAAACTTCCAATGTGTTTATAATGTCAGCTTTCTTTTTAAATGTAAGGATCTTCACATGATCTGAATTAAAATGTCCACATTTATTAAGTGTTTATAGATAGTAGATAAAGTATAAAAATTAAATGTCAGCGATCATTCTCTTAGATTTTGTCAATAAATGTTACCTCTTCCTATAATTGCATTTTTAAATGCCAATATTTTGGTGCCATAATGCACACACAATGAAAACCCAGCAATCTTAAAAAGAAAAGCAAAAATTCTTAGTAGACTAGGATAGGTATGTAATTTCATTTCCATTTTAAAGTAATAGTTTATTTCTTTAAGGTAACGCCTTGGGTTTTTAACTTTGGCATAAGAGTTCCAGAGGGCAAAAGTGTTACACCCTGTTAAGTTTAAAAGTGAAGAAAGACCCTTAAACACTACAACCCTTAGCACACTGATGTTCTCATGATATTGCTAGGTTTGTATTCCCAGACAAAGAAATACTATTTCTGGTAATTAAGAAGCAAACAGAAGTCACAACACAGGGAGAAATTAAGGACCATACCATGCTTCAAAGAGTCTCAGCAGGCAAAGAAGTATAAATGCAAAGGCAAAGCTATCATTTTCCCTCAAAGTTGAAGAAAAGTATATTGGGTCTCTTGATATCTGTGCTAGAATGCTTTCTCAGATACTTCCTTGCAATACCAAATGTCAAACACAAAAGCAAGTTGCTTGTGATTGTTTTGGGTGAATAAAAAAGCTCTCTTTTCAAGCTGTCAAATGTATATAAAATTATGAGATGTGGATAAGCTGAGATAGGTGAAATAGACTTAACTTGAGTATCTGGCATTCTACTTATGTTTGAAAATGAGAGTAAAAATTTTACGTGTTCTGGAGTACTCTGCAAATGCTGTACAATTTATGAGGCTGACAAAATGCTGACATGGCATTTCCATTTACTTAAAGCCATTTAAAAACTGTAACATTTAATCAAATTATGATCATCTTCTTTTCTAAAGAAGCTTACGGCAACTTTTAAAAACAGGTATGATTTGACATAATTTTTTAATTTCTATTGTGAAGTGTTCTTCCAATCATGGTCTCTGTTTTTTCACAGTATCACTGCAAAGCTTGAAAGAGCCTTAGAAAAGGTGGCCCCTCTCCTGCGAGAAATTTTTGTTGATTTTGCCCCTTTCCTATCCCGAACATTGTTGGGCAGTCATGGACAAGAGCTATTGATTGAAGGTACTGTTTCTGTTGTAAGATTATTTTATTTTAACTATAAGTCTTCTGATATGAGCAATTTTTCAGTTTCACTAGACTTTATGTAACTATTTTTGATAAATAATCAGTTGTTAATATGTTGTGATTTCACTTCCTTGCATTTCATTTCATTCAAAGAAATTAAAAGTGATAATTTTTGTACCCCTTTTTTTCCTTGAGATTGCTCTGTAAAGATACATCCTGTACCTTAGAATGCAAAACCCTCTCTATAGTTTGCCTTTCCCTCTTCAGAATAATTCAGTGCTTCAGCCTAACTTTGAGAAAATAGTGAAAAATACAATTAAAAAGTATGATCAATTCCCCTAGAAGAAAGTAAAAAGAAGATCCTGCTCCAACATTATTGATAAATGTATCTGTATTTGGTAGGGATGTTAGTTCCTGAGGTAGGTTGGTTTGATTCACACAGGCAGATAAAGAGTTGTCCCTAGAGGGGAATAAAAAGTGAAGACTTTTAAAAGTATCCTTGAACACCTTCAAGGATATTTTAGGGCTTTTATTTCTTGTCTTTACTACTTCCTAGTTAGAAAATTTGCCTCATAAATGAAGCAGCAAGTAATGCAGAAATTATGCAGAAAGTGCAAATATGGAAATGTCATGCAGAAAGTAATGAATCAGTACTAATGCAGTTCAAACAGTGAAGGGGGAATTTGAATGAGCGTGCACTGTTCCCACATTGTATATTCAGAGGAATATATTCTGCCAAGTAAACTTTTTCCTTTCAGGATTGTTCCTACACACAATAGTGCTGTTTATTGAGAGAAAAAGTCTCATTAAGGCAAGGTTTATAATATGTGAAGATCTACACAGAAGAAAATAGAGCTTCGTGTTCAAATTCCAAAACCCCTTCTATTATTCATGTGTTTTATGTAAACATTAGTGTACAGTTTTTATGGACTCAGTTATTATTCCTCACAATGTTGGCCCTTGTTGCTGGAAATATTTGCATCTTGTAACTGAAATCTTCTAAAGAGCCTTTTCTTTTTTTGTCTTCTTATTGTTTATGATATTATTGTTTAATAATACCAAGAAAAGGTGTAGTAGCTTAGTAATTCACAGAAGTTTCAGGTATTTTATACTGTTAATTTTATACCTGTGAGTAAGTTGCACTTCTCACTTAACGACACCTGAAGTTAATGGTCTGAGGTGGATATTGGGATGACTGTAAGATATTTGATGGATTACATTCTTAAATCTCTTATTTCAGTGAAGATGGTTGCATTATCCTTCTCCATTTGGCAACTGATTAATGATACTATAGTTTTTATACAATAAAGCTAAAATTGTCTTGGTCTCACCTGAGTTCTTTTATAGATTAAAAAAATTCTTCATCAGTGCTGTTCTGATTTTGTCTTTTGGTCAGATTCGTAGCATGAACAAGGCTACAACAGTTCCCAGGATATAACAAAGAATGAAAAGCTAGAGGCCACAGGAACCTCACAACTGTACAGCAGTATTGTATCTCACTGCCAGAGAAAACATGTCACGTTGGCTGTAGTATGCTTCTGATAACCACTTGGAGTGTCATTCCAGATTTTGCCCCGTCTACGACTCAGGCTCCCACTTCAGTCTCAGAAAACACTGTTTACAAACCAAACACCGAGTTCCAAACCGAGTAGTGTCTTCGGCATCACTTTTCCTTAATGTTATGTCTAATCTTCTCTTCAATCACTCTCTCATTCCTTATTTGTAAAAACCAGTCCTTTATCCCAAGATATTGAAATAGCAATCTCTATAGAAATAAATCCAAGCACATCATAGATTTTTAAACTGTAGGACTTGAATTTGTTTGCTCTCTCTGAAATAGTTTTGCTTTTTTACTTCGTAGCAAAGAATTCATAGAGATGCTTTTTTAGTCATTGAATACTTCTTATCATTTCTTTCTTCGTTGCCTGTATGAGACCCTTGATCTCAACTAAACTGAATTTAAAAGAGAATTCTAAATTCTCTCCTAGTCTGATACCTGATTTACTTTGAGAAATTTCCTGTCATTGCTTACTGAAAGCCAGTGGTGGTCCCTGAAGTACTTGAAAGTGCTCTCCAGGTAATGACTCTACAAAACAGGTTTTTAGTGACGTTATTCAAGATATGTGAGTGCATAGAATTCCTCTGGGGCTTTGATAATTAGTGTGACAGTTTTATACGAAATAGTTTCATTTGTTGCTTTATAAGTAAAGGGTTTAGTTATAACAGTCAAAAAGGAGCAAATAAACTTTATATAATTAAGTCTTAAGGTACCGTCTGTTTTTCAAATTGATCGCCATTAAAAAAGTGTCTGTTGTGTTCTATAAACCATGTCCTTTTTTTCTGATTATTCAAGCTGGACACATAATAATACCTTCCCTCCTTTGCTGTTTTTCAAAACCTCCTTATGGTATGAAGTCTTACTCCTATCAGATTTTGCTGAAATCTGAACACTGTCAGGCATCTTTGATGGCATGTGCTTTCTCCTGAAGCCCTCTCTAGTGCTCTTGTGCCTGTGTGTGTGGTAGAAATACTAAATAATTTTCAGAATTGGTAAGAATATCCACACTTTTGTAGCTGAGGTTTTGCGTACTGGAGAGCACAAAATAATATGGAACAGAGAACAAAATTCATTTTAATACTTCTAAAACAAGTTAATTATGCAAACTTTCCAGAATATCTGTTGCTTTAAGATAGATGTTTATAATATATTTTAGGAAATGTGTGTATAACTGAGTTATGATTTCACCTTTTTGTAGTTGTTCAGCTGCCTCAAACTTTTGGTGAAAAATCTTGCAGTCGTATCCTGCCACCCCATCTTCCTTTAGCTTGTATCATCATTCTGTGCCATGGAAAACTGGGTGATTTATTTTTTGAGTAAATTATACTTAATATCTAAGTGACTTCTTAAGCTTTGATTAGAGTTGAAATGATTGGGCTGCAATGATCTGGTTAGTCTAGACCAAAAACTTAGACCACTCATACTCAAAATTGTTAATTTTTCTTGTTTGTTCATGTAAATTCCCAAATGTAACTGGTAACAGAGGAACCCTATCAAATAGTAATCTGACATTTCAGAATATATTTATTGGTAAATATATAGATGAGGAGTCATGTATTTACTTACTAACATGACTGAATTACTAATTACTAAAATAGTTACTTGCTCCTTTTTCCAAAACCAGTTCTTTCTCCAAAGGTATCTTACACTCAACTGAATTTCAAATGTTTTATCAAGTTCTCAGAAGATTTTATAAGTGGAAAATATCCTCAAGGATGGGTTAAAAAGGGCTGATTTGCAATTGAATGCAAATAGATTCAAACAGAGTGTACCAGAACCAGCCCAACACTGCTGTGGTTTGTCAACTGAGGTTCTTTCAATGCCTCAGAGAACAGAAGTTGCAAAGGTTAAAATCGTCCGTATAGAAACTAATTGGAAACAAACATGCAGTATGTGTAGGTCACATATTTCAGCGTAGCAGTGCTCATTGTGGAGTTCCATTTAACACTTGCACAGATATGTTTTCACTAACTCTAGTTTCCATATGGTCTGCAAATTCCCTCCATGTAAAGTGCATTACAACATTCTAGCTTTTAGGCGAAAATGTTTCAGGCAAGTGTAATCTGATCTGTAGACGAAAGAAAAGCTATATCCTCTTTTTGTCAAGCACAGATGGGTAAAAATATTTTCACTACAGCTATTCTTGGAGTGTCTTGAACTGTAAGAACAGGTCCACGATTGAAACATAGTCACGTAGAATGCTTTCCCTTCTCTTTAGTGAGATACCAAACAAACATCACCAATGCTTTTATTTTCTTATATCATTAGCTGGGTAGAAGGTCAGCTAGGTAGCTCTTCTCCAAAAGAGATCTTATGAATTCTTTGGCTTAATTTGATATGGTTCTGATACATGCACAGTTCAAATCAGATGAAACAGGGAATGGTTTTGCCCTGATAGGAGCAGAATCTGTTTCTTCTCATTAACTCACCACATGGCCCTGTGAAAATATTCAGTAGAAGTGGTGATGGACTAGCTTTGTGTGGCGTTTGACAGAAGGCTTCTTGAAACAATTGAAAAATTGCCTAAAACATTCCTTTTGAAACCACAGATAGAATTCGAGTGCTAAATGACACTACTTTAAACGACAAGTGTGACATCACTGTACGGTCTATCAATATTGTGATTAGTTTCTTATTTCCTTGAACAATACTGAGTTTTGCATTAGGAAAACCAGGGCAACCATTTTCCTAAGTTACTGTGGTAATCTGGAGATATCCCTTATACTTTCTGGGGAAAAATTACTTTTTTGGTGCTTAACATGGCCCTTGGTTTCTTTAAGAAACTTTTAAGAACCTTTGTATTGTGCTCAGGAGCACAGCTGGTATAATGTAGGGAAATGCATGCCTTTGCAGGACTTTTTTTCCCCTGTACACATTATTCTCTCATTCTTTTATCTCACATATCTGCCACATCCAAAATATTTTTGTTTGTGTGTCCAGGCATGCTTTCGTTCAACTAATTAGACTCATGGTAATTGCTCTACCAGTCCGTAGCACAGCATGTAGCCAACATTCTGAACAAAAGAAAAAACATTAGCAAGTATGAGGGGAAAGGAAAAATAAAAGGAAAATAAATAATATTCTGATTTTAAAGTTTGTATTAGCTGGAATTAAGAGCATGAAAATAAAACCTTAAGCTATTCATATTGCTGAAATTTCTGTAACTGACTTTTTGATCCTATTTTGCTATTTTTATTAACAGTCTTTTTTACGGTGCAGAATTATTTCCGGCAAAACTAAGTGCTTAGATGGAGATACACAAAATGAGAAGCAAAGGCATTCCATTGGAGGCATATGTCAAATCATTTTCTGGACTAACCAAAACTTGAGGAAAAGCCAGATTTCAACACACTCAGATGCTGAGTCCAGTTCTAGAGGAAAGAACATAGACTATACCTGAAGGGTAGGAGATGATGGACAAAGCCACACAAAGAATGTATGGATTACTAAAATAATTGGGATACTTGGGTTCTTTAGCTCAGTGCTCAGGCAACAAAGACGTGTACAATGCCTAAGATGAAGAGGTGATTTCATTTTCTGTTCACAACTTCAATAAAACTCCTACTATCTGATTCTGTAGCCAACACTTCAAGAGTGATACACACACATTGCAGAGAGAACAAAAGAAAAGGGCACGAGAATGATTGATGGAAGGGAGATAAAATCCACAAAGTACAATGTAAGGGGCTCGATTTGTTCAATGTACCAAAGAGAAGAGATAAAAAGAAGTTAAATACTACAGGATGTCCTAACCTTTCTACCAACAGAATGCCTAATGAGGGTAAATATATTGGAAAACTTTAATAGGGCTTACCCTCAAGTGTTGTGATCAATGTTACTTGTAGTCTTCACGATGTTTTAAACATTCTTTCTAAATAGAGTTTTCAAGCCAGCTTCTCGAGGAAAAATGTCATGTGTTTGCAGGATGGTTTTGGAAATTCTTTGTGACTTTGAAGCCTGTGAACCCCCATTTCCTCTGTGCCATATCCTTGCAAGGAACGATAGACTGCATTAACCCTAACGGGCTATAACATTGCCATCACTACATCTGTTTAAATGGTGATAGACAGGTGTACTTAAGTGCCAGCTAGCCACCTGCAGAAATCAATAAAAACAGTGGATTTTTTTCCTTGTTCTGCAGTTGACTGCATCTCAGCTGCAGATGAAGTTGGGACTATATTATCTTCCCTTGAGGCATCAAAGATGGCCAGTGTTGATCACACTGAGTGAGGAGGATCAGCCTTTAACTCTCTTGATAACTTTTCAATGTGTTGGCCAGTTTTGGCCAGTTTCAGCCAGTTTAACAGAGATTGCTTAAAAGATGCTATTTTTACACAGTATTCACACATATAAATATCTGTTTAAAGAAAAGATACCCTGTAATTTCTTGGGTGAGACAGTAGTTACATGTGTGTTTCTTGATTAGATTCAGTATTTGCTCTACACTATTGTTTGGGGTATGCCATCAATGTTTAATGAAGAAATGGAAAACTGAATAGTAATTGAAAAAAAATCACATCTGATTTATTTGCAGCTGTGTAATATACTGTATTGATACAATACTATGGGTATTGCACCATAAGGAACAGGAAAACAATTGATAAAGGGAGACTAAGAGAGTGGCAGAATTCAACCCTATTAGACATCAGAGAATCCCTTTTAGAAATCAAGGTGAATGTTAAAACTTTCTGCGGACAGCTCAGGATAATGTAATTTGCTATGTGTGTCTCCCTGGATCTGGTCACTCTGTTAAATCAGGGTAAGGAATCTTATGGAATCAGGAACTCTGAATTTGTTTGCAAGGCTAAGGAGTTCATAATCCCAGTCTTTCCTTTTCATGTGCCCTGGATGTCTCACTGTACTTTCTTCTCTGTCTAGGAAGAGATGGTGCTGCATGTTTAGCACAGTGCAGTTAAATCCAGTTAATTTCCTGACTTCTATAGTCCTCTGTAAGAGTTTTCCTGAATTTATGCTAGTAGGATTCCTATTCATAAATTTCTTTTTATTTTCTCTGTAAACAGTCACAAAAAGATTCCAGAGAAATCACACTACTGCCTGAAAATAAGCCCTGTTTAGATAAAGAGGTTGGAACAATAATGAATTACAGATAATGCTTTACTTCAGTAAGTGTAAAGTTTATATATTTTCCTTTTTTACTTTATTAATTTCTGCAAGTAATTTGCAAGATTAGACTTTTAGCATGAAGAAAACAATGGGTCGTTTTGAAACAGGGCATGAAATCTTCCAATGGATATATTTTAAAATACTGCTGCCTATTGAAATCCTGCCCACACATGTTGTAATCCATTCATAAACAGGAAAAAAAGTCAATGAATTTCAAACTGCAATTTATAGGCATGTCAGAAATTTGTTGTAAGAAATTCTCTCTCTATGATTGGTATGATTAGCTCATAGTATTTCAGTGAAAGGCTCCACATTGTACTCATGTCTCTGCACACACTTTGGAACTGCTCATGGGTTTTACTAAAAATATCAGTGAGTCAGACACACATGGAGACAGAAAACAACACTAGTTTTCCAGAAGTCTATATGGTAGGAACAAAGAAACGCTGAAGTGTTAAGTGGATATTCAAATCTGCCTATTTATCTACACATTCTCCAGCACAGTCAAGGTTCAAAGCTTTGCAACTTCCACAGTTCTTCAGAGTATGCTACTAGTGACAAGACAGATGCCAGTTCAGAGGAGAACTGTAGAGCAGGTGCCAGAAAAGAAGTCTCTGTTATTTATCCAAATTGAAATCTTCAAACTATAATGACCCCAGCATCAGCTACAGAACATTTTTCTTTCACATAGTATTCCTTTATGACACCTTTAAAGGGATATCATTCCAAACACCAGAAAGAGGATACACATACATTCGATTCTGAAGATTTAACTCTTGATTTACTGAAGTTCCTGTGTGCAGAAGTATGTTCTGAACAGATGTTTAATGTGGCAGGAAACGTTATAGTTCAGAGATCCAGATAGCAACTAGGAAATGCATAGCATCTGGCACCTTTTTGAAAGTAAACCTGCCAATAATTAATTACACGTATGAGCCACTCTATCCCTGTCTAATGAGTTGGACACTTACTAAGATGTATTAGACTATGGAACAGAGGTTAACTGCTCATGCCCTCTCCTCTGTCTTTGACTTGTGTGGTCCCAGTGTAACTTAAGAGTAGAAATTGTTGGCACTCAGATTATATGCTGTTGATTATATTATCATTATTACATTGATTAATAATCAACATAGCTTTACAAGTCAAAACTTAAGGTGTTCCCATTAGACAGAAATTGGTGTTGTTCTTTTGCATTGCCAATGAAGAAAAATAATTACTGAAAATGTGAGACTAATTGAAAAGTTTAGTTAGGAGAGTGCAGCTGTAAAAAATAAAAATAATGATAAATGCCGTTAGGAAAGCAAAAGCTGTTAAAAGTGTAAAGTAGTCAAGTTTGCTGTAAAGAAGTTCTGAAAGTCATCCTTGAAAATATAGAATCCACTAGATGTTTGACGTTACTATATAATCGTTGAAAGTGCTACTATAAAAATTTTATTGTTAGAAACCAAAGAGTACCAATTGCTGTTCTTTTAAAGCACATAAAAAAATACAAAAATACTGGAGCCTTTGAAGAGCAAGAAAAGGATTTAGTTGTGATCCTTGTGTCCCACTTACCTTCAGCAGTATTAACCACTTTCTCACAAGTTTCTTTTTCAAACTAGTAGCCTGTATTCCAGTTTCAAGCCATAAGGCCTGGAAAACACTGGTCTTTTTGCCTTATAACTCTAGAAGAATACCCTTTCTGATGTCTTCAGAGTACATCTTTGTTGTGATACCATCCAGGTCAGGAGTCCTTCTGTCTTTCTTCTTGTTCTAACTTTCAGCTTTACTGGAAAGTAATTTTCTTTTTTAGTAAGTATTCCTACCACAACAATAAAAAAAGATAGCGAAAGACCTATTTAAAGTTATTTCGAGGAAATAATTTTTAGAAGATTCTGGAGAAAGTTCTTAACATGTACAGGCACTACTGTAACACAACCTGTAGGTGGACTCATCATATCAGGTATACAGCAGTGCTGTATGGTAACACTGGACTAAGTTGTAAAATTTTCTTTTTTTGAGAATGGCCACCTTTTCCCCCCTTATTACTTTCTCCTCCACTGTCCAGGTCCAAAGAAAAACGAGGTGGTATGCCAAAAAGGTATTCAGTATCTACAGGATGTTCATGCTGTGACTGAAGCTCCCCACAGGCAGAGGTTCTCTGGTTCTTATTCCACTTAATTCATCATTCAGAACTCAGCAGGGGACTCTGCCTGATTTTGGACTTGAAACAGTTAGGCTGGTATTTGCCCCACCCCTTGTCCTCTAAAGGCTTAAAAGTGGAATCAATCTACTTTATTATACTGACAATATTTTCCAGAGAACTACCTAACTGTGATAATCCATAGGGTGCAAATGACATCTCTGTATCAGGTTTGCCCTGAAAGATGTATTTCTCATGAATGATCTTTCCCCATGCAGCCTGAGCTGCATGTACAGGTTCTTTACAAAATTCATCTCATTAGGTCTGGTCACAGTTTTTCTGGTCACATATTCCTTAACTCTGTGTCTACTTATCACCTGTTCTTATGAACACAGAATGAAACATTTTAATTAGTGACCAAATTTACCAAACTCCTTTACTCATCCTAAAGATTTAAAAGCACTTCTACAGTTCATCCCACTGGATATGGATGTGATTGTTTCCATGCCTTCAAGGCTTAGAAAAAGAATATTGCACAAAAACTCTTGTCTTAACTTGAGAAACTACACTCGAATCTTAAAAATATACTCATTTATGGAGCCTTTTTTGATAGAAAAAAATGTTAATTATAGCATAAAAATGAATGAACCATCAAGCTTGATTTATCTATATATTAACAGACTCACTTCAGACCTGGGATTATTTTTGCAAGAACTAAGATACTGTATCTGTACTGTCTTCACTGTAGCTTTATGTTAAATTTTACATCCCTCGAAAAAAAAACCTTCAACCTGCTAAACATCTCTTCTCTTATATCTTATTTTTGTTTGATGGTGTATGGAATTTTATGGTTTGGTCTCTTTATACTTGTTGTCTGAAGATTTTATTGCAATGAGAAACCCTCATGCTGAAAGAACTTGTCAGACAGCAGAGACAGTTGTGATATGTCAAATTAAGATGGCAAAGTGATGTCAAAGCAGGTCTAGGGAGAGTCCATAACAATGTTACTGTCAAGTAAATAAAGAAAACTGAAACATGAGAAATACAAGTTATTTCAAGAGATCTATGACTGTGGTATGTTTCTTTGTTTTGAGAGACACAGTTTCAGAATGATTACCATTTGTCAGTAGGGCTTCAGGTTAGGAGCAAGATCTGATGGCTGCCAAATAAGGTCAGCGAAGTTCAGCTTGGAAAGGGAGATTTTTTTTTTTCTTTGTTATAGAATTCTCTGAAAACATTTATCATAAAAAAAAAAAATATTAGTTTACTGACTGTTTGCTGAACTAGATAAAAAAATTAGTTTTGCTACTCAGGAGATCACACCTAGTTAAAATAGTGGTCATCTTGACCTTAGAAATTTAGGAAGATGCATGAGCTCTGTGAAGTTTTATTATACCTCCTATTTGTGGCTGCACTGGTTCACTCAGTGTGGCCCCAAGGTTGCCAAGAGAAGAAATACAAGGAAGTAAGGAGGACAAGTAAAGAGTAAGTAGGTTTATTGCTATGCAGCTTAACCTTTTCTCACCATCCTATTTTATCATTCACCACACACATATTTCAGTTGTGTCATGCCATGGTAATAGTACCTCCCCTAATAATAGGAAAGAATGTAACAAAGAACTAGAAGGAAATAGTAGAAAGAAGAAAACAAAAGGCCTATGTTTACAAAAAGAGAAGAGGAACAAAAAAAAAGAATAAATAAGCACAGAAAACAGGGCATCAACTAGGAATAAGTTATAGACTGAAGCTAAGAAAAAGTTGATAAACTTCAGGAGTAAAAATAAAAATTCATACCTAAGGAAAATATAACATTGAATAATGCCTTTTCAGGGAAATCATAATATTCTAGAGGTTGTACCTATGATCAGTCTTGCCCAGGATATCACTTTTGACAGCTTTAGAAATAATTGGAAAAGGTTATTGAGTTGAAGAAAGCACCATAGGTTTAGTGAAGGTATAAACATTTGCTTGTGTCAGTGAGTGAAATTAATGTTCTTATTTCTGCTGTATAGTTCTTTGGAAATAATTTGCTGTTGAGGTAATACTTTCAAAATATATTTCCTGTAACACAGATTTGAAAGGAGGTGAAGAACAGAGGAAAAAAAAGAGAAAGGAGGGGTAGATGTTTCTTCATTTAAATGAGAAAATTGTGAGGAATCAGAAGAATATAAAACCTCAGAACAGCTGCATTTTTCCAGATGTACTGAATATGTGGCAACGTCTTTAGTATCACTTGTTTCTGTATAGTAATTTTTCTACAAATTTAATCATAAACTTAGCAACTTGATCAGGAAAGGAATGAAATCTTGGGAAAATAACACATGACAAAATTTGAAAAATCTTTTAAATTTTCACATTTTAAATAAACTTTTGAATGTCTTTTTCCATTATTTTTTTTCTTATTTCTTGAATTAAAATAAAATATCCTGGGCAGCAGCTGTGGCAGAAATTCATTAAAAACTTTAAGCCACTTATTTGAATAATATCTTAGTATAAAGAGGGAAATCAGAAGACTTTCCAGATTATCTTTTAATTTTCACAGTGGACTGTTGGGTTTGGGGCAAAAAATGCAATGCTTTTCATTGAGATTCTTTTGAGATAAATAAGAGGTTTGGATTTTCTAGAACCTGTAATTGTAGGTTTTTGTGGGTTTTTTTAGTTCTTCCAGGCTTCTGCTGTTTTCACCCAAACTCTAGAAGAGGGTTTTAGAAGAGAATACATTTCATTTACAAATTAAATTTAGCAAATAATAAGTATCATAGCATTAAAAAGAAAAAAAACCCACACTTTGCCTAAATTTAACAGAGAATTGTTTTCCTATAACTAACATTTGTGTTAAATTCTTTTATATGAAAATAATATTTAGTGTTATTAATGCTGATTAGAACAATTTCTCAACTGATGCAGGATAGATTGATGTAAATTTTAGGTTCTCTTCTAGTATAGCAATTGGATAAGCAAATTATTTCACTATGTCAAAATATATATTTGGAAAGAGATCTGACCAAAGAAATACTGTTTTAAGAGAGTGACAGGGAAACACAAATGCATATATTGAGTAAATTCCAGTGGACCACTGGCCAAATAAAAAATTACCACAGGCATTAAATGAAAAACTGCATCAGTTCTGAAAATATTAAACTGTATTAAACTGAATAGGGCAAGTGGCTTTTATTTTATAGATGAAATGATCTCCTCATTTGATGAATGAGAATTTATGCATCCCATTAGACTAAAGGAAAATTGTCAAAAAATCCACAGGTTTGCATAGGGCTGGACCCTTCAGAGTACTGTGGCACCAGCATCAGTTTTGTCAATATCATTATAGCTCATGGGATTACAGTATGAAAGTCTGTAATTTTAAAAACTAAATCATGTATACATTGTAATAAATCCTCTCTCTGTGGGTATACTCTCAGGGGTTTTTACCATTCTGTGATTCCATCTGGATGTTTTATAGTCCGCATTTGGTAACTACAGTGGTGAAGAAGTATAGGTTTTCTCACTTTAATAAAATAATTCAAGAAACTGTTACATAACATTTTTATTCTTTTAAATATTATCCTAATATTAAGATCTGTTTTATTTTACAAATTTGACTTAAGAGGCTGAGCCATTTGAGTTGGGAGATCAGATTAAAATTGGGGGGGGGGTTGTTGATCTGTCACTGTTTATTTGAGGTGTTTATCTTAAGATGTGAGTTCTAAAGATTTCTGATAATATTTTAAAGGTATTTCACTTGATATATTGGATGATACCTTTCCTAGATTTCAAGGTACAAGATACAAAGAATATTGCTTGTGTTGTGCAGTGTCTTTCACCATAACAAAAAATCCTTTAAGAATTATAACTGTCTCGATGAACTAAAAAGTACTGAGTCAAATTCACATTCACTGTGTTTTTCTGTGTCAGTCTTCTGTTTTGTAAAGGAGATCTACACATACAAAGAATGGCCTGGAGTACTAATACAGCCATCCTTCATGGTCCCTAGAGTTGGTGGTAATGTCAGTCAAGGCTGCTGAAGGGATTGTTAAATCCATAACCATGACTTTGTTATTTTAGTGAGTTATGTTCTTCGAAATAGTGTTTTCCTTCATCTGGTTAAAGTGAAGTTGTAATTATTTTGCACCCTGGCTGTGATTTCCATCTGCAGACTTTCTTCAAATCCTAAATATGCTTTTCGTAAATTAAGACCATTAGTGTAATTTAAATGTCTACAAAATATGTGACATATGTATGGTTCTAAAAACAATTTTGAGTGTAATCTTGCAAAAACTTTACATTCTGTTAATATAATTTTTTTTTTCCCCTAATAATTGCTTTGCTTGGAATAAGAACATCTGTTGTTTCAGAATAAGTTTTACATACTTGGCATTTACTTTCAAATTTTTCACCTATCTTTATATTTTGTCTCCATGCTATCTCTTTTCAGATCTGTAGGGAACTCAATAGCAATTTGATAAATGATTAAAAATATTAAGTTGAATCTAGTTTTGTCTGAGTGACAGCCTATGGAAGAGAGGGAATAATGTGGATTTAAATTATCCAAATAATTTTAATCGGCAAAAAAGAAATCCAAAGTTATTTCTTTGACAATAAGTTGGATTTAGAAAGATATTTAAAGAAATAATTTACCAGATTTTGCTGGCAGAAGAAAGATTGTTAGAAAGAACAAATAAATATTAAGGAAAACTCACATTTCCAACCAAAATGTCACCATCACTTTTTCCCTAGTCCTTTCACAGCCAGGACATGCTTTAGTTTCTGTCATCAGCGTGAAATGTCCTTGAAACTTTGTTGAGCCATTTGTTACAAATGCTGAACAAAGTATAAGAGAGTAGTCTATCAAAAATGAAAACACAGTTTGTGAGTGGTAATTACTGGTAGTAAATGCCTATTCTGTCTCATGGCACAGAAGTCACTGAGTATTATGGGAAGAGATACCACAGTATGAGTTACCCATAATTATAGTGAACAATTTGAAACAATACAGCTTTGTTTAAAGTACATGAGGACTATATCACTAGGAAATAAAAAATAGCTTACCTTACAAAAATGGAAGTTACAAAGGAGAATTTTAGTGTTTTCTGATTTTCTATTTTTTCTAGTTTCAGATCCTTTTGCTCATTTCTGGGTACCTTTTACACACTTTCACGTTAATAAAATAATGGATATAACAGCATGTGTTTATTTTTTCATAAGCTTTTTGTTTCTATACGAAGCTTCCGTAGTTTTTATGACATGCTATAAAGGAATAATAAGGACTAAGTTTTCTCTGTGAACTGGGTTAAATGGATTAATGTTTCTCAAGCTTTTTATATTTAGCCATACCTGAGATTTTTCAGATAAGAAGAAGCTATAATTGAGTGAAAGATTTCTGCAGGCTCTGAAGTTTTTTTAATGGCATCTTTTTTTTCTTAGTTGAACATGAGCTTTAAAAACATTTAACTTTTGCTTTTGCTAATATTACAATTGATTCCAGTTCCAATAAGGGTTTCAATTGACACAAAGTAAAATCATTGAAAGAAAATGCAGGCAAACCTTGATAAATACCAGATGAAATTGTGGCGGTATTAAGTTAGACTCATACACACATTGTATTAATAATAATAAAAAGAAGTTCAAACCCATGATCTTATTTCATAAGGATTTTTTTTTAAATTGATTTTATCAGCCTACATTATATTTCTTCAAAATGGAAATTCATGCTGACTAGTTCAACATGGTGACTTGGAGGTTTTGAACCCATGACTTCATTAATGCCACAGTCATGACTAAAACAGTATAGCTGAAATTAATCTTTTTTTAGACATTAATAAGTCATAGTGAAAAGAAATAATTATCATGTCTTTGGGCCAACAGAAGAACACTGAAAAAGAAGTCAAGCAAACCAGAGCATTTCAAGATAATTGCCAGGCGTACATCATTTATTCCAGATTAGCCAAGGTCATGCACTTGATGCTCCCAGTTTTTGCATCCATATATGTGGTCATTGTTGCCATCAAATTCCTGAATTTTGATGGCTATATTTAATGGACTGAGAATAGACCATGAAGAAAAGTACTGAGAACAGCCAATGTAAAAAGCACGTACTCCATTCAGTGAAACAGTGACCTTTTTAACCTCGCTGTATGCAGGAAATATCCACTTGTATTTTAGTAATTACATTAGCTTCCTTAATGGCATTTGATACAGATGGTATAGGAAGAACTTATCTGCAGCTGAAGAATGCAGGCAACAGTTTTAGTTTGAGTTGCAAATATTTTTTCTCATTAGAGTTAAGGAGGGGAAAGAGAACTGAAAATTTGTGTGCTCTCTTCAATCAGAGAAGCCATTATTTTTCAAAGGTTTTTATCTTTTTTCTTATTTATGTTAAAACTAATAAAATTTTGACATGCTAAAAATCTCTAAAACAGCAGAGGAAGAATGAATGCAGTCGTTAATGTATTTGGAACTTAGAAAATTAATTAGACAATTGATATTTATTCTGATTTATACTGTAAATTCAATTTGATTTTATGAAATACCTCAACCAGTTTGTGTCTCCTGTTTTGTCTGTAAAATGAAAACAGAACCTCTATCCCCTTTTTTTTTTTTAATTTTGTCTGTTAGAATTTAGACTGTCTACTGAAGGAAATTATTTTAGTTCCTCTACCATGCCAAAAGCAATGAGGCAATTCACACAAGTTGGACTCCTAGAAGAGAGGATGGCACAAATTTAAAAACCAAAAGAGTGTTAAAATTATCCTTTTTTTTTTTTTTTTCTGGTATATGAAGGAAAAGTTAAACAGGACAGGGATTGTGATTTTTCCTTAACTTACTCCTACAGCTTTTGATGATGTGGGATCTTCATAAAACAGAGATTACATTCTGACAGTTTTTCCTAATAGGCAGAAATGGATCGTTCCTCCATTAGATCTGATCTGTTTCTATCATTCTCGGCTATTGACTGCATGACAGCTCTGACAGTAGACTTTGAAGATTAATTATGTTTTACGTAACAGTAAAAAAATCATTATTTATTTCAAATATTAACTACTCAGTCAGGAACAGGCAAAAATAGGAGGAAGCACAACAGAGCCCTTGGCAGCTAGGGAGGAGGAAATGGAGCATATAATGGAGGGCACACACTTTCCCTTGTGGTTTGACTGGAAGGAGCCTCTGAAGTGGGATTAGGGGGCAGATAAGTAAAAAACTTATAACGTGAAATTGTGGCCCTGCTATGAATGTTTTACATTTCTTTATTCTGTTTTACTTTAACGAATTTATGATATGAATATGTAAAGATGAATAGAAAGTATTTCTGTTTCTATTTCCTTTTTCATACCCATCAAGATGTCTGGGATTGCCTGTTTTCTGTCTGGGATTGCCTGTTTTCTACTCCCGGTTTCACTTATTTATAGCTAGAGTGCTGCACACTTAACTTATGCTGTAGACTGAGACAAATATCTTTGACACCATGAACTTCTTTTATGAGGCTTTGCTATCTCGCTCTGTAGCACATTTCACATATGAAAATGCAGTCTCCAAGATACTTATTTGTTTCTTTTGGACATGAAAAACAGCCTCTTAGAATGTAGTTTTTAATACTACTGATTATGAGAGGTATTAATGGCTATTACCAATGGGTTTTTTCATCAGGCGCTTACAGAGCTGGTTACAACTAATGGGCCTGCTGATGTGCTAACTAGATGTCAGTTCTGTATCCTTCTCTTTCCAAGAATTTCACCAAAATCAGTTCAATTCTCCTTTCCGATGCTGGAATGCTACATCCAAGCTTGCAGTTGATTAGATATGATATACAAAAATTATCAAGTAATGTCCAGAGAAATAGTGATAAGCCATCAATTTAAGGTCAGATGACCAGTTTACTTAAATCCATAGAAACATTAAGCTATTAAAAGTTAGAGAGATTATATAAAAATTCTTATTATTGTAAATATATAATTTTGCTCTAAGTTAGTTATTACTTCCTTCAAACAGAGTTCTGTTTTCTCATGTCTACAGCTTTGTGTTATTAGGACTGAAACATCATTGTTATCTGGATGATAATCATGAGTATTTATTCTAGCTTTGTGCCATTTTAGGCGTGCTTGTTTTGCTCCATGCACCAAACTTTTTGATATTCTTTGAGGCTACACAGGTAGCATAAGAACGCCAGCTGTCTTTGAAAGTTAAGAACCTCTATTTAAATTAATTAAGGCATAAAATACTCATTTTTGTGTTTCTCAATAAAGGATATATTTGCATCAAGTTTTCTTTTTGAAAACCTGGTGAAGATCCAAAGAAATTACTTCTGGTGCATAATCATTTTTATGTAATTTAGTTGGTTTATTTTTCATAACTGTGTATGGTGCTTATTCTGGATACATTTGTTCTTTCAATGTAAAATCAGAAGTACAAGCATGTACAAATTTAGAAGATTGTAGCATGGGGATATGTTTCCAGGAGCATTATTTTGCCTTAGTCATGCTTTAGTACACCTGAAGTTTGATTTTGACAGATAATGAGTGTGTGACAGAAAGGGGTTTTTTTGTTGGGTTTTTGTTTTGTTTTGTTTCTTTTTTCAGTTTTACAGAATATGAGGTGAATTCATAACAAACCAGACAACATTCTGTAATGAAATATTTGATGTGTCTGTGCTACCTGCATTGGTTTAACTGTAGAATTCAGTCTTCTGTTTGGATTTTCTTTGTCAGCTTTCAAACAGTGGAGGTAGCCTGCAGGTGATGAGTATCTCATTAATCTTTTTGATCTTCTAGCACTTGAGCATAAGAATAGCTGATCAATTACAGCAATTGTCTCCCTAAATGAGCTTTGCACATCTGCCTCTTATTTCATTAACTGTCTACACATATATCTCATAGAATGGAATCCTAGTGACTTCTTACAGCTTGTTCTGTGTTACTATACAATAAGGATGGGGTTGTTAGCAAAATGGGCACAAAAGTGTATTTATCCAGTACCCAAAATAAATATACATGCCATTGTGTAGGAGTGCTTTTGTCTCTAATCCGTGTTGGTAGAAACCTATTTAAAGCACATCAGTTTGCTTTTCAGCTTCCTATTTAGTCCTTACTTGAGTTTTAGGGTTTTGAATTGACCATTTTCATAACACACACAAAGTGTTTTCATGCCCTAAAGCATGATATCAATGTCTATATGATTTTAGATAACAGAGCCTACCTGATATAAAATTAAGAGTAGAAGTGAAATTTCATCCTAGTCTCTTTACAATTCATCTTTTAAATAATTAGATATGACATCCTTCTCTCAGAAAGTAAATTTACATTTCCAAAGCTGCAAACAAGTATTTCATAGTGACAGTCTTATTAGGTATTTATTATTTAAATTAATTACAAAGCAATGAGTAACAGACTCCATAATTCAAGATTTGTTTTAAGAAACATGCCCTACAAATTATGGGTTATGAGTTTAATAAAAATAGTATATCACATGAAGGCCTCTTTTATTAATACTCAAGCTTTCAGTTACAGGATAATCAACTACCAGCTGAAAATTAAAATAATTTCTAAGCAGAGGCTTTTTTCTCTATCTGTTAATAAGTGATCAGTTTATTAATTAGAATTTACACTATTTAATATTCAAAGATTGTTTACTTATGTTTATCATATAGTAAATTGCTTTGGATTATACCAATATTTATTTCTTTTTAATTTAAATAGTGAACTAAGCTAAAGGCCAAAAATACTTCTTAAACAAACATTGTGTCCTGAACTGGTATAGGTTATTCCAGATGATTCTTTGATGCTTTCTGAACATTTAAGTATTCTTGAATCTGAAATTCTGAGTTAATTGTGCTTGAAACTTGTTTCAGTGTGTTTGAATGATAAAAAATATATATTATACATATTTTATGGATTTCAGAAACCACAGAGCTGTAATAGCAAAGTATCACTGATCTTTTAAATTCACTTTTGACTGTTTATTGCAGGTCTGGTTTGTATGAAGTCAAGTACTTCAGTGGTTGAACTGGTTATGCTGCTTTGTTCACAGGTAAGACATTTTCTGGTTTTGACTGTATTAATTTTTTTGCCTAGTTCTAGATTACTGCCAGCCTAATAACTGCATCTTGCAGTTTGCTTCACTCTTCCATTTCAGTATAAGAAAATACAATTACTCTCTTCTGGTAACATATAAGTTGTAGATTTTTTTAAAATATACATTTCATAGTTTTTCTGTATTCACAGGGTATACAAAGCATGATTGCATTTATTTTCTAAAAGTGTTTGGATATACGTAATGCATTTTTCGTATGTGTGAACTCTTACAAGCCGGTTCTTATTTAGAATATGTGAATATGATACTGTTGTCATAATTTTATGTCAAAATCTGTCTTTTAATTAGTAATTTTTTTAAATTTTACTTTTGCTGACTTTGTTTCTTTTGATATACATGACAACTGATTGGATATTTTATGTAGCTGTCAGTATATAAAAAGGAGAGCAACCTGATTTAGCTGTTCCTCAAGAACTGATGGAAGCAAAATATTTCTATTTAAAAAATTCTGTGTATAATTATTGGGGGTTTAGCATAGCAGTAATGGATTTCTCAGAAATCTAAATCAATTAATGCTTTGCATTGCTTTCACTAATTAAGTATTCAAAGCTAAAATAATTCCTCACACTGTGGATTATTTGTATCTCAATTTTCATAATTTTTGTTTTAACTGAAGTCTTATTGGCTAATTTTGTATATATACCCTTTCACTTTAAACTGCCAGTTATCAGCACACATTTTAGAACTTTGTTCATTTTGTAAAATATAAGACAAATACAATGGCCTAACAGATCCAAATAACTTCACAAGTTTTTATACTTCTCTAAAATCTCATAACAATGTTTCATTTAACAGGTTCCCCACAGAATTATAATACTAGTTCAGCTCAAACCAAGTTAGTATATAAAATGCCCAGGTTAACTTATTATATTATTATTGAAGAAAATTACTTGTTTATAGATTTACTTGAGCATTCACTGCTGCACACTGAGAGCATACACCAAAAATGTACTGAGAATAAATGAGTTTCTAGGGGCAATTGAAATTAAGATCTAGGTTTAAGGAATCTATCTGAAAATAATAAACATTTACAACTGATTTTGGGGGAAGGGTGTTTCAACTTACCTGTGTCTTGCCAGTCTGTAGGTTTGCATTTCTTCAAGCTTGTGACATAAGGAAGTCATTAGATCTTCTTTTCGTTTTTTTTTTCTTTTCCCTTTTTATTCCTTCCTCTTTTAGAGGGATATCAGTTAGGAAAAAGTAGAAGAAAAATACATCCCTGGCAGGAATCCTCAGTGGGATTTGAACTTCAAACCTCCTCTAGCAGGGCACTTGAAAAATTTTTTACCTAGTGGTGAAGTCCTGGGTTCCAGGAAAATTACAAAAGATCCATTAAGGCTTTTGAGCTCTATGTTCATGTCATGCAATTATTTTATTTTTTTTTTAGCAGCTCTTGAAACATTTGTTTTGAGGGAAGGAACAACTTACAGTCCTTTCTTCCATAGCCTTTAGTTTTACTGCAATTCTCAGGAATAAACTGGAATGTAGCATTAGGGTCTAGTGTCTTTGATGGCCTCATC
The DNA here is from genome assembly GCA_013399855.1 of Oxyruncus cristatus. Lineage (NCBI taxonomy): Eukaryota > Metazoa > Chordata > Aves > Passeriformes > Cotingidae > Oxyruncus > Oxyruncus cristatus. The sequence goes on from VXAY01007014.1 coordinate 3,082,452, forward strand.
ATCTAATCATTGGTTTAACATTACTCATTTGCTGGCTCCAGGAATTCCTGCCATTAAGGGCCCTAGAGATGAAACTTTGCCTCAAATATTGATTGAAAGGAAGAGAGAGAAATTTAAGCTCTTTCTGCAATGCTTTTTCCTTAGACATCTCAGTAAAGCTATGTAACAAATGTAGCTAAAATCAATTTGTTATTTTTATGGCTATTATACATGTTGGGTTTTATTTCAAAGTATTTGATTGTTTTAAAAATAAGATTTATTTTATACCTGTAATAATTTGAAGAGTGTGATAATTTTGAAGTTTCAAACATTTATTCATTTTCTTCAGTGTTTGCTTGGAAGAACTATTTTCCACCTACTTAATTACTTGGGGAAATTGCAAGCTTTTAGGTCTTTGTACCCCATCTGATACTTCAGGGTTGTTTTATTGTCTTCTCAGTAAGGAATATTGTGTCTCCTCATATCCATTTATTACTTCAGGAGCTAATGCTGTGGTGTTTGTTGGTGGAGTGATGTTAATTGTTTCTACAGGAGTTGGTCAACAGGGGGCTGCAATGGTGCAAATTGCAGTCTCCTCCCTTCACCTTCCTAACTCTTGGAGTATTGCTTCTGTACATCTCCACAGAATATTGTCTTTTACACTGTAGTTGTAAACAAACCAGTCTCTAGTTCTATTCATCTGCAGTGAAAATACTGGGCTTTTTTTTCTACTTACAGTTTTAAACTATCTGTCAAATGAAAACATGTAAATGCTACAAAAATACTAATACATAAGATGGCTAGAAGAAGAGAATGGCAGATAGACAAATATCATAATCCAGCCTAATGCTAACAGCAAATGAGGTTAACTCATCTCTAAGAAAAGAAAAAGAAAAGAAAAAGAAAAGAAAAGAAAAGAAAAGAAAAGAAAAGAAAAGAAAAGAAAAGAAAAGAAAAGAAAAGAAAAGAAAAGAAAAGAAAAGAAAAGAAAAAAAGAAAAGAAAAGAAAAAGAAATAGTGCTACCTGAGCTTTTTCATATGAAAGGTTAATGAATATGAGCTGGAAAGACTGTATAAAGTACTGTGTTTTTTTAGTATTCCCTATGTAACTAGGGTTTTTCTTCCTAACATGGGCAAATCCTTCATATTCAAATTGAATGACATTTTACAGATTATGTGGGGAAGTTTGAAATGTGTCACTCAAAAGATAGATGACGATAATAAAAACCTTTGAAAAGTACAATTTTGTTTGCACAGGACAAAGTAACTTTAGACATTGAAAAGGAAAGGGAAATGCGAAGTTTGTTTTCCTTTCATTTGCTACAGCAAATTAGATGCTTTTATGCTTTTTATGTTGGAAATTCCATGTTAACGACTACAGATTAGCAAGGATGTCAGAATTTTTTTTCTTATCTGAGCTCCTGAATAAAATCAACATTGCCAGCGGCTCACATCCAAGGTATGGTCTAAATTTACATGAAATATCACATTACAAATGTCTGAAGGTACATGTCATGGATAATTCAGTTCATATGGGCAGCCTTTTAGACTCTGAAGGATATGCAATCAAGCCTTTCCCCCAAAGGAATTTGGAGTTTCTGTGAAAAAATACATTTTAAGTTTTAAAGGAACTCCTGTAGTGATGGTGCATCATTTGTGGGTTTGGAGAAGAACGAAAAGCACTATTCTGTGTTTTCAGAATCTCTCTTGTACTGTAACTTGCAGTTGCCTACATCCATTGTATTTTTTCCTGGTATTACCTACGTCACTAGATTAGCATTGAGGTTAATTTGAAGGCTTTATTTTCTTTATTTCTTGTATAAGCCTTAATCATACATCCAAGTACTTGAAATCAATTTTTTCTAGATAATTGATAATAAACATATAATGATCCTCACTTTTCCTAAAATAGGCATTTTTATTTGGATTTAGTCTATTTTAACATAAAATGGATGATGTGTTATGTTTGACAAGATCTGTGCTTGATTAGCTGGTCTTTGTTCCCTCAGCCTAGTTGAGCATGTCACAGCTGTGTTGCTGTTGGAGTGGCAGATTTCTTCAATAAACCATACAGTTGAAAGAAAACTACCTTAATTTTTGCAGTGTAGTTCCTTCTTACATCAGATTTAGATTTTGATTACTTTTTCCTTTTTCTTTTTTTCTTTTTTTTCTTCCCCTAGCCAAAACACTCCAATAGTTTCTAATTACTACCAGATCTTTTACAGATTCTTCTCTTTGGGGGTATAGCTTCTGCAGAAACTGAGAAGTTGTATCCCAAAGGAGTTTTATCTCATGCCACTTGTATTTTTATCTAATCTAACAAAGGAAATTTATTTTCTTAAACACAAAATAGTGTCCTATTATATAAGACATCTTGCTACTTGATTTGTTTAAAAGTATAATTATTTTAAGGATAAATCATTACTTTCAAAAAATACTATGTCACTTGTGATTGTATATACATGTAGAATATCTGATACATTTCTGGATTTTGTAGTTTTTCAATACATCACTGATTCTGTATTTTCCCTCCCCCTATGCTGGAAGTTCAATCAAGATTGTCATTAAGGAGCCTCCAAAGGAAATATCAAAACTAGAAAGCAAATGATCTGCTTCTGAATCCCTATGTTGAGAAAAAAACCCATTTCTTCTAGGTGCTATTCCTTGTAAACAGGGCTTTTATTAGAAAAACAAAACAAAACTGTATGAGGAAAATAATATCCATAACCAAAAAATGCTTTACTTAAAACTGGCAGTGAAACCTATTAGGAGATTCTCAAAGAATTGGTAGCAGGTAAGTCCCTCTTGTAAGTAAGTTGTAAATAGATTCAGAACATTGTTTACTTCTATGAAAAATTGTAGAAATTAAAAAGCCTTAAATAAAAAAAAAAACTATGCCTGTAATATATCCATAACTAGAAAAACCCCAGTATGTAATTAATTAAATTGAGCTTCAGCTAAGCTTTTCAAATGTTGGTTTAATAGTGCGAGCTTCATAAAGGAGTTGTGGATGTCTATGCTTTCTTATATATTAACTTGGAAACTGCCTGGGCTGAATGCAAGTCTTGCCTCTATCACAGGCAGTCATGCAGTACATGCTTAATCAAAAAAGACCTCTGAAGGATCTGCTCCCATGCAGCTGAGTCCATAAAACACTTTCCAGGAGTTTGTTACATGTCAGCCAGTAGCTGCATACTGCTATGTATACCTTACAGCAGTCAAAACTATAAAGTAGCAAAATGGGGCAGATGACAGCAGAGGTAAGGCAAAAGAATGCATGCCTCGTTGTCCTAAGCGGCAAGAAAAGATTTTAAACAATATCAAGAAATTAATCCCACTCCAAGGAGAGGTGGAAAAACATATGAATAAAAAAAAGTACCCAAAAGATGTGCCTGGCCAGTGTAAATTCTAAGGAAATCCTCATTGAGTGGTAGGTTTATCTTTGAAAATATAGGAAGACTCATCAGCCAGGCACTGCAGAGATTTCAGTAGGCAGTAGCATATCTGTCTCTATTTTTCTAGTGCAAATGGAAGACAATGCTGCATATCATATCACTGCAAAAGTCTGAATTAAAAGGTATTGTAGAGGGGAAGGACACATAGAAACACACATGCAAACATGCAGAAACTCGTTGTTTCAATAATCCTTTTTTCCTGCATATCTGGAAAATGTTTATCCTAACAAAACTCTGTATCTGCTACACTACTTCCATCCTCCAGCTTCTTCTCTGCTAACCCTGCTTTTGTACCAGTGCTGATACTTAATAAGACTAACTCACAAACACATGTGAAAGCTGCTCAGACATTAGTTTCCTGGCTTAATGAGTTAAGCTGCTGAGCCTTGTTCAAAACCCACAAGAGATTCTCAAAGAAAAGGATTCAGGGTTGCAAATTTGGGAGCACAGAGAAGAAGAGAAAAAACATGACTCTTGTTTTCATGGCAGCAAGCTGTAAGTTCAGATCTCTACATCTAATAGAATCATACTCTTAGGCTACACTTTCAGTGGTCAGTCTAGGCTTCTCTCTGGCCAAGATCACCCTGGCAGAGGTATCGTATTTTCTTCATGCCTAGGTCCATGTTGCTGCTCAATCCCTTTCATCAATATATGTGATGGTAGAAACAGTCACATCAAAACTAGCTAAATTAACTCTTGAGTCAATGAGTTATTTTTAACTGGTTATACTGCTAGAGTAGCCATAAAAACAATAACTTATAGCAGGTGGCAGGTAGGATGGCTGGAGCTGTAGGAAAGACAGGCTGCCTCTATGAGAGTCAGAATAAAGGAATTTTGGCATTTGATGGGAGAACAATAAGTTAAAACAAACAAAAAAAAAATCCCACAGATTTTCGTACACTGGACAAAGCACTAGAAAGGTGAGTATGAAAATGTGAACAATGTAGCTCCAAGCTGAGGCTTTGTAACTTCATGTTCTACAACAGGCTCAAATTTAAGTTCAATAAATGAAGTCTTTGTGCCTGAAGCTACTACTTTCTGTAATATTCTCATCCTATTTGGCCTACATAAAGGTCCATCAAGACAGAAGCAATAATTCTACTGTGTCTTTATCCAGTATCAAATATGGTACAGCTTAAGTGTGTACTTTTGTTTTGGTATTGGTTTTGGGCTCTTGACAATCCGCAACATGGTCTATACACAAAAAGGTTGTTGTATGCACTTAGTGTAATTTCTAAAATGAACTCCAATACAAGTTAGAGGAGAAGCAGAAAACCTTTTCCTTTATATATATATTTTTTTTTCTCTAGAAATTAGGTTGTTCATTGACTAGAAGGTTTATGTTTTTGTGCAGGGGTTTCTGCTGGTTTTTTTCCCCCTTGGCATTTCTCATTTGCTTTATGGAATTCTGGAAAATAATTTTCCAAAAGTTGATTATTTTGTAGTTGATGTTTTATTATTATTATTTTTATGTTAAAGAGAATTTACTTGCATTAATTCCTTGTCTATGTGTGAAATGTCTTCCAGCTCAATCTCAGTCTTCATCTCTTAGTCATCTGCTTCTGATAATCTAACTTTCAAATGAAAACCATCAGCATATTCTTTCCTACTCATTGAGCAATTTTGCTTTCTTCATCATTCTGTGAGGTGTCCTTCCAGACTCTCGTACACTCAGAAAACTAATTCTGTGGTTTTTATTTAGTAATAAGCAGGATGTTGTCTTTTTTATCTTACAGTAGAGTCATCTTAGAACTTCTGGTCCTTTCTCTTGCCTGTCCTTGTCAGAGTATTTTTGTCAAAAAATGTCAAAGAATACACTTACTGTACACCAGTGAGATGCTGATCCAGACTTCTAGATTCATGGCAAAACAGGCACAATCAGAAAACTGCAAGAATTACTTCCCTGTATCCTAATATGGAAAGGTGTCTTCCCCTGAGTTCTCTAAGTTGCCTACAATTGAGAAGGATCTTAGATCAGAGAGAAACACCTAGAAAGTCAGAGTCAGATGATATTTCTTAAAGGGCTGAGAAAGTGTGCAAAAGCTCATTACTGGAGACCAAATGATGGAGACCATCATTTTTAATAAATATACTATAGTTTTGAGCAGTTTCACTATAATGCAGACCATGTGAGGAGTAGTTTTCTTTACATTCAAAGACCTTTTATTTATTTTTGAAAGACTTCAAATTAGTTATCTGCCTCTAAAATAAAAAAACTGGTTAGGTAAAATGTGTACTGGCTTTTAGGATTAATAGCGTTACTTCGCAGTACATGTTTTTAATAATAATTCTGGTGTCTCTTAAATGAAGAACTATTTTTCCAGTCAGGAAGTAAGTTCTAGAAGTTGTGGAGATATGTGTATGTTCTAACACATATCTTCTGTCTGTATTAGAAAAAGTGCAGAATTTCTACAAGGTGATGAAGGTTGATTTTGTATCCTTTAAATAAATGTGTCCATTTCCCTAGTGTTTGGATAATGTAAATGTTTTTGCAGTTGTAGATTTTTTTTCTCCTTTCTTCCAAGATACCAATGAAATATTCCTCTGGGAATGTTTGACTTCATTTTCAAGATAAATTGGGCAATTACCACAGGTGATTGGAAGGGCAATGGGTCTCTCTGTTTCCAAGAAAGTGAAATATTAACATATTACTCCAAGTCAAGAAAATAGAGGAAAAATGAGGCCCTACTCTTGTGAAAGTGAAATCTAAAACTTTCTATTACCTTTGTTGCATTGTTAAATTTGTATTCACAAGACCAGTGTTATGAAAGTTTCATAGTCTTTTCTTTTCTGTGATTTGGCCAGAAGCCAGGAGTATTCAAATACTTGCAGACTTGCCCTCCAGGAGGATGTCATCAGTCACTTTGCAACTTGCTTATTGTGGGAAATAGCCACTTTTAAAATGGATGACCTATCACAAAATCCTAAAATCGATACCAAATTGATTGAAAGGGTAGACCTAAAATGCATTTTATTTATCATCTATCATCAGTATACATGTGAGTGTGAGAGAAGTATACAGGCAGTATAACTGGAAATCTTAGATCTGATTCTCATCCCAAGCAATAATAGAAGGTTTTAAGACTCCAGTATCTTTAGATAAATTCTTCTAGGAATGGTGGGGACAGTCCTATGATCTTAAAAACAATATTATCTCAAAAATTTATGATTACTGTGATCAAAAATGTATGAGGCTGTATCTTGAAATTAGTTAGTTTTTCTACTTTTACCTGCTTTTAAAGGACAGGGTTTTCTGCCAGAAAAGAAACACAAAACATTTCTTTCCATCTTGTAACATTTCTTTTGAATATTTCCTCTTAAATGAAGTAAAGCAAGTTATTGGTTATGATTTGGTTGGTGATTTTAGAAGGTAACCCAACATGGAGTTCAAACCCAAGTTAAATTACATGTGTGTTGTGAATTACAAACACATTTTTATAAAGTTTCCTCTTCCTTCTCCAGGTAAAAGGTAACACCTGTTCAGCTTCACACAAGATTTTCCTCCAAACATATTCAAGGGTCTAGACAAAAGAGAGTTGATATAACGGAATTCCAACCGTCTCAAGTTTTAATTAAAATACAGTGATTGAAGAATTGAGGTGTCAACTGAGTTATTAATATCTCAGACTGGAAAATTCACTAAATATTCAGTATGAGAAAATAAAAAATACTCAGATTAGTTTAAGACATGGAGAAGAGAGAATTCCAGAGAAGATACAATTGATTGAGACAGTGGCACTTGTAGTGGAAGGAGAATTTTAGGGTGATTACTACACCAGGTATCTGTCCATTCTGTAAATGCAGTGTCTGGAGAAACTTGAAATTATGACAAAATTTTAGACATCCTTGAAGAAAGTGGAAAGGGTGACAGAACTCTGAAAATCACCATTCCTTTTCTTTATAGTATTTACTTTTTAATACTATCACAAGATTAAGATATTTTCTTAAAAATGTCTTACTGGAAAATATAAAAATATTCTTATAGGAAAATATACTGAAAAGTAAACAGTAAAAATTGTAACATTATTGGAGTGTTAGAAAATTTATGTCATGATTTAAAAGAAAACCAACTGAATTTCAAGTAATATCTGTACTGTGTTTTAGTTCATTATTTAATATTTTTAACCTTGTACTCTCATCTTGATGTTATTCATCTCCTGTGCCCCTCTGCGTGGACAGTTTCATAACAGGATGAAGTCTGAACCTTTTGTCAGGGAGGTGTACTGATGCATTCTGTATGCAGTGATACTTTTCTGGCAACCACAGAGTAGACAAGGAGTACAAGTTAGGTGGGGACAGGAAGGTAGCAATTGCCATTATCCTAAGAATTTAGTGCATATTTGATGCCTTCAGTAGAATTTTACATAATATAAAATGTTTAGAACATAGCCATATTTGAAGTAATTGAACTAAAAGTCTAAAGTTACAATGTTAGTGATTATATATGAAGATAATTTTTTTATTTGTTTCAGCATGAACAGAGTTAAAAATTAAATTCTCGTTCTGTTTTTAATACAAAGAAGTGATGGCACCGCTCTTGAACACTATCTGTGTTAGACATACCATGCCTCTCTCTTTGAGTCTTCTACACGCCACCTTGTTCTGAAAGGTGCTGGCAGTAATAGTCATCCCCACTGCCATATCAAGCAGGAGCCCCAAGAAAAGAAAGATCAATGCATTCTTGTATAGAAGTAGTTCTCTGGTACATGATTTTGTTGAGGGCTTCTGTTACTTCAGCATGCAATTGGCATCAGCATTTTTGAGGCACAGAAAAGTCTTCCAGCTCTTTTTTTAAGGCTCAGAAGATTCATGATACAAACTTCACCAAAACCACACGAGATGTAGTGCAGTCATTCAAGCCCTTAGCTGCTAATAACCAAATATCTGTGCTATGATTCTACTTAGCTATAGCATAAATCTTCCAACTATTGTTAGTACATCCATTTCATTTGGTGTTTATATTTCCACTTCTTCCATCTTGAGGTTGAGAAAGATTTCTGTGGAATCCAAGATAATATGAACAAAATTGCTCCCCATCTTAATCCAGTTCTTTAAGTGCATAAAGTCATCTGAATGGTCATTGCAAAGGCAATTGTAATGCTGGTATTTTTTAGTATTTCAATCTGATGTTTGCATCTTTTACAAAGAAACTGGAAAAAAGAGAACCAAGTGCCTCTTCACAGGTCATCTCTCAGGATCATGAATCTGTTATGTTAAATTATGCCTAAAGGTGAGAGGAAATTGTAGTAGTAATAATTACTCCCTTATTTGTGCATTAGTAAAGGGTTGAGAGTTTGTAGTGAATCTTGTAGTAGCTACTTTGTAGTGAAGCAATGCATGAATCATGAATCCTGGTTTCTTTCTAGTTCTGCATGATTATGTTTTCCATTAGATTTTGGTAGATAGTTGGGCAGGTTTCAGACATTTTTATTGTGAATAATTACTTTAGATAAATTGATGAGATTTTCTGCTTATGGAGACATAAGAAGAGATTTCTTCGTTTCCACATAGGTATCTTTTGGATAGATGGCTTTTTAAATACCATAAGATATCTCACATAAAATCCAGTTAGGCATTTTCGATGTCCTATAGAATCTGAGACATTTGCACCAAGGAGGATGATCTGACAAAATACTTGCAAGAATCTCTTATTCTTCTGCAGACACAGGTAGACCCTCTGCTTCTCTTTAAAAATTTAATTAGCATGCTTTCTTCTACCTATCTTAGGAAGCCTTTTTTCTTCTCTGTCTTTTCAATTTCTTTGCGGATTCGTACCAGTTCTGCTTTCCTGACTGCAAAGTCATTGCAACTGTGGTGCAGAAAAGTATCTCAAAAGAAAATGCTAATAGGGGTTGTTATAGTGTACAGTAACAGGCTGTGATCAAAAAAAAGAAAAAATTCTACACTTCGAACTCTATCTTTAACCCAGACTTCTGTTTCTTCCAATGTCACCAGGTGATTATGCAACTGAATTCTTTCATTCTTAGTTTCTCAGAGTGATTTTGTACTCTACCAAGGTGATTTACAAGCTTCCAAAAGTTAGACCATTAGGCTGGCTTCAGTTTCTGCATTAGCAAAATTAAAACACTGAAGAAAGGACATTACAATGGTTTTCTAGCTCACAAGCTAGAAGTTTGAGTGCTGATATGCTGTCTTCTCTAACCCGGAGTTACCTGCTCAGTAATGGATCAGGAGTATGTTCATTATTTGGGTATTTTACTAGCTTACCTTTCATAAAGCCAGTCATGAGTACAAGATTATTGTTGCTGTGGGTTTTTTAAGATACATGACTTGGTCAAATCTGTGAATTTTTATATAATCAGTAAGAAGCACTTCGTTGATTAGTGACTAGATTTCAAAGTTATTCTTTGACAAAATTTCCTTATCTATGCAAGACCATCTTTTTTTTTTTTTTTTCCCATATCAGGAAAGAAGCATTGGGAATTTCTACCTGATGTTTTAGTCCTCAAAAAAGTGAAATAGTTCTGTAACTGTACCTTTCTCTGCCCATTTTTGTTTATAACATGAAGTCTCAGATTCGAAAATTTCTCTATGAACTGTAATCCAGCTAATGTACTTTGAATTTTTTTTCTTTATAAGGAAAAGGAAATGTTTATTGCTCTTAAAGAAAAGTTTTAAGGAATCATTTCCAAAGGAGGTAATCTTTACTTTCTAGAGAGATATCTCAACCTTTTTTCGTCTCAAGTATCAGAAATCTGTTGGTGTGATAGAGACAATGGGTTGTCTGATAAAAAAATGTTTGTTATGCACTGAGAATTTTCTCTTTAACTTAGTGGTATATGAAGTAAAAGCTGGTTATCTTTTAATATCAATGAGGTGGTTTTCAATTTCATCTTGGAATCTATGGTAACAGTAAAAGAATTTAAAAAAAAAAGTTTGTTATCACCAGCTGGTTTTGTTTTCGCTTATAATCAGGAAGAAGCAAAAATTGAATTCAAGGAGGGATAGATGGTACATAGATTATTGTCTTCCCTATATAATAACATGTACAAGGTGTAACAATGAAGCAACATGAAGAAACTTCTGCTGTGGTACTTCGTTGCACTTATGGTCATTGGACAAGTGTATGAACTGGAGAAACAAGATGTGTTTTCTGTTCTTTGGACAAGAAAAGTAAAACTTGCTTAAGGGTGAAACAGAAGACATAACCACTTAAAATTTATTTGAAAATCGTAATAAATTACAGTTCTTAAATTATCAGGTCATTCTTCTTTGGGGGAAAAAATTAAAAAGTTCAGCCTAAATTCAGTCTCTTTAGGAAGTCATCAGGGTCAGATTCAGATATGTGGTTTAAAATCCTTGGGTTTTGATCATGTTATATTTTATCTTCTTAGGAATGGCAAAATTCTATTCAGAAGAATGCAGGACTTGCATTTATTGAACTCATCAATGAAGGAAGGTAATGAATTTTAAAGCTTTTGAACAAGTAGTTATTTTGCATTTATTCCATTGGGTGATAATACTTCACCATCTGTTCCAAAAAGATTCTGAAAAGGCCATTTTAGTTAAGAGATTTATTGTATAAATACTTAATATAGTAAATATTTCATTTGGAAATGTGTAGATTTTGAAAATTTTGTTTATTGACAGAAGGAAATAGATTCCCATGAACTGTATATAAGTTTAGGGTTATCTGAGACTTGAACCAACCATTCTCCAGAGTAGCAAGGTTGTTTTACCCAGACAGTCCAGAGAGCCTAATCTGTAAACCCATCTGCTGCTCCATCTGTTTTAGGAGCACAGCATTCATTTTACAGATGTACTTCTCTATACTATTTTTTCATGATGAATTATTTTATCTAGAATTTCTGGTCCAATTTGAGTCCTGTAAAATATACATGACATTGTGTTTATTTGAGCTTCCTTGCTTTTGCAAATTTTTATGATACTTTATTATCAGTCCTCAAGTAATTTTGGTGCTATATCTATGTTCAGCTGTGTACAATGTTTGTCAGTACTTCTAGCCAGCAAGCTGGGTAGCAAAGGGGGACTCTTTCATCTTCCTGGTAGTGGAGTACCCAAGACAAAGAGAGCCACTTGTGTAACGTGTGTGACTCATATTGGCCAATGCATTAAGTACAATTGAATCTACATGTTTCCTTATGTGCAGCTAAAAAAAATGTAACAATATACCTGTTGAAGAGATGTTGTCATTTTATGTGTGATTTCTTTTTTTCACCAATGATATCTCATTGCCAAAGTGAAGTATCAAATCTTCTCTTTATTGTAGGATATTTTTTTCCAGCTGATATTTCAGTGGTTAAATAGTGCATTTATTTAAAATTAAGTTTAGAAAACATCAGAGTATAGAAATATAGGAATATGAGTATTCAAAAAACAGGAGTATGTAGCTTATTACCCAGTTTTTGGCTGGTGTAAATTCTCCCAGATGCCCTGTGCATACTGAAGTTACACCACAATATAACAGTAGGAAACATAGTCCTGCCATTGGAAATTCTTCTTGCTATGAAGTGCCAGTATGAGTTTTTATACCATAATAGGGTTCACCTGGGTGGGTCATGTACTGCGCATTATACAATAAATATTACTTGGAAATAGTCTGAATAGTTATAGTAAGGTTATGTTCATGGATAGTAATACACAGTACCATTTTGACCTTTTTTTTTATTTTCTCAGCCAGGATATTAAAGTCAGATATTATTGTATCATAGCTATTGATAAAATGATCCTTCTGAATGGATCCTCTATCTGCATATTTTTAGCGGTCAGGTATTAAGATACCAGTGGACCTTCTGATCCCCTCTAACAGTGACTTTTCAAAACAAAGTAGTGTTTAAGAATTGGTACTTACATCCAGTCAAAGGAATGTCTAATCAAACTGCCCTTAGAGACATGTTCCTCTGTGTACTTTTCCCAGAAAGGAATTTTAGAAAAAGTATATGTGCATTACTAGAACAATCTTCTTTACAATCAGCCCCTTTTTTTTTTTTTTAATTTACCCTTTTGGGTATAAAGATAACAGTCCTTTAACTGGAAATTGTTATAAATATTTATTCTGCTTAATAGTTAAACTTGTGAATGCAATTCATCAATCATAGCTAGAGAATGCAATTGTGCGGTTGTCAACAATTAACAGGACATAAACAGTTGATGAATGTGCAGCTGAATTAAAGTGCTCCCTAGGATAACCTGAAATTATAAACTGGATCATTTAAAGGAATCTAACAAAGGATCTTTATAATTAAAACAAAGCAGGGTTAATGGGATGTAAAATTGCATATAATCACTGTGCAATAATGATTGAATTTTAAATTATTAAAAACAAAATGAAGACTAAGAGTATTTTGAAGGATTTTTTGGATAAAATTTTGAGAGACGTGGATAATAAATCAACAGTTTTGAGAAAGAGCTTTCTTTTGAGCATGGAGGAAAAGGTTTACATGTAATGCAGAGGATCACAGGTTTTAATGTGTTTCCTTGGGTGTCTATGTTTTAATAGACAAATCACCATGCTATAAGGTGATTTTCTGAGTCCCTAACTTTTGTTATTTCTTCTTGAAATAATTCAAGTGCATTTCTGATCCCTGACTTTATTAGAAATATTCTGAAATATAAATATGTTGGTGTAGTTATAGTTTTAAAAAATAACATCTATATTCCTGTTATTTAATAAATTGCATTTTCATTTTAGATTGGTTGATTTTACAGTGTTTCTGTTTTTTCTTGGTTTAGATACTGTTTTATTAGAAAGATCTCAATAACACATATTTGTACAATTCGGTATACAAACACTCTGATACAGCTTTCTAAAAATAGGACTGTTGTAACTGGTAGTGAGTGTTCCGTATAACAAGAGATCTGACTATAGATTTAAATTAATACTTTCAAAGTCTGTAATATACCTGAAAGATTTAGTGACATCCCCGTTATGATCTTGAACTTTATACTTCTTTTTAATCATGCTATGAATGTGTGATGTTGAGGGTATCACACGTGTCAAGAGCTTCACTGACAGCAGCTTAATTAGGATTTCAGGTTTACATTGGGGTATACACATAAGTAGGCTTCTTAATTTAAGAGCTGAATGCATCTGCAATGTACACTGTAAAAGGAGACATGAAAAGACTTTAGGAATGTTGTGTGAGGAGAGTACAGCCCACATTTGGTGAAGTAGTGATGGATGAGGTCGAAAGAAAAGGGTGCATGCTGACAAGAATGAGATAAGATTGGAGCACCCACCTCAAGCAGATATGTACACAAATGCATACAGATTCGGCAACTGGGAGTAGAAATTACTCCACATGTAATCACAAAGCTGTGGCGTCATTGGAATGATTGAGATTTGGTAGGACAGCCTGCACTGCATGACCAAAGTGCTCTGATAGACAGATACAAGTTCCTTGGGAAGGATAGGCAGAGAAAGCAAGGAAGAGTGTTGCCTTCTCTGTGAAGCTCTTCAGTGGGTTGGATGACAGTCTGCTAACTTGCAGAACAGGATGAGAGGAGAGTCCAGTAAGGGAGACATCACGGTGAGAGTTTGTTACAGACCACCCATTTAGGGTGAGGGAAGGGGAGAAGCATTCTTTAAGCACTTTGAAGAAGTATCTGGATCACAAACCCTATTTCCCTATGGGGATCTTTACCCTTCCTCACAACCTCTGAAAGTGCAACAGAGTGGGATGCATGTAGTCAAGACAATTGCTGAAGAATGCTGGGAATGACTTCTTGATGCAGGGTGAAACAACTAAGAGTGACAAACAGCTGGATCTACTATTTACCAGCAAGCAAGAATTATTTTTGAATGTGGTAAATAATGGTACCCTTGGCTGTAGTTACCATGAAACAGTGGTGCTCAAGATCCTGAGGGAAGTGAGGATGGAGAGTAGCAGAATACAGATTCCATGAGTGCAGATTTTAGCTTCTTCAGGAAACTGATTAGTAGGATCCCATGGGAGGCAGATGTGGAGGTCAAGGGAGCTCTAGAAAGGTGGCAGGCTTTTAAATACAGCATTGTCCAAGTGCAAGAACAGGAAAAAAGTAGATGTATCAACAGAGTGGCTTGGCTAGCTAAGGAAATTATAGTAGAGCTCTTACACAAAAAGAGAGTAGAGTGCACAGAAGATGGAAGTAGAAGCAGGCTGCAAAGGAGGAATTTAGAAACATTGCTTGAGCGTGTAAGGAATGTTGTCAGGATGGCCAGTGGTCAACTGGAAGTCAGACTTGGAAGAAGAAAACAAGAGCTTCATTAGAAGCCTGACCAAGGGAAATTGCGGCTTTTTGCTGAATGGGATGGATGACAGATATGACTGAGGTGCTCAGTGCCTTATTTGCCTCATTCTTCATGAAAGTTTCTCAAGTCTGTGTCCTTAGTGAAAGGGTTCAAGGAGGACAACTAGAAATAGTGGATAAGGATTGAGTCAAGAATCCCTTCAGACAACTTGTACCATAGAAGTCTGTAATATCTGATGGGGTACGTCTGATGGTAGTAAAAGTCCTTGCTAGGCTGATCGCTATGATCACTGGTGCCTGGAGAAATGTGGAGGTAGCACCCATCTTTAAAACAGTCCACAAAAGCCAGAGAACTATAAGCTTGTCAGTTTTTTTCTGTCCCTTGGGAAACCATGTAGCAAGTCCTTTTGGGACACATTTCTGGCCACACAAAACAGAAGGTAATTGAGAACAGCGAACATGAATTTACAAAAGATAAACCTGACTATTTATCTTCTATGATAAAACAACCAGATTTGCAGACTGTGCGATTGCAGTGAACATCACTTAACTTGACATTGGCAAGGTTTTCACACTGTGTCCCACAATGTTCATGCATCGGCATAGGAACTCTACATTCTGAAGGGATGGACACCTAAATAGGCAGAAAATTTACTACTTAAAGGGGCTTCATGGGCTGTGGTTAATTGTTCATACCTTAGTTTGAAGTTTTTGACAAGTGGAGTACCTTAGGGATCTATCCTGCCTAAGAGATGAATGTTACAGATATGTAAATACAGTCAGCAAATAGCACTGAGGAAGCAGTAGCACTCAGATACAATATATAAATAAGAACAAAGATGTTTGATTTTTCTATCTTTGACCAAATTTTCTTGCTTTTTGTTCCCCTCACCAAGTATAATATTCGATTAGAGGAATCCTTTATCAACTCTGTGGTTGTTTTATGGAGATTCAGCCTATGTGTTATCTTCCTTTGGTAGAGGATTCCTGTCGTAGATATCTATGACAGGATATCTGTAAAACCAGGCACCAAATGTCTGTATTTCTATTCCATCTGAGGTGTGAGCTTGAGCTCCCTGTTGAGATGTGTTTTTTTATAATCTCGTATTCTTTACTACAGCTGTAGTCCTACCTCCAGCTGTCCTAACTCCAGACTAATAGTCACTTTGTGTTAAACAAAGCATACATTCTTCCAATAACAATCTGTGTCCTTGTGAGGTCACTACAGCCAGAGTTCTTAGATCTGTTAGAGGTTTTGAGGTATCCTCTCACCTTCTAGTATAGCCTGATGAGTATTGCCTCAAAGGGAAGGCTGATTCTGAGATACAGCCCATCTCAGTTGTAACAGCTGGTCTTGGATGTTTACTGAATGGTCACCATTTCAAAAAGACAGTCCTCTTGATTTAGAAAATTCTTCTCTGAAACAGAAAATCTTTATGAGGAGTGGAATAGATTCCTTTTACTCAACTCTGAGTTTCACTGAGTGTTACAGCTTCTGTGGGATTTCTGAAACATTGTTACCCTTCATGAAATTTATCTTGCCAATGTGCTCATGTTGTAGTCCAATAGCCAGTCTTTGCATGCTGTAATTTCAAACTTTTTTCTAGCAAATTCTTCATCATTACCCTTTTGCAAGAAATGAGACCTCTGTGTTAGACATTACCTTCTAAAGTTTATAGAAATTTACTTTCAAAGTATTTATAGCAGGACTGTGTCTTGTGGAACTCAAAAACTCTTCAAATCAGATTAATTTATGAATCCTATGACAGATACCAAACACAACTATAGGTTTCATTTCTTATGAATGCCATTAAGAGGAATAATTGTCAAAACAAATCATTGGTGAAAATGTGGCATATCTTGAGGCTGCTTTTTGGAAAAAATAATCTATGGCATCTGAGAAAAGTAAGTCAGAGAAACATCTGTTTCTCTAGACATGTGAGTTGGCAGAACTTCAGGAATGAGTAGAGGAAGCAAGACCTTAGCTAAATTATAACAAATGTTCATTTTGTAATCTGTTTTGAAAATTGCTCTTTGGGAATGGTATTTTTTTTTTAGTTTATTTCAAATGAAAGAAAGATTGGGTAAGTAAGCTCAGTTGTTCTGTCTTATCAGCCCTCTTTCTCTCTGTGAAATTATTACTAGGAAAAACTTACTGCAGGATAGCAAAGTCAGTTTAGGATGGTTAACTAGTAAGACAAGAGTTTTCATCCTTCAGTTCTGATAGGTGTAGAAATAGCACTCCAATCCACATCTAGATGTGTTGCAAGAATTTAATGGGTTTTACATGTTTCCAAGAGAGTTTGTGTATAGTCTTATTACCATCTCTATATCCAAACTTCTAAAAAGTTCTCCCAGGCTCTGACTATTTATCTGAGTGACTTCATGGAATGTGGAACTCCACAATCTAGCCTTTTTAAGCTACAGTATCTGTAAAACAGAGGCTTCTGATTGATTACACATACTTTTTCACAACTTCCTTTAACCTGTAAGCACTCTGGAATTCTAAAGTAACTTTGCTGAGGACGGACTTCAGGAAAACTAGCTCCATGGATTTAAAATAACTTCTTAACTATTCCCAAATAATATTTACCCATAACTCTTATTTATGAATCGGCATGTCCTGAGGCATATTCTGCCCCCAGTCTGCTGTTGCTCATAAGTCTGAGATTCTTCCATTTCTAAGTAAAGCAGAGCCTGCCATTTACTCTTATTCCTGCAGGTACTTAAGCCCTGTCATGCTTATTGTAAAGTACCAGCATACCTTAATTCCAGTTTTTACTTCTATTTTCCATATGTTCAGCTGGAAACTCCACAGGTATCTGTACTGAAGGATCATTACTCTGTAGAAGGATTTGAGTCACAAGTGATTTCAGATTGCTTGGTTGGTGGATTCCATATTCAAAGTCCTTTGCTTCAGCCTAAAAGCAAGTTAAACCTGTTTCCTAGTAAAGGGAGCTTTAACTGTGGTTTGTAAGTTTGTGGGCATTAATAGAAATCAAGCTTGTCTGGGTAAAGAGAAACCATAAGTTACCAAGTCATGTTTAATCTCTACCTTACGTAGTAAGAATTACCACACAAAGAGGATAAGATTTTTGCTGGTCATCAGTTCCTGGTTGAGACCAGCTCATCTGGGGAAGAGCACAGCTGCACACTTGGCTTCAATTGTGCTAGGAGTTTCAATGGTAAAACTGAAGAAATTGTCACACAGCATAAAGCCAAACATTATTTAAGGTCAATGTCTTTTTTCTTTTGGTAAAATTTCTGAATTACTGGAAATGAGTATTAAAAAGTACAGCAAGCCTGTGGTGAAAATTTTCAGACAACTCTGTAGACCTTTGGAAGCATTTCTTGGGTAGAGAACTGTAAGTATGACCAGAAGGCTTGATTCATCATTGTCTCAGCATTAATCTAGCTACTAGTTCTCTTGAGGGTTGGTGTTTAGTGCTTGCTAAGACAAGGGGGAATGAGAACAATGGGTATGACTCTGTCACAGCGATAAGGAGATCTCACTAAAGAACATGTTTTATTTCCTAAGGAGAGTAAAAATTATATGGCTCTCAAATTCCAGATCATCCCGCTCTATAGCAAGTAGCAAGTATATATGCATTCTGTTCCTCAAGCTCCTTCTTGCTGGGATTGGTCACTCCAGTACAGGTTGATGGTTTAGGAAAGATACAGATAGACTTTTCCCCAAAAGGGAGAGCTCTGTAAAAAATTGTAGATGGGAAACAGTTGGGCAGATGACAGAAATATCAATCAGGATATAATGAGTGAGTTTCAAACCTGCACTAGTATAAATATTATACGCTTTAAGGTTTTACATAAATATTTTATAATGTAACAGTACATGGAGTTCACCTTGAAAATGTATGCTAAAGTCTGCTGGTTCATCTTTTGGAAATGTCTGAGGAGGAGAAGACCAAGCTATCACTGAAATTTTGTGCAAAATCATAGAATATAGGGCTAAGAAAAAGGGAAATACAATTCTAGAATTTTATACAAAGGGGTATTTCCATTGAAATAAGGCAGCATTAATGTTACTATGTAAACAGTGACTAGAACTTTTCCAGAATACTGCTGACAGCTTTGGCTATGAATTTGCAGAAAAGGTAAAATCAGCCTATATTAGTAAAAACCCTCTTACTAACTGTTTTCCCATACGAGAAAAGTCAGAGAGCTGATTTACTTAGCCTAATAAAAGAGGGGTAGATGGAATATTAGAAGGTCAACAGAAAGAAGAATTGTGTAAACCTAAGAGCAATGTTTGCATAAAAGGAAACAGTAAAGACTGCTCAGGAATACATTTGGATTGGAAAGTAAAAGGTTTTTAATGTTCTGAGACCCTTCCAAAACTGTGTTGGAGTCAAGAAACTAGATCACATTTTCATACACTGAACACACATTTCATGAGCTAGATTTCATGAAAATGCCTTTAACAAGCTAAAGACAGTTTATGAAATAGTTTCTATGATGTAGCTGTGTGTTGCAATGAAAGAGTGAATTTGCTGATCTAGAGGTCCTTGTTCCTTTCTCTTATTTGTAGTGTGTGAAGAGAGATTTTTATTTTTTTTAATGTATTGGCAGTCTTTGATACTACTGAGTGTAAGATTTCTCCTGGTTGAGATTCCTTCTGAAAAATTTCTTTTTTTTTTTCCTGTGAGAATCCAAAAATATTTATAAGCCCTTCTTCTCATGTGAGAAAAGTCAGAGGTTTTGTTTTTTTTAATTATTTTAATCTTATGACATGCATGTGAGTGAGTTAATAAGGATTTAGATAAAATGGTTAGTATTCAAAGGATGGTGACATTATCATACATGTTCACCACGTGTAAACCAGTTAGGACAGTATGCTGAGTAGTGCTGTGTCTATATAAATTTGAGATTCAGACTTAGCTGGCTATGATTTAATCCAGAAGAAACAGTAGTAACACTTCTACCATCTTTTTCTTAGTAAAAACGTAGTTTCAAAATAAATGGTAACTTTCAGTTAGAAGTAAAAATCAGTACCAAAAATTATTTTTAAGTGAGGGGTTTAAAATTCAAAAAGTAACAATTATCCTCGAACAAGTACAGCAAGCACAGACCTTCACAAAAATGTCTGTAAGACATTGCTTCCTTGACCTTGTAGTAGCTGCCTCTCAATGATGACACATTTAACTTCTTTAACTTATTATGCTTCTGTTTTCAGCTCTACATTCTTGCATTTACAAAACAAAGCATGCAGGCCAAGGATATTTTGAGGCATTTTGGAGGCATGCAAGATTTCTAAATGATGGTCTGGATTTTAACCCTTCCCTTTTTTTCAAAAGTCTGTCTTTCTAACAAGGGACTTTAAGAGTAGTGTGATTATTAATGGTCTTCTAGGTCTTCTAGCACAGTTTACCTAGTCTTTGGAGTTCTATGTTAGGTGCATACAAGCACCTAAGCACCATACAAGCATCTAAATGAATCACAATATATCCCTTACTAGCACACATTGATACAATATTATTTAATCATAATATAGTTTTCATAGGCTGTGGCCTCACTTTTGTCATAATCCCAATTTGTTAACAACCATACAAACAATTTTTCATGTTTTTCTTGACAAAATCACAATCAGTGATAGCGATATGAGAATGCATGAAACAACTGGCAAGACACATCTGAAATAATACTGAGATACCCATAGATAAGACTTTTGACAATAAACAAAAAGGGTGGTAGCAGGTACATCCATAGTTTTCAATGAAACCAAATAGCTTGGACTGGCCTGTGTTCATACTGCTTAAGCTTAGCACCTGCTAGAACAGAGTGTCTTCATTCCTCCTACATAGCACTTAATCCAGTTCTTCCCTGAAGCCTGTGCAGTCCCTGCTTCGCCTTAAGGTATCATTACTATTTTGTCTGTTTAGTTCAGATTGTTTGGATTAACATGAGGATTACTCTCCTGAATGATGTGTTCCATGTGTGCTGGGGTATGGCATGAAAGCACCTGCAGGACTTTCTTGGGTAGCATTGGTCTGAGTTTAAATTGGTTAGGTGTCTTCACTGTTTCTTCACTCCAGGGAAGTGCTCTTTGAATGATGGCTCTATATTTTCTGGATCGGAGTGAGCCAAAAAATTGAATGGGGGCTCAGGTAATGATTTCAGTGCTGTAGGCAGTCAAGACCCAGTGCTCAGGGATGTTTCTTAATCACCTCTTATTTGTCATTTTCTTGACTTCGGACCATGAAGACATTTGCCATTTCAAGGTTGCTTGCAGTATGGCTTAGTTTGGCTTATGTACTGTCCAAAAACTGCAGAAACTCCAAAGTTGTTCTCAAATGCATCAGTTCTCTCAGTCTCTGTAGCAGAAAGGACCATTAGAGGGGTGGGAGGTAAAGCAGAGGTCACTAGCGACTTTAGCCAGCTGATATGAATCTGCTGCTTCATGTCTATAAAAGTTTTCTGTAAAGCAACCAGAGACTTCTGCCTTGTGTTCCATGGCAAGAAGTTTATTTATAAGTTGTGCAAATTAGCATTCTTTGGGCATCCATTTGAAGTCCCTTGTAGGTGCATAAAAGGGCACAGAGAATGTGAACACTTCGTACTACAGATAAATACAATTAAGATGAATGCAAGATTTATTTATCATTGCTCATGAACAGAGGCAGCTTAGATTTTTTTGTGTTTGTTTGTTTGGTTTGTGGGTTTTTTTGTTGGTTTTGGTTGGGTCGTTTGGGATTTGTTTGGTTGGTTTTGAGGTATAAAAACCATGCCCAGATGTCCCAAATAATAAACCCAGTGGATTGAAGTTAGTCTTCATCTTTTCTCATCAGGTTCATGGTGGTAGGGAAACCTATAGCCATTCAACTAAAACCATTTAGAATTAGAATTCTTGTCTGGATTACAGCTGGACCATTTGCATTGTGCTCCATTTATTCCATAGCTTATTCATTCAGGAAGGAATGTGCAGCTAGTAGACACTTGAAACCTATGTGTTTTCAGTTTTGAAATCCTAGCTAGTTGCTTACAGGTCATTGGAAGTTCAGGAAGACCTGTGATGCAAAATGTTATTAGAGTTTTTAAACACTCAGTTCTTCATTTTAGAGAAGCTTGTTTATGTCATGAATCACAGAATGGTTGATGCTGGAAGGAACCTCTGGAGATCATCTAGTTGAACTCCCTGCTAAAGCAAGTTCACCTAGAGCAGGTTGCGCAGGATTGTGTCCAGGCACCTTTCGAATATGTCCACAGAAGGAGACTCCACAACCACTCTGGGCACTCTGTTGCAGTGTTCTGTTACCCATAAAGTAAAGAAGTTTTTCCTCATATTCAGCTGTAACTTCCTGTGTTTGTTCATGTCCATTGCCCCTTGTCTTGTTGCTGGACACCAAGGAAGAGTCTGGCCACATCCTTTATACACTCAATAATATTCACTCCTAATCCATATCTGATGACAGTTCTACACTCACCTCTTAACAATAAAAATCTGGACTCTTAACAGTAATAAAACACTGAAGTATGTTTTCCAGCAGGGTGGATTAAAAAAACTAAATTTTGAAGACTACAAAGTCAGTAACTTTAGTCTTTAGCTTATAGTTTGCAAGAAACTTTTTGCTTTCAAAAATAGCAAAGTGTTAGATAAAAGGATTATTAAAAGCATGAATGCCCAATGTGAAACCTTGATCCAAGCTTGTTTGTCTTTATCTCTAAACAAGGCCCCTACATTTGTGTATTCCCTTGCCACAAACACACATATTAAATATTAGTTCAGGGTGATTTCCTTCCTTCATGGATGATAGAGCAAACCAAAGAAGGCAAGAATAGAATTCAGATCTTTCCATATTACAGGTGTAATGTCTAGTAATCATGGCTTTCGTTTCTAGTAATTATAACTTTCATTTGTGGTGCTTCTAACAGTAACACCAGTCTTAGGGTGGAATTTGCTAGAAGTCTCACATTCTTAATATAAGAATCTCTGAAATTCAGTGTGTTTCCCTGAATGCTGCAAGAAGGAAAATCCCAGACCATGTTCCAATTTGACACAAAAAGAAACAGTTCTTCCTGACCCTGAACAGACCTGTCAGATCATTTCATCCTGAAAAATATTTTCTCCCTGCTGGTAAGAAGACCAGACTAATTTGTGATAGAATACCCCACCCTAGATATAGGCTATAGGGACAAGAAAGCAGTTGCTTCCATTATTGCTGCCCAATAAGATGTTTTTAACAACATTTTTAACAACACAGTGTTGTTTATGCTCTAATTTTATTATACATCTCATGGTATTTTGTGGCTTTTACAAAGTCTTCATTTAAGGTGTCTGACTGACATCCTCAGTCTCAGTCCAGTTTTAATCTATTTTTATCTTCTTTTAAAGTAAGATTTGTCTAGTTCTGGTACTTGGAAAACTTGTAGGCATGGTGCACCTTTCACTCTAGTGTTTGAAAAACATGTGAGAACTACTGATGTTATTTTGCAATTTTAATAGCACTTTAAACCTTCAGTCATCTCATGATATTTTAAGACTGAAGTTGGAATATCTTTATTTAATTATGTAATGGTACAAATAAGAGTTTAAGTAGTTGTCTAAATTTTTTAAATGATAGTACAGTACTCATATTTGTATTGAGACTGTTGTAGAAACATACTCAAGATATAATACTTCCATAAAGAACTTTTCCCTTCAATAATGAAAGCTTTTTTCAATTTAATTTCATTTCTTTGTGCTTTCACCAACGCAGAAAAATTTGGATCAAATTAATTTTTTATGTTAACTCACTTGGCAATTCAATTACAGTAGTTTCATTTCTTTTAATTTTTCCCATTTTAAGTTAATCTGATGAAATAGTTTATTTGAAGTACATCAAAACAAAAGGTTGATTTTGATTTTTCATATTTTAGATTATTATGTCATGCAATGAAAGACCACATAGTGCGTGTTGCAAATGAAGCAGAATTTATTTTGAACCGACAAAGAGCTGAAGATGTCCATAAGCATGCTGAGTTTGAGGTAAGCGTGAGAGTTGGTGCATTTCTGATTCTCTGTTTTCACTCACTTGTCACCTAGACTGTAACCCCATACAATAAGGATTTTTTTTTTCTTCCAAGGAAGAAATTTACATTGAAAGCATTTCAAAATTAGTTTTTAAAAGCTTTGGTAAATGTCAAACACAAGGAATGGGTTTAATTTCTCATCTTGTCACTGAAATTCATGAAAGTATTTACAGCTTGAAGAAAAGCCTTAATCAGAATGTTTGATCTGATATGGTGGACCCTGAGGTTCACAAAGAACTTTTCAGATTTATTGAAAATAGTAATGCAAATCACATTAGTAATTTTTTTTTGTTATGTCAACAGAATATATGAGTTCAATAAGTAAAGCAATTAATACACTTCTGATACTTCATGAAAAATAAGAAATAGAAATGTTTTATCAAACAAACAGTATTTTATGGTCATTTTGTTGGAAATTTTTGAATTTTGGAGTGCTCTAGAACATTCACCTGCTATAATTTATATATTAAAATACGATATTGCTTATCTTTCTTGATAGTTAGGAATCATTGACCATTGACAGTAAGACTGTTTGCAATGTCTATTCAGTATTGGAAGAAATACCAGAGCAACTGACTCCCATAACTCTTATAATTCTTATTCTGAAAAGGAATCAGCATTCAATTGTTTCTTTTAATCAATGAGTGTTGCAGTATACAATTTAAATTACATGACTTGAAAGTGATACAAATGTAAAGAAAAACTGGTTTAAAATGTGTTCAGTTTAGCGGATTTTCAATTATTTGTACAGAATTAATTTTGTTCCTGTAAAAAAAATCATGCACAAGTAATGGAGCAAAGTTAAAACTTCAGTTTTGACATGACTTTATCGAATATGGGTTTGCATTTTTATGGTGTTTTATGCATTCAAGTATCACTGGTTTTATCCTTTCCAAACCTGCCTTGTGTCGGCATACATTTGTGTAAATATAAGTATAAATGTGCAAACATACATTTCCACGTTTTAATGCTCAAATGACCTAACATTAAGATAGACTGACATGGTATTTATGATAATAAATAGCTGTATCAATTTATTCATCTGTCAGAAAGTCAAGAAGCACCTGGTGGCTAGAAATAGGATCCAGTAATCTTAGTTCTGATGAGGTTTTTATCTTCTTGAAACAGCTCTCTTAAATGTGCACTTTGATGTACTAGTTCTTGTGCTCCTTGACCTAGCTGAAAAGTGTGAGACACAGAGATATCTGTTGTCATTTTGAATACACATAACCTTTACTTCATTTTGTCAGAGCAGACAGCAGACACTTGTCATATGGGATTGCAACAACTTTATTACCAAGCTTATACTGGATATTTTGAACATAGGTAAAATCACATTTACAATTAAGTGTATGTCAGAGTGAAGTTTCATATTGCCTCAACAATAAATAACATTTGATATTTATCAGAGATTCATGCAGTAACCTAAGATGACAATGGAAGATTGAGTTATCTGCCCTTTGAAGAATACATTGAGGTATAAGATCTGTCAGAACTCTAGACAGAATGAGAATATTCAAT
Organism: Oxyruncus cristatus; assembly: GCA_013399855.1. Taxonomy (NCBI): domain Eukaryota; kingdom Metazoa; phylum Chordata; class Aves; order Passeriformes; family Cotingidae; genus Oxyruncus; species Oxyruncus cristatus. Next base: position 3,107,642 of record VXAY01007014.1, read on the forward strand.
TAACTTCCAGCTTCTGTTAGCAAATAGGATTTAGAATATTAACTAAATTCCCTAAAGGAATAGACTTAAGTCAGTCTTATTGTGTGGTGAAGAAACCAAAATTTTTCATATATGAAAATTTTCATTACATTTGTCACCTGAAAAGCCTCAGACAAACATTTTAGATGAGTAAGATAAAAACTGCAAGTCATAAAAGAAAATAATGAAATGTAGACTGTCTTAAATGTGAAATTCCTCTGTACTTAAATAAAGTGATGGTTAAAGTCTGAAAGAATGTTTTATGGTTTGTCTTTAATAATGATGTGGATACAACAGAACATTTTACTATTCATCTACTTGAAAGCAGAAGGGACAAAGACATTTCTGGTAGTTTTCTGTTGCATATTTGTAAATCTGTCATTTTGTTTTAATGAAGTGTATTGGTGTATGTTCTGGGGTTTAGTACATGTTAATAATTGCTCTCAGCTAGAGACGTGGGGGGATATTTTATTTTATTTTTATCCTTTAACCTTTAATTGAATCATTATGGGTGAAATTATTTGGTCCAAGCTGCACCACGTTACTGTGTCCTCTGTGTAGTGGGGAGGCCCTGAACCAGCATCTAAAGTTTATCCTGTGACTTGTACTCAGGGCCAGGAAAACTCATCCCAGAGTGGTTACTTCACAGTTAACTTTTGTTTTGTTGACCTTTGTAATTGTTCAGGGAAAAAAAATGAAAATTTAATTTTACTGTCCAATGAGCTGGTGAAATATTAACCTCATTACTAAGGCAGACCATTGTACTAATTGGTGCTTCCCTGTACAAGAAGATAAACTGAAAAATGAATTAACCCTTTATGAATTTGTGTAACCATTGTTCTTTTCCAGATAGATTACTTGAAATAATGTCTGTAAACACAATAGAAAGACCACTGTTAAAATCTTACTGAATGCTAATGTGATCTGTACTAAAAATGTAGCATGCAGAAATATAAACAACTAAATACAATTTAGTATGAGATTATTTTAATTGCTCTTTTGAATACTAGAAAATTGGATTCTATTCAGTACTGTGTTACTGCATTGAGTGTTGGTTGAACATGCACAATAACTGTGAGTGCAATAATGTCTCTTAAAAGGTATTTTTTAAATTAGCTGGGCAAAATCCTGGCAAGAATACTCTTGAACAGACTAACACCCGCTACAGCAGAAGGAATTCTACCTGAAAGTCAGTGTGGTTTCAGAGCCAACAGGAGTACCACAGACATGATGTTTGTTCTCAGACAACTGCAAGAGAAGTGTAGGGAACAGAACAAAGGTCTCTATGTCACCTTTGTCGACCTCACCAAGGCTTTCGATACTGTGAGCAGAAAAGGTCTGTGGCAGATTTTGGAACGTTTAGGTTGTCCCCCCAAGTTCCTTAAAATGGTCATCTCACTCCACGAGGATCAGCACAGCCAAGTCAGATATGGCAACACATTTTCTAAGCCCTTTCTAATAAAGAATGGTGTGAAACAAGGCTGCGTTCTCGCTCCTACCCTATTCACAGTCTTTTTCAGCATGATGCTCCAAAGGGCCACGGCAGACCTCGATGATCAGGACGGTATCTACATCCGATATCGTACTGATGGAAGCCTGTTCAA